>UESW01003833.1:0-440000 GCA_900491605.1 Calamus simplicifolius | reverse complement strand
GAGTATAAGCCTGCACCTTGCCTATGTTAAGTTAGTAATCTCCTCCTAAGCATTCTCATAAATTATATTTGTCATTGTTGTGATCTTGACCTTTCATGGAAGCTCTAATGCAAGATTTCCTACTAGAAACATGGACTGAAACAAAAGATTTCAACATCTGGCCTGATTATTATGAGTTATGATAATATTTTTGCATGGCATCCTTGAACTTTTGAGTGGAGCATGATTCTACGTTGGTCCTAGAAAAGGACTACATTAAAAAGCTTCCTTTTGCTGTCATGATCTGAAATATTGTTGGATAGGGCATAAGAGAAGGTATTTTTGTGGTAAGAGGATTTTGTTTCCTTTTAACATTTTAATTTAAAATTCTGAAGTTAGGTGGCTGACTATAATAAATTTAACCCTGTGAGTGGTTGGTTGGTTAAATGTGGGCTCTCTTACCCAAGAAGAAAGAAGTGGGAAAAGTGGGGCTGCAGCAAGTTTTGAGGAAAAGATGCACTCTTCAGTTCTAAAGGTTAGGGCTATAATCAGAGGTAAGAGGTAAGATAGGAACTGATCAAGGAGGTTGAGAAAAAAAACTAAGGAAGAGGAAGATGACAGGAAAAATGAAGGAATAAAGGAGGATGGGGAGAAGAATCAGGAAAATTTTTGTAGTTGGTCAATTGGCAACTTAGCCCTCATTTCTGATTTTTTTTTGAAACCCTGTTTCCTCAAGAAGAGGTGAACAACTTATGAATAAGGCTGTATGCTGTCATATTTTTGGAGCTTTGATAATTAATCAAGAATATATAGTTCCTTGTTAGTTTCCCTATTCTCTTTTCTATTTACCCTTTTGTGTATATTTAGGGCATAGGAATTCACTTTAACTATGAAAGAAGAATTCATATACACAAAAATTATCTCACTTTTAAATCAAAATCATGAATTTCATCACCATGATTGATTGTACTACTGTTTTTGTCTTTATGAGTAGCATACAATATCAGTAGCCTTCTTTGCGTAGCAATTTTTTTTAGATGCGTGTGCATATGCTTGCTTGTGCATGTATGTGGGAATATGCCCGCTATTATGGCCGAAGAGCTCACTTGATGGCAGGGAAACTAACCACATCTCAACTAGATTTTTCTGGCAAAATTAATGATTTATTCGGACAACAATGCTAAATGTTAAGCAGCAATTTTTAGGCCTGGCAATGCTTTTAGGTTATCATCTTAGAATTTATTGGTTAACTTTGAAACTAATCTTGAGGTAGGACATGACAACCCATTCTTTTATATCCAAGAAAAGATTCATGTCTTATTTGTGAAGCATAATACAAGAATAGGTGCCTGTTTTCTTGAGAAAATTTCAAATTGTTCATGTGGATTGTCTGCAGCAAACATGTTACGATTCTCCTACAAGTTTAATCATCTTTTCCTTTTGTAATAAGTTTTATTTTACCTTGGATTGTAATGTGCCCTTGCCTTTTAATTTTGTCTGGATGTTTTTATGCATCTTCAAGTAACTCAGATTCCACCTCTGTTTTTATATGCCAATGCTACTGTTACATATGATTATATTTAGTCATCCTTGTTTTTGTATGTTTTGTCTGCCTTGGAAGAGAAGAAATAGTTACTGAAGGTTAATAGGAAAGCAAGAATGGACTAGTTATCTGAAAGAATACTGAAGGATAATCTTTGCTGTCTTTTTTTTTAAACAGGTCCTAGTTATCTGAAACTAAGGTGCTAGAACAATGGGTATTTCTGCAAAGTGGCTTAAATCATTGGTTGGGCTAAGAAAACCAGAGAAATCACAACATCCAAATAAGGATGAAGATGTGAGTAAATTTGTTTTTTCCTCACTCCTTCTCATATTAAATCTAAATGCATTTTATAGGCAAATCATACTTGTCATTGAATAATAGTGCAATGTATGTAGCTTTATCAATACTTTGCATAAGCATTGCCATTGGGATATCAATTCAGTCAACTCACTTAATTTGGAGAATAGTGTTCCTTCTGGAGTGCTTTAGTACTCATCAAATCTTTGAAAAAAGACATGCTAATTGTAATTTGCCCAAAAAATATCAAGAAGATTATTTAGGACCTGTTTTGTGAAGATTATTTAGGATCTGTTTTGCATCATCGCCAGTTTCCAGTTTTTGGTTTTTGTTTCTGAAAACATAGAAATCAAGGCAAAATAATCCTTTAGTTAGCCTGTTCACTTTTTGATTTTTTTCAAAAACTATTTTTAAGTTTCTGAAAAAAGTCGCAACTCTCAAAATGAAAACTACCCATAGCCACCACCACCAGCTTTGTCACAACTGTTGCCACCTCCATTGGCCATGGCCGCTACCGGCCACCACCTGTCAGCAGGACATTGGTGCTGCTGTTGCTGTTGCAAGTTGCTGCCATCGTTGCAATCTAAGTGACTACCCAACAAGTTTTGTTTTTCAATTTTCGAAAAAAAAAGAACTGGCATTGGTTTCATGAAAAGCGAACATTGAAAACTGAAAGTGATTCCAAACAGAACCTTGGTCATTGACTTGACTTATTTTTAATATGTAATACACTTTTAAGAAGCTGACTGATTACTCATCTAAATTCAGTTGTTGGTTTCAACAAGAAAAGGATTTAGCAGAAGGTGCTACAATTTTAGGAAAGTGAAGTAGTGAACATTATTCTTTACTCTAAAATTATCTTTCACAACTAAAAGCATTCATCACATCATTCCACCATTTCATTTACAACTTGGATGAAATATTGAGAGATTCAAAATGATGTTAATTCATAAACTTGGACCAAGAAGAGTACCACCTCCCATTCTCTTCCTTCGATGTCCTTTGTGAACAAGAACCCCAGTTATAGGCCAGCTTCTAAGGTGGAATCCTTTACTTGAAATTCTAGTGAAAGAAGGGGCACAGGGTAACCCCAAAATTAATTTGCTTAACATTGCAAATGTACGTCCAATGCTCTCTATTAATCCATTTGTCAATTTGGTTGTTCTTTCTTCATGTGATATTTGGCTTCTATTAGATCTCGGCAATAGCCACTGGTGGAATAGCAGGATATGAGTTTGTAGGTCCATCTATATATGTCAGTATAGAGGGTCCATATCGTGAGACACTAGAAAAAGATCAAAACCAAATTCTCATAATGCTTATAGGACTCTTGAACAGCATATGATACACCTAAGATTGCTATAAATTATGTCTCATCAATATCCTAGGCCCTATATGATCTGATTGAATACCTTAAAAGTTTTGAAGCTTACCATGAATTAAATCTGAAGATTTCACCAAATCCTAGAAAACTACTTATTGGGAATGATAATTATAACGAGGAAATCTCATGAATGAGAAGGAGATGGAAATTAGTAACAATTTTTATGGAAATATTCTCATATTAAGAAAATATAAGTGAAATTTGAGCTAACATTATATTTCTTCCTATTAGAATTCCATGATAACAGCAACATGCTTCTACATTCTTTACTGAATATTTATATGAATCCTTTTACTCTGTTTATTATATGGGTGGGTTTGTTATTTTTCTTATTTGCTTCATAAGAATTGGGCATTGCAGAAAAGGGTCGCTGCTAATAGGTTTTGGCACCGGAGGAAACAATCTGTTGATCTTGATGGTGCTATTATGGATGAAGAGTTTGCTGTTGGGACTGCTGTATTGACAGCAGATGCCAATGTTCAATCAAGCTCACATTCCACATCTTCTCCAACCAACACCTCACTTCAAGTACAGCCATCTTGTCAAACTGAACAGAATGCAAAAGAGGACTGGGCTGCCACAGTTATTCAGACTGCTTTTCGAGCTTTCCTGGTACTGGATTCCATATCTTTCATCATGGGCATGTAGGTGCCTATAGTTTTTGTTGCTGACAAACATCACTACAAGTTATTAACAAATTAATAAATATTATGTAGCAAGATTGTATTTGCATCGATTAAGCTGGTGTGCAATATTATCAGGAATAACTATACCAGTAGAACTTTATGATAAACATGAACAGGACTATGAACTGCGAATACTTTTTAACAGATCTTAATTATTGTAGAATTCAATTTTTATTGCCTCTTCTGCTTGTTAGGTAGGAGCAAGGGTGTTCTAGAGGGCATTCACAAGCAGGGCCACAGCAAAATAAAGAAATGATGAAACTATTAAGATTATATGCTTAAATCTCCCTGACACAATTCTTCCCCCCAAGCCAACTGGCCAAGCAGCTATCCTGCATAAATCAGTTGACAAAGGAATGCTCATCGTTGCGCATAACATAATTATCCTCAATTGTCCACCCGTACTTAAATAGATTCGGGCAAGTAGGAGTTTCCCAAATCAGCCATTTAGGGTTTGAATCAATACTTCACCCTCATAACTGGAATGTCTATAGCTAGGAAGGTATGCAGGGACTTGATAAATATTACTCCCATATGCCTCCCATCTCCATCATCTAGTTTTCCCTAATGAATATGGAAGGTACTAGTTTCTGGACATTTGATCTCTCAATTCTCTCTGGGTGCCACACCATCACATGTCATGAAACCCTCAATAATGTCTCCCTTAAACTCTTTATGCTTTTGTTTTATGCATGCATTTATATGTTGTAGACACATTTTATCAGAAGATTTTAGTCATGGGATTCTAAATATGAATGCAAGGCGATGTTTCAGTTTCGTCTCCTAATGGATGTCATGTCTGGGAGTGGACACAGTAGGTAAAATCTGCTGGTGTCCAGGTAAAACTGATTCTCTCTCCATGATGCTTTATGCTTTTTATTAGTATAGCAACAAATTGTTCTTATTGAAGTGTTAACTGTTGAAAGTTGCTACTATGAGGCATGAGTTGTATCACAAGCTGCTGACATGCCAACTTGACATTCTCATGTACTGGGTACCAAGCACTGAAACACAGATGCTACCATGTTGGAGGCACATGCCAGTAAGGCACTGACATGGTGTCTACCTTGGTGTATCATGCATGCTGATCAGTACTTTCTGTTCTAATAAGTCCTATTAAATTTATTGAGTTCAAACCAACATCAGTTCTAGCAATTAGATTATGTAAATGTTCCTGTCTTTCACCTGACCTACATTGTGGTCAAAGTATAGTTGTTCATGCTGTAGAATATGGCATTTTTTGCATTAAAGTTCTGCCATGAATATTTCTAATTTAAGAAACTAGCATGGGCTCCTTGCAAATTTGTCTTGGGTGAGAGAGAGCTCTACTCTGATGAAACACCTTGTGTACTATAAAAGTAAATAAATTGAAGAAGCGGCACCAAGAATAACAAACTCTGTTGCCGCCCTATGTAGGTCAGCATGCAGAATTGACGCTTCTATTCAAATACATTCTGAACAGACTTTGCAAAATCATGCTTAAGAACTCTAACCTCATGCAATTTGTTTGATTGTAATGTGCATATAATTGCTGCATTTTTGAATTTTTTTTGAATGGTTGGATGCTTTATGTCATTTCAGGCTAGAAGAGCATTACGAGCTCTAAAAGGACTGGTTAGACTTCAGGCCCTTGTTAGGGGTCATGCTGTGAGAAAACAAGCTGCAATAACCCTTCGCTGCATGCAAGCTTTGGTGAGAGTTCAGGCTCGTGTGAGAGCCAGGCGAGTTCGCATGGCATTAGAGAATCAATTGGGACAACAAAAGGTTCAACAACAACAAGCGCATGAGGCTTATGTCCGAGAAACAGAGGTAAAGCTATCTAGTACCTGCTGACTGATTTGCGACTGTCACAACTGGTTTATTATTGACTTGTACATAACCTTTTGCTGGATATTGACAACATTTTTATCTTCTAATATACCACTACACTATGAAGCTATTTTTCTTTCTTTTTTTTTAGGTTTCATTTTTTTTCCTCCAACATATTTAATATAGACAACTAGGAGAAACTGATTAGAGCTTTCTCTTTTGTGTTTTGAGTATTAAATTGATACAAAATGAGGTAACACTTTTTCCCACAAAGTCACTCAGGCGACTGGTTTAAGCTCTCTAATTGATACAAGAAACCCCAACTTGCAGTATTAAAGATATGGATGATGGTAGAACTCTTGCTTTTATTAATTATTTGATCCATCTCTTCATAAACCAATTTCCTACTGTCAAACCTCTATTATTTTCATATGGATAAGGAACTGTCTTTGTTTCTATTGACAAAACATAAACACTAATTTGCTTGCCTATTAAAAAATTTGTTTCATAGACCTTTAGATGCTCCAGTTAGAAAGAATGATTTTTTAACAATTCATGATAAAGATAGAGGTAGAGGTAAACCTAAACTAACATGGACAGAAATAATTAAAAAAGATATAACTATTTATAATTTGAATGTCGACTTGGTCCTGAATAGAGCATAGTGGAGGAAGCAGATTCATGTAGCCGACCCTATGTAGTTGGAAAAAGGCTTAGATGAGTTGAGTTGCCTATTATAGTTTAGATACACTGCAACATGCCAATGTTTAGCATATACCTTCTTTGATGAATTCCTTTATCTTTCGTGAGGTCTGTTTTAGTAATTGGTCCATAAACACTGCATCCTTAACATGGAGTCTCACTCAATGTAAGTTACTTTCATGGCCAATGAGATGTTGTGGTTGCATTCCGTGGTTTCAGAGCTCTGATATGAGGTCAATGCAGAGCTTTTAAAATATGTTATGGAAGCTCCATATCTCTAGTCAAATCAATAGTTGGATTAAATTGTTGTGGTTTCATGAGCATTGTGATATATTTATCAATTATAATTGCCCGATGGGTTTTGGAATCTATTGGGTGGACCAATGTGTGGCACCGGATTGTGTTGGATGAATATCAAACAGGCTCGGAATCACATTTTGTTGCTGAAGATTCATAACGTTTTTGGTCGCTGGTGAAAAGTGCCATCACACACACTTGGCAATTGCTCCATTTTCAGCCACCGCCTGGCCTCCAACCCCAATCTGCATATGGATATCCTTTCTTCCTTTTTGTTTACTGTGTTTTTAAGTCTCATGTGGACACTGGACAAAATTGCCTGACTGCTGTTTTTCTGGTTATATTCAGGTAATTTGAATCATATCACTTTCCTCTGTGAACCCAGTTGCTAGCAAAATCATTTTAAGTTCTCTCTCATCCTTTCTCCTTAGGTTTTCAAGGCCATTTGGGCTTTGATTTTGCTCCTGCTGGCAGAATTTCTAGATCATAAATACTAAAAATTGTCTGTGTGCAATACTGGCCCTATTAGACTCTAATCCTAAGGTTCTTTCCAGCTCTCAAACCTCAGGAACCTTATTTTCAGCCATAATCATCAACTTTTTTTATATGTATGTTTGTATGGATGTACTAATACATTTATACGTACAGAAGCATATAGGTAAATCTGTGTATGTGGATGCATTGTTATATGTACATATTTATGTTTACAAACATTGTTTACCAAAGTTAGTTCACTCCCTCTCTCTGTCTGTGTGTGTGTGATACTTATGTATGGATCCCTTTACTTAGATAGTTTTCGTCAGGATCTGTAATGATCTGTATTGCCCTCTTACAAAATAACATCATCTAGCTACAGTTTTTCTCTCTTTAATTTTGAAGTAAAAAGACCCACCTAGGTACCACTGCATGCTAATTTCTTGATTCAACCTTCTGTCTCCCACCTATAGATCAGAACAGGGTAGTTTTTGATATTTTCATTTTCTATTTTCTTGTTCTTGCGAGTGCTGAAACTTTAGGGACTTTTCTTGTTCTTGTAATATTTCTTGTTCTTTTGATATTATCTTGTTTAGAGACTTTACTAGTTTGCAGAAACTTCTAGCCTGAGGTATCCAACTTCTTATCAGCTGGATCTCTTTTTCGGCATATATGTGACTCCCTGATCACATGTAAAAACCATTTTTCTTTTTTCCCCTGTTCTTATGACATCAAATTAATTTCATTATGTGCAGTCTATGGTCTGACAGATGAGTCAGTTGTCATGGTTTTCATTTTCATTATAAAGTGTCTTGTTGTTGTTTCCAGAAAGCATTGTTGTTGGCATTGCTTTACAACTTTGTTTCCACCTTAACCCTATAACACATAATATCCACATAGTTTGACAGTGTAGCTTCTTCCAATCTGCTACTGTAACAAATAGTTACTGTATCACGTACTGTTAGTGTCCATGCTAGAGTGACGTACACAGTGACTCCTAGTTAGCTTTCTATCTGTATACATCAATTACTGAAAGAAATATAGTAGATTAATCAAAAAAGTTAGACGTATTAAGAACTGGTACAATTTTGGTACCAGTTTGGTAAGATTTGGTGCAAGGAGTACTGTACTGAACCGGCAGCATACTAGGAGGCTCCAACCCATGAGTCATCCCGTACAGAGCTGAATTAGGCAATTCAGTATGGGTTTAGTACTGTTTTGAAATGGTGAATCTTTCTAGTTGCTTACTGGTACGGTTTGGGATATTTTGGTTGAACCTAAATAATTTCTAAACCAAATAAAATAGAAAAGCTTGGACTGTTGGTCTTTTCTTGATTGCTCTACAAACCCAAAGGATGCTCCTGCATCAGTTGGATGAGTGTTCTAAAACACACTAGTGTGTGGTTCATTGAGCAATCAAGGATTGCTATTTTCTTTGTGAAGTTTAGGGGATATAAAGGAAACTGTTTATATAGAACATACAAGAAAACTAGTCCTAGCTTGATTTGCTGTGGTTCATTTAACGGGTCCAAGGTGGGATGATGCTTGCTGATGTCTTGGTTCATACAATAACCTCTTGTTCAGCTGGAATATTTTTAATTAATCATCATTTATGAATCCTACTTTCAGAAGAAAGCCTCTGGGAATCAAATTTTTTGACATTTTCAGAGTTTGGTAGTTTCATATGCCTAATTGATCATCTTGTGTCTGTAAAGTGGAAAACTGCATTATGATTCAAGGCAAATCCTTTTGCAAATTTATGCCATTGTTGGACATTTGACTATTGGAATGAGAAGTATCAGTCTTCTGACCAAGATATCATAATCGCTTCCCTAATCAGTCTTCTGACATCCGGTACAAGACTATATGGTTCTTTTAGAAAATTTCTGACAAACAACCATCTTGGTTGTGCTTTCCAGCATGACCTTTACTGTGCACGGGAGAGTTAATTCTCATCAGACTTCAGTTTCAACTAGAATTATTATGTTGTCTCATCAAACTATGGGCTTTTTCCTTTTATCTTTTTTTTTTTGTTAAGGGACACACTTGGTCATAGGTTAGCAGGTTGAATAACAAAGGAATACTAATATCACTCTGAATGGTCCTTGTATCCGGCTAGAAAAACACCCGTCTGTGCACAAACAGCTTGAACAATGAGCCTATACTATGCCTGGACCTTCCCTCAACCATGCTATAGTTGCTGCAACCACAAAACCACCCTGAACCAGTCCTTGATGTGTTCCAAACCACAGCTGTCAGATCTCTATATATTATTCCAATCAGAACAAACTAGGGGTGCAAACTATTTTGCAGATACCCACTTGGCTAAATGGTGGGATTATATTTGTGAAAGGGAAAAAGCAAGATGTTATGTCCATTAATGGGTTATATTGAGAAACCTATTCACTCTTTTGTGCATTCATCTTCCTGGATAAAGCCTTATATACCTCTTGTATTTCATAGGAAGGTTTCCATCTGTTGGCACATGCCAGGTAGTCAAAGACTTTATAGACGCTGTAGAAGGGCTAGGTGCCCTCTGCATCCAGCATCCTATCAAGTTATTAAAGATTGCAATACCAGATTGAGACACAAAGACTAAGATCTTAAAGAAGTCTTTTGACCATAAATCCTATTGAGGGATAAAATCGTCATTGCATTGATAACCGTGCAAGGGTTAGGATCAGCCCTGACTGCCACTCGCTGCGCGGTGCCCGCAAGAAATGAACCAACCATTATACCTCGGTGGATGAGGCACCTTAGCCCCTCGGCGAACCAAGGATTCCCCGGGCACAGATTACATCTCTATGCCTCGCTAGCCCGAGCTATCCCTATCTCTCGGCCCCAGCCCGAGCGATCCATATGTCTCGGTCCTAATCGAGCGATCCCTATCTCTCGGCTCCAGCCCGAGCGATCCCTATGTCTCAGTCCTAGGCCGAGCGATCCATATGTCTCGGTCCTAGTCCGAGCGATCCCTATCTCTCGGCCCAGCCCGAGCGATCCATATCTCTCGGCCCCAGCCCGACGATCCCTATCTCTCGGTCCTAGCCCGAGTGGTCCATAACTCGGCCTGCTCGAGCGATATCCACACCTCTGCGGAACCATGATGACCGAGCAAGGATCCACATAGGCAATCATGCCTATACTACCATAAACGGCCTAGAGCCTATATGATGCTGAATCTCAAAGCGCCGGATAGCCCTCTCGGCCGTCGATCCTCTAACTAACAAGATACGGATCCCATCGGCCTCACAATAGCCTGATTCGAATCAGCCTCGAATCCCAACAATTTTCAGACCTCCTATGATACGCTCAAAGAATCAGGTGATCGCCTATAAATAGCACAGTCCTAGATTCTCTCAGGTAAGGCATTCCTGACGCATTTCATCACTACTTTCACTCTATTTCTGCTCATCCCTTTTCGCCATTAACGCTCTGCTCGGAGCTCCCAAAAGGCATCCTGGAGGGACTCTTCAGCGAGAGCCTTCTCCCATATTTGTTCGTTGTTGATCTCCGCTGACTTGAGCGTCGAAGGGTCTTCCGTAGAGGGCCACCCCCAACGCCTCTCGCATGAGGACTGCTTTGCAGGTCTGCCTAGGAGGGAGCCCAATCTGAAGCTCGACCGCGCCCGAATCGGAGGACGGATTCCAGCAACAACAAATCCTATCAAAAACTGTCAACTACCTTAATATGCAAAGACAGATGGTCATGAATTTATAGAACAGATAACTGTTAGAATGTGCTGCAGAAGATGTTCCAGGCCCAGCTAAAGTACCCTGTCCAGACTATTAATTTGGCATTCCTATCCTATGGGATGCTGAGTTCAGGTTATTGATGAGAAAAGCCTTCCAATCTGTCAAAAATAAATTTCACGAAGATCCAATTTTAAGTCTAAAGGGAACTGTTGAAACAGCATTGTTTTTCCATCAGTCATGGAAGAATTCATTGTTCAACTCTTGCTATTCTTTATTTCTAAATTGATTAGGAGATACTGGTTGCAAAAACTTTATAAGTTAAAGAAATGAAAATCAGGTGAAAGATAAAACTTGTATAAAATCAAGATATGAAAACCCATTTCGAGCTGACTAATTACAAACCAAGCCAGCTAGTGTCACTTGATCTGGATACTGCTGTTGTTAACTAGAGAGGAGAGGAGAAGAGGGCTGAGATTGCTAGATCTTGAAATCACTGCTGGTGCTCCTGTTAGAGGTTATATTGAAATAGAGGAAAGAAAGAAGATGAGATATGAAGAGGGGCAGCACTTCTAGAAAATGAGTGCTAGTGCCTGTCTCCTTTGTCATTAGAGACCTAGCCTTATCTCAGCCATTTGGTTTAATAGCTGACATGATTAATCTTTCTTCCATCGTCTCTATTGATACTCTGTTTTTAATGAACTCATGCCTTTTGGTTCGTTTTTCTGCCGTTGGGAGAGAGCAATTGCGATGTATAATAGCTAAACTTGGAGTGCATTTACCAAGGTACACAAACATTAAAAATTGTAATAAATAAATTGAAGAAGATAAAAAGAAGTATCTTGCTGATAGGCAATGGATCTAATAACATAGATTTATACTTATATATAAATCTATAAATTTATTTCAAGCTATTTCAATATAAGCAAGCTGCACCTGGCTCTTGTTCGGCATGTTTACATATCAAGCTTAAATACTTGGCTCATTCCAGCTTGTTTGTTAATCAAGCCCTACCATTTTAGGCCTGATTTGAGCTGCACATGAGCTTCTCACAATCAGCTTGCTTAGTCAACAGCCCTACCTCTTAGCATTCTCTTGCAATTGGGTAATAAACATACTCTTTGCTATTTTCCATTTCTTGTGCATGCATGTGTGAGGTGCAATATTTAGCTCATTACTGGAATCTTAAGTCTTTATCTGTCATTCATAGGCTGTATGCATAGGGTGAGGATGAGGATCTTATGAAACATCTTGTTCATGCAAGGTGAGTAGATATGTGGGTGCATATTCTTAACTTAATGTACACGCAATATCCAATTACATATTTCTGTCATTGCAAGGTAGCTACGTATATGTGTGCATGTTCTTAGCTTAATCTACATTCAATGTACATATCCTAGTACACTTTCCTATCACAAAAGCTTAGCTTGGCAGAAATGAAGATTTGGGATCGTAATCTTAGAGCTGCTTTAAGGGAAGTTGGAAAGAAAGAATCAGCTGTTCTTTAAAGAGCAATAGTATATGGTTGGATGAGAAAAGAATGTGATCTGATTATAATTCTCATGCATAATAATCTGGTCAATGGAGGTGAAGTTTCCTTTTCTAAGAATTGGAAATGATTCTAATATTTGACTTTCTAATATATACAGTGTGTTGGGACATAGCCGTCTTCATGATGACTCAAGTGTGTGGAATCCACTGTTTGGCTGAAGACAAAGGAAATACTCATGTTTGTCGGAATATTCACCAAGGAATCTACATTTGTGTTCTTTTTGAAATTACCAGTTAAGGGTTGACGGTCTTAAATTTTAGCATATCAGCGTGATCTTTAACCTGCCATTAAAACAATGGCAGGTTAAAGATTTTTTTCCTCTCACATTCCTCTTTTATCTTTGCCATCCTTCTATATCCATCAACAGGTCTGATGATGGTTATTTCTATATATACATCCAAAAAAATGCTGACCTTTTGACAATAAATTAATGCTTGTGCCTGAGTGTTCAATAGCATTGTTGAAACCACTTTGTTTGTTCTTTGTTGCACTCTGTTTCTTCTGCCTGACTACGGGCTTCAGCCAATACTAGCTCCTTGGTGCTGTCAGTCCCTTGTTTTCTATCACTTGTTCTCCCACCATCTAGTGGAATGCTTGAACCGGTGAAAAGGGTCAAATCCCCTCTTTACCATGCGCATAGAACTTAAATTCTCACTACCTTTTGTGGTTGAGTTGTGTTAACGGATTGGGCATACTACTTAGAATAGTCCAATATCATCGATCTTTTACGATATATCACTTACTTAAATTGATAAAAGAATGGTTCTCAGTTATATGATTTGAATGCAGGAAGGCTGGTGTGACAGTGTTGGCTCTGTTGAAGAAATTCAAGCCAAGTTGTTGAAGAGGCAAGAAGCAGCAGCCAGGCGTGAGAGAGCCATGGCATATGCTCTCACTCATCAGGTATCCCTTAATAAAAACATTAGACCATGTAATGCATCTCATTTTACAATATAGGGAATTTCAACTTGACATGTTGCGGAGCCATGTTGCAGTGGAGCATGAAATCCTCATGACAAAATAACTGTTAAGAGATTGATCGACATGGAACTTCATTATCTGATGTTTTCCTGTGTCATAGGCTTTGAATATTAATGATGCTAAATGCAACTAGCTTTTCCTGTTAAAAGGAATAGAATATTGAGGCGGATCTAGTCAATTAAAGAGGTCTTGTAAAATGTAATAGTGCCATATTTTTTTTTCCAGATTCATGGCCAAAAAGCCTCATCCATCTATTTTGTGTTCTCTTTATAGATTCTTTTCCCAGTATGTTTAGATCTAGTCATGTTTCATTTTATCTTTCACCATAGGTTGCTAACTTTATCATCTATGTACTTTTCTGCTCAGGCTTGGCTTCAAAGCAAATACATGTAGAATATTGCACCCTTCTTTTTCCTCAGTCATTTTGGGATTTTTTGTCTAGTGATGATTAGTTGCTTGGGTAGGGTTCATTTCCTACCATAAGTTTGTTGTCTGAGGGGTCCATTTATTGCCAAGTTAACCCAAAGCAGCTGATTTAGGGCATAGTAAATCAAACCATCATGAGACCTGATTGGTTTGGTCTATTAATTTGGGGCTTGGTGTGAACTGACCTGAACCACTCTCCAAATGAAGTGGAATTACACAATTTCACTTAATTGAGTTGGTTTGAGGCAGTGCAGGACATCTTAAGACCAAAAATAGGCAAGGCTGTCAGGCTATGGAATGCTATTCTCCTCTCTTTTCTTAAAAAATGGTTAAGGAAAGGATACATTTTGTGAGGAAAAATTAAGGATAAGTATAGATATTTGTTTCTTGAGTCTAAATCTAAGCCATGTCATGTATAATCTCCTTTCGCCTCTTTATTGGTCTTGTTTTCATTTTGTGTGCCCAAAATAAGCCAAAATTTGATAAAATAAGGAGAAATCATATAAAAAAATCTGTATTTGAGCATGATGTCATGATATGCGGTAGATCTATGGTTCTCTATGGGAGGAAAAAATCATAAATTTGATTAATCATGTAATTTTTAAATTAAAAAAAATATTTTTTTGGTTTAAAAAAATAATAAATAAACAATATTCAATTGTATTTTTCTCAAAAGGTAGCTTGGTTTGGGGGAAAGTTATTTGTTGTCTTATTTTGACAATAATTTATTTAAATTTGGGTGTAGTTGTGGCAACTTGAACCCAAGCACAACTTGAAATAAATTTTAAAAATTAGTTATTTGAAACACAACGTGGGTATATATATATATATATATATATATATATAAATATATATATATATATATTATTAGTATCCCTATTAGGATTCTAGATTAATTTGAATTAAAATTATTTTTTAAGTATTACATAATTAATTTTATTTTAAAATTAATTAAAAATATTTAAAAAATAAAAAATAAAAAATTAGAATTATATATAGATAGTGTTGAAGTCTTTTCTAAAGTAATTTAGTCAAATTGTCATTACAATGTAAATTATCTAATTTTTAGGTTTTTAATAACTTAAATAATCAATATTCAAGTAAAGTTTATTAAAAATTATGATAATGTATTGGTAATTGGGTCATATTTTCTTGGACAATATGCATCTGTTTTACATAATCATATTATTGACTCAACTCAACTTATCTAAGCCTTTTTCCAACTACATGGGGTCGGCTAATTGTATTATTAAATGAAATTAAAATAGGAGTCACTAAGGTCCATTGAACCATATCAATACGTACCATACCAAACCACGATGAACGAGGAAAGAAAGGAATATGGGGTTTAAAGAGAATTAGAAGACAGAGAGAGGAGACCTCCCTACACAACTGATGATTGGTGAAGACATCTGCTGAAGATGAGAATGAAAACTGATGGAGGATGGCAAAAGTTTGATGGGGAAGAGGGCGATGATGGGGCGATGATTGGGATAGAGGCTGGGGTTTCTTCATGTGTGGGAGATGGACAAAAGCCGAAATGAACCTTTTTATATATATATTTTTAAATGGATCACAAACTGGAACCTACCATCCAACCCATAAGCGAACTCATTAGTCTTGTGAACTGTTTCGTAGTATCGAACCGCACCAATTCCAAGCCGGTACGGTTTGGTTCACCCTGAACTAGACAGTTTGGCATGGTTTGGGAATTTTGGGAGTCACTTTTTTAAAAATATACATTTTATTTATTTTTAAAAAGTGTAAATCTATTTTATATTTTTTATGGTGATGAATGAAGTGGCTTATGATGTGTATTAATCAAGCTTGCTGAAATAAATTCAAGAGGGGTAAGAATGTTGACATTGGTTGGGAGCATGGTGATGATTTTGGGTTGACACCATTGGAGGCGTAAGTGGTGCAATGTCAAGTGGAGAGAGTTGGGGAGATAAGATTGAAATAGCATTAGACATGCTAGTTACCTTAATGTGATTGCGTGTTAAAATAAAAAAAATGCTCATGAGAGGTTTGATGGAAGCGAAAGAACTTTAGAGATGGCAAGAAAAAGTGTAGAAACAAGTGAAGATTGATTATCAAGCAACTGGGCCACCATCACATTACTTAAAGGACTCGTAGGATTATAAGGCAACAGATCTAGGCATGAAGGTGGTCTAGATTTGTATTGTTGTACAATATCACGGAAGGAGCTTTTCAAGCACGGGCATGGTAAGTAGAATCAAAATGAGCTAACTGGGATCTTTTTCATTTCAATTTGGTATGAACTTCGAATCGGTTTGACATCAGATTTGATTTGGTTTGGGCTGGTTCAACTGTAGGATGGGTGGGGGGTGAGTGGGTGGTGACATTTGGACTTTTGTAGGCTCATATCCTTTTTTTTTTTTTTTCCTTCTCTTATTTCTATTCAAAATCATTTAAGTGAATGCCATCTTCTCTCTTTCTCTCTCTCTTTTTTTTTCCATTTAAGATTTATTGGGAATAAGGGAATCCCTCCATTTGAATTTACCAAAAATATTAGAAAAATTAATTTTTTTAAGAACAAAAAATTAACTCTCCCCCTTAAACTTGTAGAATTTTAGAAAATCACGCTTTAGCAAAGATCAAGTTAGGGCAGTTCCACTTTAGATAAAAATCATAGAAAATTAATTTAACTTATAAATAATGAGAAAACAAAATATCAAAAAAAATTATCTGAAACTAAAATTTGTAAGGCTTTGGTTAACACTTGATTAAACTTACAAGAATTTCAGATTTAAACAAAATCACAGGAATAGTAACCTCATATTGACCTTTACTGACTTGATTCACAACTCATGAAAACAATAAATCTAAACTTGCCATAAAATCCTAAGATTAAAATATATTTATTATAGTTTAAATTATGATGTGCTACTAGACTAGAGGTTGGAGTATTTTTCTTAATTGGGAACCTTTGATTTAGTGACACATTATAGTCCTGTAAATTTGATCTTGTATTTTTCTTATCAATAGCCATTGTGACTCAATAGTTATTCACTTTGCTCTGATCTTGCTTTCAAGAATTTTTAGTTCTTATACCTTTGAGCCGCTAGACCTTTCAAGATGTCTAATAATCTACATTTGTGCCTAAAAAGAAAAAAGAAGCATAGCTTCTAGAAGCTATTAAGTTTTTGTCTTGTAGAATGAATAAAATGATTTGATTTTATCTTTTGTTGCAATATACATTTGATATTATTGGCTTTTTCTACCTTTTGGAAGAAGCAGCAACTGAAATTTAATGTGTCCTAGTTCTCGGACATTTAGTACTGTTACAGTACAAATTAAAGACATTCTTTTATTGCCTTCTACTCATTTTCTTTGAACAAATCTACAATTTCCATTCCATTTTTTTTCATAAACTGGGTTATGACATTTTGGTTAGATTTTATCAATATGTAGTGTTTGCCAAAAATTCTATAGCTGTGTCAATTTTGTCCCAACTCTACGTGAAAACAGATTGAGGCTCCTGTGACTCATGTTGTTTGAACACTGGCAATGAACTCCATAGTAGGCATTAGACAACTGTTTCAGCCAGCACTATCTTATCTTCTCCTTAATAAAATATTTCATTTTCATTGTTCTGAATAAATGGAAATCAGGCATGACCAAATGAGCACTTAGCATACAATTTTGTATATTGACTTACCCCTTCTCCTCTCTCTCTCTCTCTCTCTCTCTCTCTCGCTCTCTCTCTCTCTCGTAATTTTTTTTGGTGCATTACATTACTTAAAAGAATGTGATCTATTAATGGATGAAAAACAACTTCTAGAGCTGCATAAATTTGTCACACCTTGAGGCTTGTTGAATTTTTAGGATTTTTAGGCATGCATTTTTTTATTTCATTTTTTTTTCTGCTGTAGCAAGCCTTTTTTTTTTGTTAATTGCATCAAGTAATTGTTTTTGAGTGGATGTTAGTTGGTTCTTTGTTATTGAATGTATGACACTTCATTTCTGATTCTATCAATGAATCATAGGGTGTCTTTCACAATTTCCTTCCATTATAGTGGCAGGCAGGTTCCAGGCAGACCGTGGCTCCTGCAAGGTTTGAGCCAGATAAGAACAACTGGGGGTGGAACTGGTTGGAGCGATGGATGGCTGTTCGCCCATGGGAGAACCGGTTCCTGGATATTAATCTCAAAGATGGGGTGATGGTTCACACCAATGGACTAGCTGAGGGAAAGAAAGGAACAAAAGCTCAGAACAAACCTCTTGGGAAGAAACCTATTTCAAATTTCATTCCAATGTCCTAAACCAGAAATCAGGCCCATCACATTCTGAGGGAAGTGGCTCTTCATCAAGCAGATCTGTCAGCCAGCCAGCCTCTTCTGCTATGCCATCAGTTAAGGGAAAGTCAAAGCCATCATCTGAGGATGTTTCTGGAGAAGCCATTTCCCGGCCTTCTGGAATAGGTACTCGGTCACATAGCAACCTAAAGAGAGGCCACCACAACTGGATTCTCAGGCCAAGAAACGGCTGTCCCTACCGAGTATTGGTGAGTCCACTTCACACTCTAAGAATATGGATTTTTCTTTTTTCCAAAAAACTTCTTCAAGCTATTGCATGTTTTGTTGGAAAACAATTTGAATGCTTTTACTTAATGGTAGTGGTATGGCATCTCGTAACAATGCATTTTGGCTTGCTCCATAGGCTCAAGGATCGGGTTTCCTCCTCTCACTGCTGCCAGTCATATTACATAACATGGATTATATGATATGAAATTGATAATATAGGAGTGACATAATTACAGTCGTTCGGACATGCAAACATCTATGTTGAGAATTAGATAGCTATAAACTTAGTTTTCTTGTATGCGTGTAATGTTTTTTTCCAAATAAACATGTAAAATGGCATTAAGTTGTGTGGCAAGCTGCAGGCATGAAATTCACATGCTTGTGTTTGCATGCTCATGCTGGCTGATTCAGCAATCAATGTTCATTGTCACTTGGTCATCCTTGTTTATACCATTTGCTTTAATCAATTTAAGACCTAGTTGAAGCTTGCATATAGAAAAATATGTAGCCACTGCTGTGAAAAATGCTAACAGGCATGTTCTGAATAACAAGCAGGTGTGGCAGCAGGAAAACATTCTGCCAACAAAACTGCAGCTAACCGTTCTGCCAGTGCCACTGCCAAGAAAGCCATCGGACATACTCCCAAATCCGAGATAAAACACCGTTTGAATCCTACAGATCCAGCTCCAAAGAGAGTTGAGGTGCAGACATGAGAAGCCATTTTCAGTTGATTACAGCAGTAGCTGATCTGAGGTTGTCCTGTTGCTCCATCGAACTTTCTCTGTATATAAATTTATGTTCTTTCTGGGCGGGGTTGCGATCTTTGTGCTTCTCTACATCTCTACTTTGCGCATACTTGGAGTGAAAGGTCTGCAAATGCCAATGCTGATTGCTGTCTGCAATTAGATAGGGAGACCTCATTCTGTCACTGTATTATTAGTTGCACGACCATGCTATATCTATTTGTTCTGGCTAAGTTTTAAGTTATGTCCTTGTCCTTGTAAGCTTTTGTTGGATGGCCACTCCGATTCCCCAACTGTTAGGGGGAAAAAAAGGGAAGTTATGCTTTCATCAAGGAAGTGGTGGTGCGAATTTTAATGCCATTCAAAGAGAACCAGACACATGGATGACAAGGAATCCATTTGGTGTTGCAAAATTTCCAACAGCTTCATGCTTTGGTTTAAGCTTTTAGCAATTATTGTATCCTGTGATAAGTTAATTTCTCTTTTTCTATGCTTATAGTGGGCCATATCCTGGATTCCTGGTAATAATGCATTCTGTGCCTAATCTCTAGTGGGAAGCAAACTTATGAATGGGGTGAGGCAGACCATGAAAGAAGGTTCCTCTTGGTTCCACTCCTATACTAATTTATTTAGTATATGGTGATTGTCATTCCCCCGGAGAATCTTTTGAAGACTCTCAAAGCAGTCAACTCGGGCCCTCAAACTTAGAGCTCAACAAAAAAAAAAGAAAAAAAAAGAAGAAGAAGAAGAAGAAGATAATTAACTAGACCCAGAGGGCGGTGGCTGTCAGGCAGTGTAACCTGTGATTCTCTTCACTTATTTTGTCTTTTTTAAAACTCCTGTCAAAAGCTGTGCTGTTATTTTCTCTGTTTGTTTCTTCTATTGCTCCAGATGCTTATATATATATATCAGTGGTGTATTCTTTTATAAAGACTCATCTTTAGTCATCGCGTGGGGAGAGAGAGAAGCAGCTGGAGTGCATGTTGGGAAAGCCATGGGGACTGGCACTGTTGCGTGACTCAACCGAGGGCCAGCTTGTTGCTTGGGCTGATGATGGATGCTTGCAGGATGTTTGGACAAAGGTTCTGACGTTTGTCCCGTGACCTTTTCACGCAGAAGGTGTCTTGCTATGGAGACACAACGAGAAGATAGGACGTTAGGTACCTGGTATCTTGTGTCATGGTCTTCCACCTTGGTGCTAGATTTTATTCTCGCACTGTATTGATACAGCGGTAATATATAGGAAAAGGATATATGGATCGATTCAAAATATCTTAGGCCTGTTTAGATGAAAATATGAATTATAACTAAAAATTTGAATTATTTTTTTATTAATTTTAAGTATTTGGTTGGTATTTTTAAAAATTATTTTTAATTTTTAATATTTAAGATGCATTATAAGCGGATGGTCGATGATGATGCACGTATAGAAGAAAAAGGAAGCCATATATCGCGTGGAGCAAATTACATCGAGAAAGATCGCGGAAAGAAAGAAAAAGATGAATCAGTAGATTTTTGATATTTTGAGAAAAAAAAAATAAAAAACATCTTAAATGAATAAAAAAAATGTTGCTTCGATATTTTTTAAATTTATTTAAATTTTTAAAATTATTTTTTAAAAAAATATTTTTAAAACAATTCGATCAAACATGTTTTTTATGTTATAAATTAAATTTATTATTTTTTAAAATAAAAAAATTAATCTAAATTAGCAGCCAAATGGGCCCTTATATATGGATTTGATATGGTATATCTGATGTGAAACGGTACTCATTGATGCAACACATTCTAAGGCAAATAAGATGTATTCATGAATAAAATTTTAAAATTAGGATAAAGATGACTGTTTTGAAAGATTCATGCCTCTAAAGTAAATGAATAAGACATATCGGCTACTAAAATTAAAAAATAAGGATAAAAATTGATGCTTAGAAAAAGTCAAGCCTCTAAAATAATATTATTATTTTATAATAGAAAGGTCATGTATTTATATATTTGTAAGGTCGTGAACGATTGAACGTAATGGTCAAAGAAAATCAAATGCAATTAGAAAAAATAATTATAAATTATATATAATTAATAATTAAAGAAATAATAAATTAGTAAGATTTAGATAATTCTCTTTAGGTAGTGTTTGAAATAGAGGATAAGAGGGGATATCTTATCCCCTCTTATCCCCAAAAGCCATAACTATAAGGTAGTATTTGAAATAGGGGATAAGAGTGGATATCCCCTGGATATCCACTCTTATTCCCAAAAGCCATAACTATAAGGGATAGCTAGGAATAAAGTTAACCAAAGGGATAATCCATGGTTAACCATGGGATATCCCTCAATTTATTCCCTAGAGAATGCAGGAATAGTTGGTTATCCCTCCAAATAAAAGTAAAAAAAAGTTATCCTATGGATTTACCTTTTTGCATTTGATATGATCAATGGGATAGTCAAGGGATATCCCTAGGGATAGTCAGGGGACAAACTTTATCCCGTACACTTATCCATGGATAATATTTTTTCTATCAAACACTAGGGATAGTTGGGAATAAAGTTAACCAAAGGGATAATCCATGGTTAACCATGGGATATCCCCTCAATTTATTCCCTAGAGAATACAGAAATAGCTGGTTATTCCTCCAAATAAGAGTAAAAAAAAGTTATTCTATAGATTTACCTTTTTGCATTTGATATGATCAATGGGATAGCCAAGGGATATCCCTAGAGATAGCTAGGAGACAAACTCTATCCCGTAAATTAGATTCCTTCAATCAAAGATATCCAAGAAATTTTCAAAATCAAATGATTTTCAATAGTATTTTGGTACGACTGTATGGGTTTGTTTAGTTTATTACTCTATGGGATTTGAGCAGCATGATCCAAGGAATGGCTTTGTAAACCCTATAAACTGATAAAATGGTGGGTAGAATCTACGTTATTTGAAACCAATCCTTGCATTCTCAAACATTGATTGAATTTTTATCCATGCTGCCATACCAAAGAATATAATATGTGGTTCCAATAAAAGTAGTTTGGGGCTACATAATTGAGTGTGAGAATTCTCATAATCTGCCTGATAAAAGGTAGAATTGGATTCTAAATCCTTGTGAAACTCATTGAAAGCACCTAAGAGACCTTATCAAATGCTAGTATCATTTTAGGTTGACATTCGACTTTCCAACCATACAAGAATCATTCAAAACGTGATCCGTGATGGTATATATCTTAACGTCGTTAAAGTGATGTTTTGCCGAATCTTTCTTTCCTCTGTCCTTCCTTTGAGAAGGTGAATACATTTTGTTTAGAATGCATTCATGCATGGAATCATAGCAATTGCATGGTAGGTGGGCACTTAAAGTATTCTTATACTTATGGCAATACCTTTGACAAAAGAAATAGACTTTTTTTTTTTGATCTTGTGACGCCCATGGATCCATTTTCTTATTGGGAAACATATGAAAGGCTGCCTAATAAATAAATAAATATGGGGACCCTTAGGTGATACGTAATTATCAACACTAAAAGCATGTTCACAAAATTCTCATCTTTATTATTATTTTCTTTCCAAAGGTTTAAGAGGGCCAGCTACAACCATCTTTTACTTTTTTTTTTTTTTTTTTTTGCTCTTTCCCTTGTTCCTAATTAATTATTTTTTAAAATTAGCAACCAACAACCCAAGGTGCTTGCTTTCTAGATCCATTGAGATTTCAAGATCACAGACCATCCCAAAAAAAAAAATCTCACTCTCTGCTCGGAGGGCAATGTATTCCAATTCCCAACCCGATCTCATATTTTCTGTTAAATAATTGAAATATTGAAATAATGGCAGAATAATTCTTATCTCAATGCTATAAATGAGAGCTCCTCTCCTAAGTATATTTGGAAGGAGATTAATTCAGAAAAAAATGAAAAACCTTTACGAATCCTTATATAAAAGGTTAGAAAAAAAATTTATTCATTTTCCTTCATTCATCGTCAATAAATTAATTTTTTTATTTTTAAATAAAAAAAATTAAAAATAACTTTATAATCTTTATTTTATTTTTATAAATTAATTTATAATTTCGTTAATATAATTTTTTTCTTCTTTATCTCTTTATTCAAAATAAAAAAAATTCAATTTTTTTTAATTTCTTTCTCCTTTTCAAATAAGAAGAAGGATCAACATTCTTCTTTTTTTTTTTTTTTTTTTTTTTTTTTTCCTCATCCTTCGCTCTCCAAACATCCAAACACAATGGAAAGCGGTGCATCTCGTTTTGTAGAGCATGTTTGAAGGTATATATATATCTCAATTTTTGTCCCGTGGCAAGTGTCAATGTAATAATAAGCGACGAATTAACGTGTCCATCATAAGAGAAGTAGACCATGCAGCTCTATTACTCATTTACTTGTTTAATTTTAAAAACAAATTAATTAAAGGCAAAGTAGAGAAAATAAAAGAAAAATAGGAAGGGGACAGCCAAATCTAGTCCCACGATATCCCTCCACCCTCGTCCTCTCTCCTCGGCTTCCGTTCACTCCCCTCTTCCGCTCCTCCGATCCCTCTCCAAACCCTAAAAAGATGCAATTTTGATTCCGAAAAATCCGAAAAGATCCGATTTTGATCCCAAAATCGAGAAATCTGGATGGGAACTGAGAGATCCGTGTTCTTCATTCCCGATTTCCGCTCCATGTGAAACACGGTTCCACAAAGCTTCGATTTTTTATCGGTTTTTCGAAGGTATAGTAGGGTGGAGAAATTGCGAGTGAGATCGAGAGGTTTGCCCCAAAAATGCTCTCGAATTCGTCGCCGTTTGTTCTGTCGTTTCTTCTTCTGCTATCGCTCCCCCTTCTCTTCCTTCTTGCCCCCCGGATTCTGCCCCCAAAGACGCTTCCAAGCATCCCGGATCCCGACGAGGTCGACGATCTCGCCCTCTTCCGCCGCGCCACCCTCGCCTCCGCTGGCGCGGGAGGCGCTGGCGCTGGCGCCGGACTACGCCGCAGGCCCGCGTCGCCGCCCAAGATCGCGTTCCTCTTCCTCACCAACTCCGACATCTCCTTCGCCCCCTTGTGGGAGAAGTTCTTCGCCGGGCACGGCCGGTTGATGAACGTGTACGTCCACGCCGACCCCGCCGCCCAACTCCACCTCCCGCTGACGCCGTCGTTCCGGGGCGGTTCATCCCAGCCAAGGCCACCCAGCGCGCCTCCCCGACGCTCATCTCCGCGGCCCGCCGCCTCCTCGCAGCGGCGCTGCTCGACGACCCCGCCAACGCCTTCTTCGCCCTCGTCTCCCAGCACTGCATCCCCTCCACTCCTTCCGCTTCGTCTACCACGCCCTCCTCGCCGACCCCGGCGCCTTCTCCCTCTCCAGCGGCTTCCTCCGCCGTCGCCACCGCAGCTTCATCGAAATCCTCTCCAACGAAACCTTGCTTTGGGATCGCTACAACGCCCGCGGCGAGAACGTCATGCTACCAGAGGTCCCCTTCGATCGCTTCCGCGTCGGCTCCCAATTCTTCATCCTTGCGCGACGCCACGCCATCCTCGTCGTCCGCGAACGCCGCCTCTGGAAGAAGTTCCGCATGCCGTGCCTCAGATCCATGAGGGATTCTTGCTACCCCGAGGAGCATTACTTTCCCACGCTTCTCGACATGCAAGACCCCAATGGCTGTACTCGCTACACCCTCACTCGTGTCAACTGGACCGGCAGCGTCGGCGGCCACCCGCACACCTACCGCCCGCTGGAGATCTCCGGCGATCTCATCAGGGAGCTGCGCAGTTCCAATTCCACCTATTCCTACCTCTTCGCCCGCAAGTTCTCGCCGGACTGCCTTGATCCCCTGCTCGACATCGCCGAAACGGTCCTCTTCCGAGATTAGCATCCAATTAGTCCTGTTTTGCCCAATTGTCCCTGGTGATGGATGCCGACGCGAATGGAACGAGGTATGGAGCCTACTCATGGTCGCAAGATCGTTTCTTTGAGTTGTTTTGCTTGTGAATCTTTGGTTCTTGTGGTGGTTTGTGAAAAAAGGAGGGATTTTTGTGATGGATTCCGGAAGCCCATGGTGTCGTTGCTGGTGTTGCAAGGCACTGGCATTGTTGGGTTCTCATGGGAACTGGTAGATATTTAGAGAGAGAATTGTGTATATTAATGGCTCTCACTAGTACCTTGCAGATATATGAGTATTACTTAATTGGAGCAAGTCTTCATTTCTTTATCTTGCATATAGAAAGCTAGATATTGGTAAGCTTCCGTTCTATTAATTCGAGTCTTCCATTGCTGCATTGTGAACTTCTGATGGAAAAACCACTCCAAGATCTTTGCTTTGAAGTTTGACATGGATGGATAAAGTGAATTGCGTTGTATTTTAGGTTTGTGGGGCTCGATGCCATTGCCTCCAAGCTTGAGGCCTGGATGGATTGATTAGTGATAGAAGTCCATCCTAGCGGACTAATTTTGCTTCTGGTGCAAAGAAGAAGGAAGAAAGCTGACCAAGGTTTGGGTTTTAGGTGATGGTGAGATTCTAAGTAGTCAGTCAGTCCCACAGACTTCCTTGCTAAGTGACAAGTTTTAAGTTTTCTTTTCAAGGATTGTGGATGCTTTCTCTGTTTTTTTGCTACTGCTTCTACTACTTCATGCGGTGAACACAGGTTTTGTTTGGCTTTTTTGATGTGTGACCTCTTTGGTTTGGGCACTGTTGAGTTGGTGAGTGAGTGAATTGGTGATGAATGATGATGACCAGTTCTTTTCTATTCTCATTTCCTGCAGGGTACCGGCTAAAGCTGCTCCATCTCGCCCCTTTCATCTGAGAATATTTTTCTTCACCATCTTCTTCCTCTTCTTGTGCTCTTCCAGAGCTGGCTACATGGTGCTGATGAGAGAGTTAGTAAGAAATTAGTGAGGAAAGAACAAGCACCATAGCATCCCCATCCTTTGTAATACGTAAATGTAATCAATCCTGTCAAATATCAATGCATATAGTGAGCTGCTTTTCTTTGCTGCCACTTCTTTTGCCCCACACTTGTGTGGCCAAGTTAATGCATTGTTAATATTATATATATATATATGCAGGTGTTGGCAAGGTATATTCATTGAGTGAGGGGGCCTTTTGCTTGACTTGGGGGAGAGATAAAGGCGAGGGAAGCCTCTCTTTATGTAGGGGGGGGGGGGGTTAGACCACCGGTGGATTCTCAGCGTCTCTCTTTGAATTTTCCTTTTTCTTTTGTCGTTGTTTCTTAGCAAAGAGGATGGGTAAAGCGAAAGCGACGTCTCCTCCCTTTCCTTCCTTTCCTTTTGGTGAGGCCAAGACTCGCGCAGCAATCAATCTCCTACGACCCTTAACCCTTATCTTGTCTGCTGGATTAGAGAGTGAGTGGGGGGTGCGAGTGGAAAGCGTGGAGAGGGGTGCTCTTTTTCCTCCGCCCGTCGCTTTTTTTATCTTCCGCTTTTCCTTTGGCTTGCTTTCGTCCTCTTCAATCCTCAAAACGTTTTTTTCTACACGCTTTGGAAGCGAGCCGCTGACGCCGGAGGAAGGGTGATGGTGGCATAAGTAGATATAAAAAATAAAAATAATATATATATATATATATATATATATAGAGAGAGAGAGAGAGAGAAAGAAAGATCTTTTGATTTTTGAATTCCTGTGGATTTTGAATCATTTATCTTTTTATATCTTTGAGATGATAATGCATTTGGATGTAATCAAATTTGAATCCAGTTATATATATATATATATATATATATTGATATGATTTAGTTAATGCTGTATTTTTAATTTTTATTATATAAAATTAGTTAAAATTAACAAAAACAGCAGGTATGCCATCAATTAGTACTAATAATATATGACAACTAAAGTTTAAAATTTAAAATAAATTTTGAATTAAGATTTATACAATAAATGAATATTTTAACAATAGATTTATAAAATCAACAACAACTTTATTTTAATTTTATAGCTATAAAATTTAATGGTTCAATTTATGTTCATATATATACTTTTAATATTTAATTTATATTTATAATTTTCTAAAAAATAAATATAAATAGTTTTTTTTTTTTTGCATCCCATTAATATTTGTAGATACGAAGAGATGATGATGATTTGGAAGTTTGGAACTACTTATGGATAAGTGGGTCCACATCATAAAATCGTTCGCTTTTTATATTATACATTGTTTGAGCGCCAATGTTTCTAGTCGGCAAGCTTGGGGTTCGTTGGACGGTAGGGGTGCAATTTGGGCCGGGCTTAACTTGAATCCGGCCCGTTGAATCCAATTTGCAGCAGTACTCAAACTCTAGTTTGCTTAACCCGAATCCAAAGGATCCGGGTTGAATCCGACCAATTTGCAACTTGAGCCGGGTTCGGATTGCAGTCAATCCGAACTCGAGAAAACCCAAACCCGCAAAGCCGCAAGCGGCAGGCCCACTGGTGTTGTGGAAGTGATGATTTAGTCTTGTTTGTTAGGTTTAAAGATATGTAGAGCTGACAATGGTGTTGTGAAAGTGATGATTTTTGGTATGAACATTCTACCAGAATCTTCATTACCTTTTAAAATGAGCAATATACCTTTCACCATTGCAGTTTATTATGTAATATTGGTGGATCAAACTAGTATCTTTATTTTTTTTAATTATCTTCTTTGAATATGTGTAACTTCTAATATAAAGTTTGCCAAAATTTTATGAAAGCATTTAGGAAGAGGTGATGAGCAGAAAACTAAAACATCTGGGAAAGGGGTGATGAGTAAAAAATCAGAGAGCTTTGGATGGCGAATGCAATCTCGCTACTTGGAAAAGATCTCTCATACCAGACTTATGTGGTCTTCTAGCTCGCTCTTTATATCGTCTCAAAATTTTCTACTTTCGAAGGATAAAGGTGATTTCATCAATGCATATGGTGGCTATTGAAATGTTATGCAACATCTGGATTACTTTGAATATGTTTTGGTTTAAGAATGTACTTTTTTTTGTTTAGCCTTATGTAAAAGATGTATATTTTTAGACATGCAATTTGAAATGTGAAGCTTGTTTGTTTCAAACTTTAGCTTGTTTATACAATGTGAAGCTTATTTGTTTCAAACTTTAGCTTATTTGTGCAATGTTAAGCTTGATTGTTTCAGATTATCATATATATTTTTTCCATCAACTCGAATTCCAACCCGAAACTCAACCCGAACCTGATTTTTAAAAATAGGGTTAGGGTTGAGGTTTTACAAATAGGGTTAGGGTTAGGGTTGATATTTTACAAATAGGGTTAGGGTTAGGATTGAGGAAAACCCAAGTTTCATGAGACCGAGTTGCACCCCTATTGGACGGGACCAGGTGGGCGGATGCCACATCCGAGCGTTGAGAGTCACCTCAATTGTAAGCTTTGCTTCGTCGGTGGATCATGCATTGAGTTCACTCCACTTGGCTTCATGAACTCGGTTTGAGCGCGCTTACCCCTTCTAAACTAGTATAGTTTGTAATTAACTCTTTAATTATGATTTAATATATACTTTATTATTATTATTGATAATATCTAATCATCTTGAGCTGATGTTCTTGAGCATCAGTGAATAAACCGTGAGTTCATCGAGAAAGCTCGCTTCTGCACCGAGATTTGCAAGAAGTCCCGGGGGCCGAAGATTATGATGGGAACCCTCCGATGCTCAAGTTAGTGATCAGAATCACAGCCGTAAACTTGAAAAAGCTCGAAAGAAAAAGTTAAAAAGATGAGAAAATTCTTTAAGCGTCCGAGTGTTCATATCTTGGCTACGGGTCTCTCTTATCTGTTTTATTGATGCTTGAAGTTTGAGAGACTTGCATGGAAAGCTTGGAATTTTATGATGAGCCAAGAGTTAGTGAATGGAATGTCAGAATTAGTGGGATTTATCCCATTTGAACTGAGTGATTGGTACTTTATGACAGATGATGACATTTTGGGCTCATCTTGATCAGGGTCATTAAAATTTCATGATGGATTATGACTTTTTAGGCCTATGTCAGAACTAATGGGGTTTGTCTTATTAAACATGTATGGGCCAAAGTCGGTTGGTGGGCCTAACCTTGGTCAGAAGTGAAGGCTTGCCTGGGAAACAGAAGTGGGGCCCAGAGATGAGGTCACCTTAGGATTGGGTCCGTCTAGGATTCGAGGCCGGCTAGGAGCTGAAGCAGCTTAGGAGCCGAGGCCGCCTGAGAGCTAGGGTCGCCTTAGAATCGAGGCCACCTAGGAGTTGGGGCCGCCTAAGAACTGGGGCTGCCTAGGAGCTGGGGCTGCCTTAAAACTGGAGCCGCCTTGGAGCCGGGGCCGCTGGCATCCTATCGACTTCCGCCATTAGGTAATTTTGACCATCAACCTACACGTGGCTTTTACCAGCCACATCATATACCTCCTCAGGCTCTGAGTCTTGGCGCTCACACGCGCAGCACTTGCCAAGAGAAAGGAGTACAAAATCTTTCTTTTTTGTCGGGCCTTGTGTGCCATAAATTAGCGAAGGCGGGCATGTGCCCCCGAGGTGATAAAGTCTCTTCGAAGTTTTCTCATCATTTAAGGGACAGCACCAGAAGCAATATGGTCTGCGAAGAAATTGAGAAAAATACCCCTCGATTGACGAAAAAAGTGGAGCGTCATTATTGGATTGTTCTTATCCGTGTCCCATCATTGGGCGTGGATTGCGCTCCTTAAGCATCACCAAAGTGTTGTATCTCGAATAGCGAAGAGTTTTTGGACAGCTGGATGCTATCTCCACCTATGAGTCCCCACATGGCACTGTAGTGGGCAGGACGTTTCAAAATTTATGTATACAGATCGTTCTGTCTGTCCTTTCGAGCTTTTCATGCCTCCACTACCTTCTCTGTGCCCTCTTCGCCTTCTGAATCTCAAATTCTCACTTCTATCCCTTTGATCCTTAGGTCAGTCCTTTTCACTCTCTTTATTCTTTTCTTCCCATGGATTCTAACTCTCATAGAAAAGGAAAGAGTCTCATGGTAAAACCTTTCGAGGATGAAATCCTTCGGGCGTAGCGTCGGGCTCCTGGTGGCATTTTCATCCGTGATTGCCCGGCAACCGCAGCCCAAACACCTTCTAGGGTTTTACTTCCATCATCTAGGGTTTCTCTTCAACCACCTAGGGTTTCTCCTCCACCATCGAGTTGTCCGACATCTCCTCTGGCTACCATTTCTGAGTCTATCGGTCCAAAGGGGATAGCCTCCATCATGTCTGCTCAAGATATAAAGAACCTTAGGGCCCAATATGAAATACCTGATAGTGTCTATATTTCTACCCTCCGTCCTGGTGACAAGGTAACCTCCAGCCAGTCTGGTGGGATTGCCTTGTATGAGAATTTTTTTAGGAGCTGGCTTCGTCTTCCTTTCTATCCTTTCTTCCTCAACCTCCTAGATAGGTATGACATTGTTACGGTGCAATTAACTCCGAACTCCATTCGGATTATCTACGCCTTTATTGTACTCTGCCATTTTCATGGCATTTCTGTCCGAGTTTCTTTGTTTCGGGCCTTGTACAAACTCCGTAATCCCAATAAAGCTGGATGGTGGAGCTTCGTTTCCAGACCCAAAAGAGCCCTCAAGCTTGACCTGCCCTCCAAAATCAAGGGATGGAAGTCTCAATTTTTCTATATCCATATAGACGAAGTGAAGATGGGTTGGGGTATTCTTGATACCAGTCCTAATAAGAACTCGACTATAAATGAGGAGGATCGAGAAATTTTTGATTTGCTGATGTTATCTGACCTTCCTCCCTGTCGAGAACTGCTATCGGAGGACAACCCCGTGAGGCCGGTGTAGCGCTAGCATCGCCAACACTGGCGCTCGGTGAGCGCCATATCCTTTAGTCGTTGCTTCTCGCTTTTTTTTTAACTTTAACTTTTGCTTCTTTGTGCAGCAATGAAGTTTTCTTCTGACTTCTTGATGGCGGGCCTCCGAAAGAGAAGAGAGGCCACTAGTGACACGACGAGGGCAGTGCCTAAAAAGCCTCACTGAAAAGAATAGGGTGGGTCATCTCGGCCCCCCATGGCTCCTTCCACGGCTCCCTCCGCGGCTCCTTCCATGGCTCCTAAGGTTGCACCGATGGAAGAGCCGAGAAGGGAGAATCCCCTGCCAAGGTATCAGTAACAGGGTCTCCTCCTGTTGAAGTTGAGGCGGGGCCATCGAGCGAAGAGCCCCTAGTCACTGCCAAGCCCAGGGGTGAAGTTGCGCCGGAGGCGAGGGTTGGGATGCCTCCAATTGTGGAAGTTGAAGATGATGCCCCGCCGGCCGTCCGACCGATATCGAAAGAAAGAGGGACACCCCCTACCAGTGCTCCAAGAAGCCAGACGTATCGGGTGACGACGGTGAACCATGGTCGGTTGGCAAAGCATATATTGAGTCGCTCCAGCCTCCCAAATTTTCAGGCCGAGCTCCATCGCCAACCGATTGCCGATGCCCTCGATACCCTCTTCACCGCCGCCCTTCAGGTAAGTTTGTCGGCTCCATTTCTTTTTTGTGTTGAATATAATCTGAGGATTTGGTCTGAGCCCTAATCGATTGGTTCATGCAGATGTCCAACAATCTTTTTGTCCTTCGGGACGCCTGCACTGGAGCCACCAACAACTGTGGGCATGCTCGGAATGAGTTGATTGCCGTCAAGACCCGAGCTGACAACTTGGCCAAAGAATTGGCCGAGGTGCAAGCCCGAGAGATGAAGGCGACTGACCAACTCTGAGCTACTCAAGAGGAGAGCCACTTTTTAAAGGCCCAGGCCGAGGAAGCCGAGAAAAAGGCTAGAGTTGCCGAGGCCAAATTGGTGGATTCCATGACAAGGCTTAGGCCGACTGAGGAGAGGTTGGAAGACACTCTCCTCAAGTTGGACCATGCCAAAGAAAGGGCCAATAAGGCCGAGTCTGAAGCCCAGGCCGCTATGGAGAAGTAGGCTTTTGCGGAGGCAGACACTTGGACCTCTTGGGAGAAGAAGACCGTCGCTGAAGCCAGGCTCGAGAAGCTATGGAGAAATTGGCCATCGTCGAAGCCTAAGCTGCGGAGAAGGTGGCAGCCAACAAAGCTCAAGCTCGGGAGGCCATGGAGCACTATAAAGGCTCCACCAATTTTTCCACGGAGTTGAGTGAGGTGGCCTCGATGCCTTTCCCATGGCTTCGAAAAGTGTAATGAGAAGATCTCCCTGATCTTCAAAATAAGCAGCCTTGAACGCATCTAGCCTGAGAACGAAGAGGAGGATCCGGGACCTGCCGAACCTTAGAGTTTTTTTTTTTTTAATATTTTTGTAATCCGACCAGTGTCGATCTTTTTGTATGATACTGACATGAGATTAATGAAAGAAATATTTTGTTCAAGTATGAGAAATTTAGCTTTTCGTAGCGCTTTAGTCTTTTGGTGATCATGTCTTGGCTTTAGCCTTCAGATTCGACAAGATGCACCTTCGATTTTTTAAGCATACTTAGAGAGTCGGCAATTTGATGTGCAGACTTCATAGGGACACTTGGGCTTGCCTTCGCCTTTCGGGGATTTTGCTGAAATACTCCTTGGGTGCTAATGGCGGTTGCAGGTCCTTCAAAGGCCTTTGCAATCCACCGAAAGCCTTTCAGAACTGCCTCGGGTGTTTCTCGGCTGGCCCGGGAGTTGACTCGGGGCTGCCGAAGTCATAGGACTTGAATCGTAGGGCCGCCACCCTTCGGTGAGCCATTGAACTTCTTTCTTGTTGGTCGGCGCTCTCATGTCAAGGATGGTGCTGATCTTCTCTAGGTTCGCCTCAATCTCTCGCTGGGTCACCATGAAGCCCAAAAACTTGCCGGCTATTACCCCGAAAGCACACTTTCATAGGTTAAGCTTTACTTGGTAGCAGCAAGATTATTGAAAGTCTCCTCCATGTTAGAGATGTGGTTGGAGGCGTGGATGCTCTTTGTTAGCATATCATCCACGTATACCTTCATGTTCCGTCCAAATTGGTTTTTGAAGGACTTATTCATCAACCTCTGGTAGGTTGCCCCTGCATTCTTGAGGCCGAAAGGCATTACCTTATTGCAGTAGATGCCCTTCTCAGTCACGAAGGATGTATACTCTTCATCGTCTAGGTCCATCTTTATTTTGTTGTACCCGGAGAAGGCATCCATCAAACTGAGGTGTTCATGACCGGATGTGGAGTCCACCAGTTGGTCAATCCGAGGCAGTGGAAAGCTGTCCTTTGGACAGGCCTTGTTGAGGTCGGTGAAGTCAATGCAGATTCTCTAGCTCCCATTTGCCTTGCAGACCATCACCACGTTGGCCAATCAATCCAGATAGTGTGCTTCCCGAATGTGGCTAGCAACTAGCAACTTGCTGATCTCCTCGTCAATGGCTCTCTGTCTCTCCAGGGCGTAGCTCCTCTTTCGTTGGCAGATCGGGCGATGTTTTGGGTCAATATTGAGCTTGTGGGTGATCACCTTCGATGGTATGTGATGCAGGGCGATATTCAAAACGCCGGCAACTCAAGAACGATCTAATCTGCGAGAAAAGAATTCATCCAGGTTTGGTTCGAATCTTGACAAGAAAAGGAGAAAAATTTCAAATTTTGATCACTCACAATCCGAAATTTTAAAAGGAAGAGCAATTGAATTTTTAATTCAATTGTTTTGAATCAGAAAAAAGAAAACATTCATCTCCATTCAAGAAAAAAAAAAGAAATCTAAAATAGCGTTTTTCTTCTCTGCCTTTTGACGGCCGCCCAAAACCAACCTAAATAAAAGAGATAAAACCCTAACATCATAAGTTTTGTTAAAAATTACAACTATGCCATTAAAACGAAAACAGGCCCAAAACTCCTATCAGATGAGCCCGGATGGCCAAAATCCACAGCAGCTCATCGCCAACGGCGATGACTTTGAATCAGCAGTCCGTTTCCATGTGACCAGCCAAGTTTGGGCCCAGTCCGACACAGAAAATTTCAAGACCGTTTGTTCTGCAACCTCTTGGACCTTCGTAGATTATCTGGTGTGGTCTTCCCTGACATGGCCTGCTGACTCTGGGATGCTGGTACAGGAACATCCAAGGACTGGTTCGACTGACCCGAACTCTGGTCTGAACTGATGTCCTCATCACTCTCCCCTTCCTCTGAAAAGCTTGACCTCAAGCTCGAATTCTCTCCTGCATAAGGGGTCAGATGCCGAATGTTGAACACATCCGAAATGAAGACATCATCTGGTAACTCAACCCGATAGGCATTGTCACCAAATATCTCCAATACCTGGCATGGACCTATCTTCTTCGGCTTGAGCTTCGTTAAAGCTCCCTGTGGATACCGCTCCCTCGGTAAGTAAACCCATACCAAATCGCCGACTTCAAAGGACTGTTGCCGATGCTGCTGATCAGCTTTCGCCTTGTATTTGGCGTAAGTCTGCTCCAATTTGGCTCTAACAGTCGCATGTATCTCCTGCAAGTCAGACACTCTATCTTCGACCTTCTGACTCACCTTCTCTGGCGACTCAACTGGCAGAACATCCAAAGGACCTCTTGGCAAGAACCCAAACAGTATCTGAAACGGAGCAAACCCTGCAGAACGGTTCACTGAAGAGTTGAACTCAAACTCAATCTTCGGCAAACACAAATCCCAGCTCCTGAATTCATGCACATTTGCCCGCAACAGATTACCCAAGCTATGGTTGACAACTTCAGTCTGTCCATCCGTCTGAGGATGATAAGGACTGCTGAATTTCAACTTTGTGCCCAACTTCTTCCACAGCTCTCGCCAGAAGTGTCCCATAAACTTGCTGTCCCTGTCTGACACTATGGATGCCGGTATACCAAAATGCCGAACCACTGAAGCAAAATACAGGTCAGCAACCTTTGACGCATCAAAAGTGGTTTTGCATGGCAAGAAACACGCCACCTTACTGAACCGATCCACAATCACCATAATCGAATCCAGTCCCCTTGCTGTCCGCGGCAATCCTACAACAAAGTCCATAGAAACATCTTGCCATGGTGCCTTTGGGATAGGTAAAGGCGTGTACATACCTTGGTTCGTGTCTGTCCCCTTCGAATCTTGACACAACCTGCACCTCTTCATAAAAGCTTTGACATCTCGGTCAAGACCAGGCCAATAAAACCGCTGCCGAATCAACCAGGCTGTTTTATCCCTTCCGAAGTGACCCTGGTTATGCAGTTCCTGGATGATCAACACACGAAGAGACGTATCAGGAACACATAAGCAGTTACCTCGAAACAAATATCCATCATGGAGAACGAAATCAGTTCGCTCCCCCACCTCAATTTTGGCCAAAATCCCCTTGAAGTGCTCATCCACACGAATGTCCTCCCTTACACTCTCAAAGCCGAGAGTGTACACATGCATAACGCCAATCAACAAGCTCCGCCTACTCAAAGCATCAGCCACTCTATTCAACGTACCAGACTTGTGCTTGATGCTGAAAGTGTATTCCTGCAAGGCACTCACCCACTTCGCATGCCTTGAACTCAGTTTATGCTGACCCTGTAAGAACTTCAGCGCCTGATGGTCTGAATACAGTACAAACTCCCGTGAATCAAGTAGTGGCGCCAATGCTGCAAGGATCTCACAATGGCGTATAATTCTAGATCATAAACCGAATAAGCCAGTTTAGCTCCTCCCAGCTTCTCACTGAAGTATGCGACTGGTCTTCCTTCCTGGTTAAGCACTGCCCCAATTCCAGTCTTCGAAGCATCACAATCCACCTCAAAAACTCTATCAAAATCAGGAAGAACCAATAAAGGAGCTTCGGTCAATCTGACTTTCAGCCCATCAAATGCCTCCTGTGCGGCATCATTCCACCCAAATCTGGCTCCCTTCAACAATTCCGTTAAAGGTGCAGCCAACTTACTATACCCCTTGACAAACCTGCGATAAAACCCTGCAAGACCCAAAAAGGATCTCAATTCTGTCAAGGTTGAAGGTACTGGCCATTCCACAATTGCATGCACCTTATTCCTATCTGGGAGAATCCCCTCTCCAGTCACAACGTACCCCAGAAAAATTAGTCTCCCAACCATCCAAACGCACTTCTCTGGGTTAGCAACTAACTGGTTCTCACGTAACACTGACAAAACCTGTGCCACATGGCCCACATGCTCTTCGGCTGTCCTGCTGTATATCAAAATATCATCAAAGTAGACAACCACAAATAAGCTAAGCAATGGACGTAAAACCTGGTTCATTACGTGCATGAACGTGCTCGGCGCGTTTGACAACCCGAATGGCATTACCAACCATTCATACAACCCTTCCTTAGTCTTGAAGGCTGTCTTCCATTCGTCTCCAGGCTTCATCCTTATCTGATGGTACCCACTCTTCAAATCAATCTTCGTGAAGACCTTAGCACCACTCAACTGATCAAGCATGTCGTCCAACCGCGGTATCGGGAACCTGTACTTCATAGTAATTTTGTTAACCACGCGGCTGTCGACACACATGCGCCACGTACCTTCTTCGGTACCAAAAGGGCTAGCACCGCGCATGGGCTAATGCTCTCCCGTACGAACCCCTTGTTCAAAAGTTCTTGGACCTGCCTCCTCAATTCCTCATGCTGTTGCGATGTCATCCGATAATGAGCCTTATTCGGCAACACTGAGCCCGGAATAAGGTCAATGCCGTGCTGAATATCTCGGAGAGGTGGTAATCCAGTCGGTAGCTCCTTTGATACAACATCTCGGAATTCCTCCAAAATAGACACCAACTCCTCAGGAATCATATTTGGCCTTTGCTCCTCTTCCACGCCGAAGTCTCCTGACTTGCTCACCAAAGCAAAACAAACATCCTCTCCATCCAAACTCGCATCGAATTCTATGCTTGGTAAACAAATTACTGTATTCTGTCCACTCACTTCCTGAAGCGGCTTCAAAATAACTTTCCTCCCATATGGACGCAGCATATAACTATGGGTGTACCCGTTATACACTGCCCTGTTATCAAACTACCACGGACGCCCCAGTATGATGTGAGTAGCATCCATTGGAACAACATCCGCCTCAATAGTTGTCTCGAAATGAGGACCAAAACACAGTGACAACTTACACCTTCGGCTGACCTGAATGTCTGCACTTCGGTTCACCCAACCGAGCTTATATGGATGTGGGTGAGGGTCTGTCTGCAACCCCAGCTTCTTCACAGCCTCCTCTGCTATCACATTCTCCTAACTGCCGGAGTCTATGATAACACGACATGTTTTGCCAGCCACAAAACATTTCGTTGTGAAGATGTCATGCCGATGCCAATCTTCATCTGATCTCGGCGCCAGACACATTCTTCGTATCACCAAGCTCTCCCCTTGAATATGGTCCGGATCAATAACACACAGCTCATCATTAAATTCCTCATCCTCAGGAAACTCTCCTCCATTTTCGTCCTCCATATAATCCTCCATATACAACTGAGCTCGCGCCTTGGGGCATTCATTGGCATAGTGCCCCAAATTCTGACACCGATGGCACCGAATGTTAGCCCTGTTGCTGCCCACTCTTGCCTGAGAACCTGAGGTTCCATTCGACCCTGTTGGTCTTGGAGGTACTGATGCCTGCGGCCTCGCTACTGGAGGAATAAATTTGCCCCCTGAATTCTGCCCTGAACTCTGGCCCGTAGTAAAACCCCCTCTACCCTGAAACCCCCTGTTTCTCATCAAGCTCTTTTCCACTGCCTGAGCCCTCATATGCGCATCTCCTACACTATCAATTCGATGCACAGCTAGCGCATCTTGGATTGGCAGCCGCAAGCCATGAAGATACATGGCTATCAATCTCGGTTCAGCCTCAATCAACCGATTTCGTGCAACCAATCGATAAAATTCAGTTGTGTACTCCTCGACGCTCCGACTACCTTGTGTCAAACCATGCAACTTCGAATACAAAATCTGCTCATGGTTCGGAGGCAAAAACTCCCTGTTCATCTCCTGCTTTAGCGCTGCCCATGACGCTAATGGAGGTCTCCCATCCATATATCTACGATAGTACTGCGCATGCCACCAAGCAGCAGCCCTATCTCTGAATCGAATTGTGACAAGCGGTACCTGCTTGTCTAAAGGCACCTCCTTCAGACGAAAAACGTCATCGACCTGAAGGGTCCAATCAACATACTCGTCTGAATTAATTCCTCCTTTAAACTCTAGAATTTTGACCCTAAAGCCTGCTTCCCACCGATTCTGATTTTCGAAATAGGGAGGTTGATCGAAATACCTTGGAAGTCCAACATCAGGCCTCTGTTGCCCTCTTCGAATTGGTGGTGCCTCCAGATTTTCAAAACCCCTCTCCCTACCTCCATCAATTTCATCACGCTCCTCCACTCGAAGGGGTTGGGCACGATTTTGCACCTCCAGCCGCGCCATCATCGCCTGCATGGTTTGCATCATTTGTTGCATCACCTGGTGCTGGTCTCGCATGGCGTCTTGCATAGCATCTCTCACGGCGTCTCTCAGGGATTGATCGTTGTTCTTCTGCTCCATTGGATCAAATTTCGGTTAGGGTTGATATTTGGGTTTGGAAGGAATGGATCAAGGCGGTAATGGAAGGAATGGATCAAGGCGGTAATGGAAGGAATGGATCAAGGCTCTGATACCAAGTTGATGCAGGGCGATATTCAAAACGCCGGCAACTCAAGAACGATCTAATCTGCGAGAAAAGAATTCGTCCAGGTTTGGTTCGAATCTTGACAAGAAAAGGGGGAAAATTTCAAATTTTGATCACTCACAATCCGAAATTTTAAAAGGAAGAGCAATTGAATTTTCAATTCAATTGTTTTGAATCAGAAAAAAGAAAACATTCATCTCCATTCAAGAAAAAAAAGGAAATCTAAAATAGCATCTTTTCTTCTCTGCCTTTTGACGGCCGCCCAAAACCAACCTAAATAAAAGAGATAAAACCCTAACATCATAAGTTTTTTAAAAATTACAACTATGCCATTAAAAACGAAAACAAGGCCCAAAACTCCTATCAGACGAGCCCGGATGGCCAAAATCCATAGCAGCTCATCGCTGACGGCGATGACTTTGAATCAGCAGTCCGTTTCCATGTGACCAGCCAAGTTTGGGCCCAGTCCGACACAGGAAATTTCAAGACCGTTTGTTCTGCAACCTCTTGGACCTTCGTAGATTATCTGGTGTGGTCTTCTCTGATGTGGCCTGCTGACTCTGGGATGCTGGTACAGGAACATCCAAGGACTGGTTCGACTGACCCGAACTCTGGTCCGAACTGATGTCCTCATCAGTATGCTAGGATGTCGGATGCCGACTAGGCAAAGATGTCCGAGTTGGCCCGCAAGAAGTTCAGGAGATGATCCCTATCTTCCTTAGTAAGAAGCTCACCGACTTACACCGTTCATGTCGGGTCGTCTCCAAGCGGAAAGTCAACATCCGCTCGGCCGGTTCTCCTTCCTTGTCGGACGGTCTGGGATCTAGTGCCTCTGAGGCCGGCATAACTGCCGCCTCTTGGGGGCTTGAAGTTGTGTGGTAGCTGTTGGGAATTGTATCCTAAAGCCAATCATTTGATGATTGTGCTAATGTAAATTGTATATAAATTGATATATTAATAAAAGTTATTTGACAGTTTATTCATTACAAGAACATCTTCTTAAAACTCCTAATGGTAATGAAGCCCTCAGGATCTTCCTTCACGATAAAGGAGGATTTATCTATGAAGGTCCTTAAAAGAATTCGCAACCAAATGATATACTATGACAGGGTCATAGTACTATCAATTATAGGACGTTGTATATCATATTTGTTGGTTGTCCTCTTAACCAAGGAGTGTAGAGACACTGGTATGACATACAGGTGAAAGTGTAGGAGTATATTTCACCGAACGTGACTCATTTCTAGATACTCTGTTGTCAAGAGTTAATCCGAGAAGATATAGGTATAAGTATCCTTTAGACCTGAAGATCACAACCGGTGACTTGCAAGCAACTCATTGTACTTAGGTGCCGGACCACCTGGATTTCTAATCCAGCTATGAAAGGTTACTGGGTGCAGTCAAGTACTTGTGGTAGTCAGTTGTGAATCAAGATGGAATTTGACCTATCCCGTTAAAAGGAAAAATGCTTGTATTTCAATGTAGCAAGACCTTGGCCAAGGCACTTCATGTGAAAGTCACATGATCACTAAAATTGAAATCACTTTATGGATTTGTTGTTTAGAGTTGACAGGCTCTTAAGCCATCCTTAGCATTTGTGGTCAAGAGGATGAATTATACGGTAACTCTTTCTTAGGGTTCTTGGAGTTTGCTCGGCAACTATTCGACCTATCCGGACGTCGGGTTTTATTACTAGATGGGCACATCGATTAGTATAGAAAGTTATTTCTATGCTACCGGCTTAGGTTCGAACCTAGAGAGTTACACGCATAGAAGTTTCCTAGGATGATCCATTTGCTGATCAACGATTAAGAATCATATATGATTTAATTAATCAATTTGATTGATTGAATTATCTCAATTGGGTTAAGTACAAGTGAATAAGATTAAATTTTGTTTAAGTCTAGTCAATTTCAAATATTGATTTGAAATTAGACTTGATTTGGATTTAAATAGATTCAGGACTAGCCAAATTTGATTTGGGCTAGGACCATGATCTATGTGGGTTCAGTCCAATAAATTCATATCAGATTAAACCATCACCTGAACCCAAACCTCTCTCATAAGGATCTCACATGATGAGATGGCCGAAATCTCATCTCATAAGATTCTCATATAGAATTTAATGCCTGACATTAATCTTCTCCCGTTGGAATTCTAAGTGTTAGAATTTATGTACCTCTCGGAATTAGCCAAACATTATGACTCTTTGGTTTTCATCGAACGTCGGAATTAACCAAGCATCGCATCTCTTTGGTTTTCACCAAAAGTCAGAATTAACCAAACGCCGCGCCTCTTTGGTTCGGCATCTCTTTGCTTTTTACCGAACGATGAAACTCTAAATGTTAGAATTCAATGGCTGATTAAAATGAGACTATAAATAGAGGACATCCCTCTATAAATAGAGGACATCCCTCACCAGAGAACAACAACACACGACATGTCGTGGATTGAAATTCTAAAAAGTTAGAATATAAAATCCTGGTGATTCTGGTGTTAGCAAAAGCTTGGTGGATCTTGGAGGAAGATTCAAGTGGGAGGATTCAAGATCAGCAAAGTCATTTTCCGCGAGCTAGCACTCCCGAAAATCCGATTATTCAGGGCTTCGCGTGGACGATACTAGAGTCTGGATGATTGAATGGCTGCAGAGCACAAAAGGATTTACCAACTGCCCTTAAGGTAAGTGATATGATCCCTAAATCTTAAGGCATGATTCAAGGCAAAAGTATGACTTCTTACGTTGAGGATCAAGATATAATCTTTATGATTATTTATATTCATATTTTAGATCAAGCGATTCTATATATAAGGCAAAGATATGATCTTGATGCATATTAGATAGATTAATAAGTAATCTTTTAGTTTCTGCGTTGATAATAGTTATCAAATTTAAAAATATGCATGCCTCAATTTATTTCTCCCTACAAATGCTATCAGAGCCATGGTTTCGTCATTGATCTAATTTATTGCATGTAAGATTAATGTTCTCATTAATTGTGTAATCAAAGCTAAAACTGATCACAGGTCTATTCGGTCACAAATGGATTAAAAATCTAAATTACCCATTCAACGAGATATTCTGTGACATATTGACGTGACGTTATGGTTCTTGATGTTTAGTCAAAAGGTAATTTAAATTGATCTTTGGCTTCAAAACATAGATTACACACACTCTCAAATATATTTTATATTGATACATATTGATGTTGTATAAAAGCATTATATTTGCATGTTTAGTATAAAAACATAGATATGAGATATGATGGCTTGTAATCTATGTTATGAAACATACAAATATGTATGAGAGTTTTATTTGAATGTCAAACATTAATTCATAATTTTTTTAGATATGATCTAAATATAGGAATTATGAGTATTAACATAATGCAGTGATGCTTGATTGAAATATATGACATGTAAACATGAAATATATTTAATCTTTTGGGTTAGCTAAATCTGGTCCATAAAGGGTTAGACCCTAAGGTTTAAATCAACTGGACTAAAAGAGTATTTGATCAAATCTAAATTAATTAGAGTAGGTTAAGAATGCTCTAAATCAAACAATAGTTGTAGTTGATCCTGTCCTTCTCTTTGATTAAACCAAATGGAAGTAGATTAGGCTCCGTGGTTGAGCATAAATCTCTTAGATGGTCAAATCAAAATTGGTTAACCATATGATGTTAAGGTGAGTTGGCAAGTTGCTCTAGGATCAACGATCGAATGGTTTTTAATTAGGAGCTACTCATATTGATGCATCTTTAACGAGTTAATGGCATATCCCTTCCATCGATCTCACTCACCTGGTCAATATGGTGAACCATTTATGATTCAAATCATTTACCTGATTTGGGTTGACCCATGCTGTAAGAAAATCAGTCTGACTGATTTAGGTGCCACTTAACCTGACTTAATCTTATTTCATTCTACTGATTTCATAGATTCAGTGGGAGAACTTGATTAGTCAATTTATCTTCAGATTATTAAATCCTGTAAAATTATTAGGTCCTTAAAAAGAAATAGTTATATAATAACTAGATCATAGCCTCTCATTAAGGTGGGTGATAATGAGTCCGATGTCTTGATAATCATTGGAGGCACTCCATGCCTGGTGCTTGTCAACCATCGGAATTATCATTCATTATATGATAAGTCAGCGTAACTATTAAATAGACAGTCAGGTGGGCCAAGCTTCACTCGGGCTTAGTTGTTTATTGATAGGTTACACTGATTATATCATTTAATGGTTGGACCTAACCAGAACTTTAAGTGGAGGCACTCCATACCTGCTGAAGAGGAACATGGGGCAAAACTGAACACTAAGAATTGTTTGAAGAAACAATTGGTTTTGAACCTACTCTTAGATACATATGGGTTGGCCAAGCTTCACTTGGGCCTGTATGTAGTCTATGTAGATCTTAGTGCCCACTAAAGAATTAAGAATAATTCTTCGAATTGGGGTGTAGAGGCTGCCAATTTGAACAAAATAGTAGGAGAATCTTTAGACTAAAGTCCAAGTCTTTAGACTGAATCAATTTACATACTAATAAACTTTAGTTTTTCCTTATGCAGAAAATGATCACTAATTTATCATTAAGGTCCCTATTGGATAGTGAGAAGTTGAATGGTTCAAATTTCAATAGCTGGTTTAGAAAACTTAAGATCGTTCTTGAGCATGAGAGGATTCTTTATATTCTGAATAATCCTGCACCAAAGATACCTGATGCAAACACACAAAGTTCTGAGAAAGACACTTATCATAAGTGGCTCAGTAATAGAACTAGCGTATGTTGCATCATGCTAGCAGCAATGAACGATGAATTCGGTCACCAGGTTTGAGAATGCTCAGCCAGAAGAAATCATTCAAGCATTGAATGAATCTTTTGGCACACCTGACGATGTTGAAAGGCACAAGACTAGTTGTGCTATTTTTAATGCTCGAATGAGGGATGAATCTCCTGTCACTGATCATGTATTGTACATGATCGAGAAGATAAAACTGTTAAGCAAGCTCGGCTTTCCCCTACATGAGCAGTTGGGAAAAGATGTGATCCTGAATTTCTTGCCTCCATCCTTCCGACCTTTCCTTACTCATTTTTGAATGACAAAGCCTGCAGTCAACTACCACGGTTTGTTGGGGTTATTACAGAACTTTGAGAAGGATAACCAGCTCTCTAAGGGTTTGGTTAATGTGGTTGAAGGATCTAAGGCAGGGCATCAACCCTTTGGGAAAAGGGAAGAAAAAAAAGAATAAGAAAAAGGTGCAACATGCTAGGACATCTATAAGTGGTCAGATGCAAAAGAAGAAAGTTGATAAAAGTCAAGCTGAATGCTTTCATTGCAAGATGCAAGGGCACTGGAAGAGGAACTGTCCTCTTTACGTTGCCACACTTGATCAAAATAGGCCAAAGAAGAAAAAGGGGCAAGATATTGCTCAACAAGGTATTTATATGATAACACCTTGTAATTTTTCTGTATATGATAATCAGACCTGGGTATTGGATATCGAGAGTCCTTATAACATTTGTAATTCATTGCAGGGACTACAGGTCACTAGAAGATTTGAGGACAATGAAAGATTCCTTAATGTCGGCGATGGAAGATTAGTTCCAGTTCTAGCATTAGGAGTTCTTGAAATAATTTTCAATAGAAATGTCATTATACTAAATGATTGTCATTTTTGCCCAACGTTCTTGTTGAACGTAATTTCTGTAGGCCTTCTGATCAAAAGTCATTATGAAATTTTAATAAAGGATGTTACTTTGAATATCATTATGAATGGAGTCACTGTAATGATTGGGCTTTTATCTAATAGCATTTATATATTATCACAGTATGTAAATGTAGTGTACAAATCAAGTAAGCGCCCTAGAACAACTGATGCCACAGACATTTATCTTTGGCACCATCGGTTGGGTCATATCAACAAGAATAGATTAAACAGGTTAACTCAGGAGGGCATCCTTCGAATTGATAATTGTGAATCATTAACTACATGTGATCCTGTCTTCTTGGTAAAATGACCAAGTCATCTTTTATTGAAAAAGATGAAAGAGCCAAAGAGCTATTGGGTCTAGTACATACTGATGTATGTGGACCAATGAGCACTTGTGCCAAAGGTGGATATTACTACTTCATTACTTTTACAGACACCTTTTTAGGTTCGGTTATGTCTATCTTATGCGACATAAATCTGAATCGTTTGAAATGTTCAAACTATATCATAAAGAAGTAGAAAAATAAATAGGAAAATGTATTAAGATCCTTCGATCAGATTGAGGAGGCGAATACCTTTCCAATGACTTTGTGACATATTTAAGGGAGAATGAGATTCTCTCACAATGGACTCCTCCTAGAACACCGCAGCATAACGGTGTGTCCGAAAGAAGGAATCGAACCCTGTTAAACATGGTTCGGTCTATGATGGGTTTTGCAAGCTTGCCAATATCATTTTGGGGATATGCATTAGAATCAGCTTATCATATTCTTAATAAGGTTCCAAGTAAGTCTGTTTCTAAAACTCCACATGAGATGTGGTATGGACATAAATCGGTTATCACCTATCTGAGAGTCTGGGGGTGTCCGGCTTATGTAAAACATGCAAAATCAGACAAACTTGAACCCAAATCTGACAAATATTTTTTTATCAGCTATCCGAAAGAAACCAAAGGATATTACTTCTACAATATTGAAGAACAAAAGTTGTTCATTAGTAATAGAGCAGTTTTTCTTGAAAAGGAGTTTCTTAGTGAAGGTGGTTGAACTTGAGGAAGTTCATCAAGTAGAAGGAACAACATAAACCAGTGAACCCTTAGAATCTGAGTTGATTAGATCAAACTCAAAACCCATTTTAGATGCACCATTAAGGCGATTTGGTAGAGTACCACATCAATCGGACAGATACTTAGGTTTCTTGGTCCAGAACGAAGATCCTGTTGAGCTCGATGAGAACAACGAGGATCCGATCACCTATATGGATGCTATATAAAGGACTGACTCTGATAAATGACTTGATGCCATGAAATCCGAACTTGATTCCATGAAGGATAATAATGTATGGACATTAGTTGACCCACCCAAAGGGATAAAAACTATAGGGTGTAAGTGGGTTTTCAAGAGGAAAAGAGGCGCAGACGGAAAGGTAGAGACCTACAAAGCACGTCTGGTTGCCAAATGGTATCGTTAACGTTATGGTATTAACTATGACAAAATATTTTTTCTGTGGCAATGCTGAAAACCATTCGGATTATGCTAGCTATAGCAGCACACTTCGATTATGAGATTTGGCAGATGAATGTTAAAACCGCTTTTCTAAATGGTAATTTAGATGAACGGGTGTATATGATATAGCCTGAAGGTTTTATATCTGAAAATGAGTCTAAAGTGTGCAGGCTACATAAGTTCATTTATGGACTTAAGCAAGCATCTAGGAGTTGGAACATACGATTTGATAATGTGATCAAATCTTATGGCTTTGTTAAGAATAAAGAAGAACCTTGCATTTCTAAATGGGCTAACGGTTCTGTTATTGTATTTCTTGTATTATATGTGGATGATATTCTCTTAATCGGGAATGATGTCCCTGCATTACAAGGAATAAAGACATGGTTATCATCACAATTCTCCATAAAAGATCTGGGAGAAGCATCATACATCCTAAGGATGAAGATCTATAGAAATAGATCTAAGAGGATGCTTGGTTTATCCCAATCTACGTACATTGACACCGTGCTAAAGAGGTTTAGCATAGAGAATTCCAAGAAAGGCTATCTTTCGATAGGCCATGGAATTCATCTTTCTAAGAAGGATTATCCGACAACTCCTAATGAAAGAGAACGTATGAGTCGAATTCCATATTTTCGGTAGTAGGATCGATTATGTACACCATGACATGTACAAGACCAGATATGGCATACTCAGTAGGAGTAGTGAGTAGATACCAATCTGATCCAGGAAAAAAACAATGGCAAGTTGTTAAGACAATCCTTAAGTATTTGAGAAATACTAAAGACCAGTGGTTAGTCTATGGAGAGTCTGATTTGAAACTTGTTGATATACTGATTCCAGTTTCCAATCAGATCATGATGATAGCAAAAGTGTGTCAGGTTTCGTGTTTATCCTAAATGGTGGAGCTGTTTGCTGGAAAAGTTCCAAGCAACATACAGTGGCAAATTCGGTATGCGAGGCAGAGTACATCGCTGCATCAGATGCTGCGAAAGAAGATGTGTGGCTGCAAAAGTTTATCTCCAAGCTTGGAGTGACATCTTCCATAGATGGACCAGTCCTGTTGTACAGTGACAGCACTGGTGCCATAGCTCAAGCAAAGGAACCACGAGCACATCAGCACACCAAGCACATACTGCGCCAGTTTCATCTTATACGAAAGATTGTAGACCGAGGTGACATAAATCTTCAGAAGATTGATGAAAAGAAAAACCTAGGTGACCCATTTACTAAAGCACTCAGCATCAAGGAGTTTGATGACTATAAATTAAAGATGGGTATTAGATATTGTAATGAGTGGCTTTAGGCTAAGTGGGAGTTTGTTGGGAATTATCCTAAAGCCAATCATTTGATGATTGTGCTAATGTAAATTGTATATAAATTAATATATTAATAAAAGTTATTTGACAGTTTATTCATCACAAGAACATCTTCTTAAAACTCCTAATGGTAATGAAGCCCTCATGATCTTCCTTCACGATAAAGGAGGATTTATCTATGAAGGTCCTTAAAAGAATTCGCGACCAAATAATATACTATACAAGGCCATAGTACTATCAATTATAGGATGTTGTATATCATATTTATTGGTTGTCCTTTTAACCAAAGAGTGTAGAGACACTGGTATGACATACAGGTGAAAGTGTAGGAGTACATTTCACCGAACGTGACTCATTTTCGGATACTCTACTGTCAAGAGTTAATCCGAGAAGATATAGGTATAAGTATCCTTCAGACTTGAAGATCACAACCAGTGACTTGCAAGCAACTCATTGTACTTAGGTACCGGACCACCTGAATTTCTAATCCAGCTACGAAAGGTTACTGGGTGCAGTCAAGTACTTGTGGTAGTCGGTTATGAATCAAGATGGAATTTGACCTATCCCATTAAAAGGAGAAATACTTGTGTTTCAATGTAGCAAGACCTTGGCCAAGGCACTTCATGTGAAAGTCACATGATCACTAAAATTGAAATCACTTTATGGATTTGCTGTTTAGAGTTGACAGGCTCTTAAGCTATCCTTAGCATTTGTGGTCAAGAGGATAAATTATACGGTAACTGTTTCTTAGGGTTCTTGGAGTTTGCTCGGCAACTCTTCAACCTATCCGGACGTCGGGTTCTATTGCTAGATGGGCACATCGATTAGTATAGAAAGTTGTTTCTATGCTACCGGCTTAGGTTCGAACCTAGAGAGTCACACGCATAGAAGTTTCCTAGGATGATCTATTTGTTGATCAACGATTGAGAATTATATATTTAATTAATCAATTTGATTGATTGAATTATCTCAATTGGGTTAAGTACAAGTGAATAAGATTCAATTTGGTTTAAGTCTAGTCAATTTCAAATATTGATTTGAAATTAGACTTGATTTGGATTTAAATAGATTCAAGACTAGCCAAATTTGATTTGGGCTAGCACCATGATCTATGTGGGTTCAGTCCAATAAATTCAGATCAGATTAAACCATCACCTGAACCCAAAACTCTCGCATAAGGATCTCACATGATGAGATGGCCGAAATCTCATCTCACGAGAGATTAAATTCTCATATAGAATTTAATGCCTGACATTAATCTTCTCCCGTTGGAATTCTAAGTGTTAGAATTCATGTACCTCTTGGAATTAGCCAAACATTGCGACTCTTCACCAAACATTGGAATTAACCAAGCGTCGCCTCTCTTTGATTTTCACCGAACATCGGAATTAACCAAACGTCGCGCCTCTTTGGTTCGGCGTCTCTTTGCTTTTTATCGAACAACGAAACTCTAAATGTTAGAATTCAATGGGCTGGCTAAAATAAGACTATAAATAGAGGACATCCCTCACCAGAGAACAACAACACACGATATGTCGTGGATTGAAATTCTAAAAAGTTAGAATAGAAAATCCTGGTGATTCTGGTGTTAGCAAAAGCTTGGTGGATCTTGGAGGAAGATTCAAGTGGGAGGATTCAAGATCAGCAAAGTCATTTTTCTGCGAGCTAGCACTCCCAGAAATCCGATCATTCGGGGCTTCGTGTGGACGATACTAGAGGCCGGACAATTAAATGGACGCAGAGCACAAAAGGATTTACCAACTGCCCTTAAGGTAAGTGATATGATCCCTAAATCTTAAGGCATGATTCAAGGCAAGAAGTACGACTTCTTACGTTGAGGATCAAGATATGATCTTGATGATTATTTATATGCATATTTTAGATCAAGCGATCCTATATATAAGGCAAAGATATGATCTTGATACATATTAGATAGATTAATATGTAATCTTTTAGTTTCCACATTGATAATAGTTATCAAATTTTAAAAATATGCATCCCTCGGAGTTTATTTCTCCCTACAGTAGCATCGTAGGACCGGGCTAGTTTTCCCTCGCACTCGCCTATCCCATTGTAAGTTGGGAATCTGACGAATAGCCGCTTGATGGAGATAACCGCATCGAGGAGATTCAGACCGGGTCAACCGAGGATGGTGTTGTATGCCAAGGGCACTCGAACGATCATGAACTTTATCATGACTATGCTTTGACACAACGGTGCTTCGGCCATGACCGGAAGGGTGATCTTGCCTTACACTCTAATAGAATCTCCCGTGAAGCCGACTAAGGTTGCCCTCACTAGTCAGAGGGAATCAAGAGACAGATTCATTCTAACAAAAGCATCGTAGGTAATGATATTGGCTGAGCTTCCACTATCAACTAGGATTTGTTTTACATGGTGCTTGGTGATCGTCATCGAAATGATGATGCCATCATTGTTTACATTTTTAATTCCAGCTGACTCCCTTTTAGGAAAAGATATTACATCAACTATCCCTCCATCACCCCTAGGTTGCTTGGATGAAGAGCCCACTCCTCAGGAGATCATTCCCACTGTTTTTTCTGTCGGGGCATTATCGATGTTGGCCTGAGCTGGCGGAGGCCCCATGAGCACCGGAATAGCTGGGGGTCCCTTCTGGACATATTTTTTGAGGTAACCCCACTGGATGAGTTCCTCGATGGTGCGCTTTAGGCTATAGTAGCTCTCAGTGTCATGGCCGTAGTCTCGGTGGAAACGGCAGTAACAACTCTTATCGCGGGGAGGTTCTTTTTTCATTGGAGGAGGGCGCTGGAGGTATGACTCGCCTTCGATCTTCATAAGGATATGAGAGTAAGGAGCAAGGAGAGGGGTGAGTTCACCTTCTCGGAGGGCGAGAGTTCGATGCCTGTCATCCGGATGGCTTGGGCTTCTTAGAACGGGAGGGTCCACCGTGCTCTGCATGGGCAGACCTCCTGCTAAAGCCTTTATCGGACTTTCGACGGGTGGAGTCAGCCTTGTCGATGTGGATGTATTTTTGCGCATGAAGCAGAAGGTCAGAGTAAGAGCTGGGTGGCTTCTTGTCCAGAGAAAAGATGAAATGGAAAGGGCGGAGTCCCCGTTTCAATGCCAGAGTTGCCACTGTATCATCTAGGTGGTAGACTTCGAGGACCGCCATTTTAAAGCGCACCACGAAGTTTCTAAGGGACTCTTCCTCCTTTTGTCCGCCGGCAAAGAGACTGTATGCCACCTGGGGGATCCTTCGGCAGGCGTTGAAGTAGGCCAAAAAGGTTCTCTCCAACTGTCGAAAAGAATCGATGCTATGAGGGGGTAGGCGGAAGTGCCAAGCGCGGGCGGCCTTCCATAGAGTAGCTGGAAAGGCCTTGCAGAGGATAGCGTCAGTAGCCCCTTGGATCTGCATGAGAGCTTTATAGCTCTCGAGGTGATCTAGTGGATCAGTCGTTCCATCGTATGGATCCAGCTGAGGAAGATGAAACCTGGAGGGGACGGGCTCCTCCAGAACGCAGCGAGTGTAGGGAGGACGGGTATCATACTCCTCTTTCGGCTGGTTGTTGATTTTTTTGATAAGCTCCTCCAATCGCCAGTTATACTCATCCAAGCACTTCTCCGCACAGTGGTTGATTGTTGACATCCTCCTTGATGTTTCAGAAGATGAAGAAGGAGGAAGAGCGCGGGTGGTGGTGCCTCCGCTTGGGTTCATCTCGGCGTCGTCACTCCGAAGAGGAGTTGTCTGAGCTGCTAACGGGAGAGCATGACCTCTTGAGGGTCTTCCGACGGTGTCCTCCGAGCGAGGTATGACGGCGATGAGTCTCTCGCTGAGAAGGTCTCCCCCGAAAGGATTGCTGGTTGGCCGGTGCATCTGTCGCAGGCAGTGGAGGAGGCCTAGGCTGATGCTGGGTGGCTACAGACTGCTGCTTCTGCAGTCCATGAACAATGGCCTTCAGGTTCTGGGCTTGCTGAGTGAGTACGGCCAGTTGATCCACTTGGGTGGCCGTAGCTAGTGGCATGAGAGTAACTGAAGGGTTAGCAGCGGGAAGGTTGGCCTCCTACCGCTGCTCCGCCTGTTGGGGATGCTCCCCAGCACGACTGATGGAGGCCTCCCAAGCTCGTGTCACCACCATTGTTGGTGCAGAGGAGAAATAAGCTCGTAGCTTAGTGTTACAGAGCTCTATTCTCTCTACCTCCTACCTGGCGCGCCAATCTGATGACATCCGATCATCGAATGTTAACGTCAGATGGCTCTGTGAAGTTGCTGATGAAGCTTCTCTTCAGTGAGAGACCTGCAAGAAGTCCTAGGGCCAGAGGTTGCTCTGGCGGGGACCCTCCGATGGGCAATAAGCTTGAGAAGCTCGTAAGGAAAGGCTCAAAGACAGGGATGTTCTCTGAGTGCTTTGGGTGTGTTAAGTGTCTTCAGAATTTCTTACCTTGCTCATGGTCCCTCTTACCCTTTTAAGGACCCTTGGTTTCCATCTAGGGATCAGCCACATGGGATTCCATGGAGAAGAGTGTTGTTAAACTGGTGGTGATTACGTGAGTTCAGAGACGGTTGGTGGGCCTGGTCTTGTCGAACACACGGGCCAGTTGGTTGGTGGGCCTAGTCTTATCGAACACACGGGCCAATTGGTTGGTGGGTCTGGTCCCATTGGGCGCGTAGGACAGGTGGTTGGTGGGCCTGGTCTCATCGGGCATGTGGGTTAGGTGGTTGGTGTGTTTGGCTCGTGTGGGGAAACATGTGGAGAGGATAGACCATTGAGGGCCGCTAAGGAGAACGGGGGCCGTCGAGGGCCGCCTTAAAGAAGCGGGGCCGTTGAGGGCCACCTTCAAAAAATGGGGCCGCCGAGGGCCGCGTTGGAGAAGTAGGGCCGCCGAGGGGAGGGGTCACTTCGTTTGGTCCCGGCCATCAGTTAGCTCCGCTGTTAATGCCTATGTGGTGCCACCTCTAGACCCCGGAAACGGGGGGGGGGGTTAGAACAAGTCTGAAAGTAGTCTTAAATGAACAATGTTAAGGAGGAAGTGAATAGGAAGAGGTGTCTTCACTGCCAACAGTAACTTCTTATCAACCTTGACCATAGAATTGAAAGATCACCAAAGTTTAGATGAAATCCCTTGAATACCAAGATATTACCAAAATCATCTATTCTTCAGGAAAAAGACTTGCTGCAATACCCTTCAGTGCAGTAAGTGTGCATCAGCCGCACGGATTGGTCGCCTGCATGTACCAGCATGCATGCAGTGCGTGATAAGGCCTATTGGGTCACCACACATATGTCGGCATGCGTAGGCAGCCAATCCACACGATCGATGTGCGCTTGCTACACCGAAGGACGATGCAGCAAGACTTTTCTATTCTCTAATTGCCTAGCACCAACACAAGTTCTTGGCTACAATAGGAGCCTTGAGCCTAAATGAAAGACAGTTCAAACCTATCAAGCACTTTTTGAAGGCGGAAAAGTCTTGCTGCACCACATGCAGTGCAGAACAAGCGCACCACGCATGATGATTAGTGCACGGAACGTACGCACGCACATGCCAAGGGCAAAAGTATCTTTTCAGCTTTTGGCACATGCGCGCGCATGCGCCGTATGCCAATCACCGTATGCGATGCAATTTTTGTTGCATCGCATGAAGTGCAGCAAGACTTTTCCTTTAAAGGCCTAACAATCATAATATCAATAGCAAGATAAGTGCAAACTATCATAAGCAAATAATAGATGACCCATAGTTGTTAAAAATTTTGATTTTTCATGGACAAGATATTTTACTTCCAAGATGATTCAATTTATTTGGTAAAAGAGGGGTTATTAGTGCAAATGATACTTTGATTCTTTGCAACTTCTCACTTTCAACTCCCATCTTCAATAGAAATTCTCACATGGCTTGATATTGAACCAATTTTGAGACATTCAATTACTACCTAGGGCTGGAAGTTTGGTTGGGCCATGAGCTAAGCCCAAAGTAATTTGAATTGGGTTTGAGTTTATAATTAGAGTCCAAAAAAAAAATTTGGATCAGGCTTGGACTGTTGCTTAGCCCGACCCAAAGCTTGAGCTTAAAAAAGGTTCAAAACATTGTTCCTTAAATCTGGACTGCAAGCAATCCTAAAACCTTAAAATATGGAAAAAAAATTAAATTTTATACTATATTTTTTATTAATTATATGATAGCTCTTCTTGTAATAACAAATTTTTTAAAATGATTAGGTATAATTATTTTCAATATTTTTTATTTTTTATATATTTGAAAACTAAAAATTAACTCTATTAGCCTAATTTCTAGCTTAAATGAATTATTGTGGATCAGCTCGATTAAATTTCAGGTCAAATTTAGGTTGGGTTGGGCATGGTTTCTAAAAAATGTTTGAGGTCTCAGCTCAATTTGGAGTCCAAGAAAAATTCAAGCTAAATTTGAGCTAGGGCATGGTCTAATTTGGCCTAACTCACTTTCAACCCTGTTGCTTTCTTATTCTAACTTTGTTGATATAAACTACGAAGCGGCTGGTCTTGATGACTTCTTTTTTTTTTTTTTTGTCATGAAGCATAAAAATATGAAGCTTCCCAATTAAACCAATCCTTTTGCCAACTTATATTTAGTGCAAAGTAGCTCTCATTTAGCTAGACTTTGATTGAGCTCAAATGAAGTCAAGCAAATAATGTATCCACAATAACCAAAGTCAAAAACAAAAAATAAAGGCAAAATGTAGAGATCGCTTGGCATAAATAAAGATAGTGGCATGTGGTGATTTTATATCTAAGTGCATTAAGGCTTTTATATAGGTGGTGACATGACTATCATAAAGTCAACGGATGATCTCAGGCTAAGCACAATGAAAATAATGGTTTTTATACGCGGTAGATCAATGGTTGGGGTTCCTTCACACAATCACGACGTCTCAGGTTCGAGGAATGAGGTTGCGGCTGACTCGAATAATTCCAAGGTTAATTCTTGGGGCCTGAAACGCCTCTGTTCTGACTGCTGACACTTGAATGGGGTCAGGTTGACCTACTCGTCTTCGGACGAGAAACGGCTGCGCAAATCTCACACCGTGCATGGAACATATCCTGATGGGACCTAGCTACGGGTCGGCAATAGCCCTCCTTCCCCTTTATTGTACCAAAAAAAAAAATAATTTTTATAATGGCCTTGAATTGAATAATATAAAGTCAACAGACAATTTGAGGCTAAATATATCTTGTACGCAAATTATATAGTAGCTTTTAAGCAGACACCTAACTTAAGAGTTGGGAAGCTTTCTTGTGCATCTGATGATAGAAATGATTTTTTTTTGGTAACTTAAAAATATTAAATCTATTCAATATTTTCATCCTCTTTTTTTTTTTTGATAAGTTTTGAATATAATTTTAGATTGTTTGAGTTTCTTTTTTTTTTTTTGATGAGAGTAGAAATACTGTCCAAAAATTATATAATTCTGTTTGAAAAAACTAAGTTACGGTTGCATGCCTCTATTCAATTTTGAATTTAATCAAAGTTCGTTTGCCCTTACTGCAAGAATTATAAAATTTAGGTTCAAAATTGAATCAAGTGGTGTCCTATCGACTTGATGCATAAAAATCGATCAAATTAAGCTTAAAAAAGTCTAATTCATTCCTAAAATCTTAATTGGGATAGATGAAAAGTGTAATTAATGAAAAGTTTAGAGAAAATTGGATCAAGTTAGCAAATCGAGTTAGATCAAGTGAATTAATTAGTGTTTGCATTAAGTAGAAAGAGAGTGGATTAGGTTTGAAGCAGCTTCGAGTAGGTAAAATTGGGCCAGAAAAGATAAATCTAGAGAAATAATTGAAGCAAACTTTGACGAATTAAAGCAAGAGAAAAGGGAGTTGCTGAGATGAAGATGAATCAAGACTAAAGAGCTGTCCAATGTGAGCATTTGGAGTCAAATGCTCTTAGAAGCACTCCAATCTAACCATATACATATGGTTGCAATGCATATATGGTGTCAAGGGGAAACTTGGCATCCTCTACCAAATTCAATGTTGGTGATTAAAAAAATAAAGAAGAGTGTCATTGCTTATAATCCACAAGGCCTACAAATATTTATATACAAATAATTATACATTTTCTAGGCATTTAGACTATTGCATTAAATCACCACAAAACCAACACATCATAACATTTCATTACACCAGATATCTTTTCTGTATATCTCATAAGTATCATGTATATAATATAAAATAACTTTTATTTTTTATTATACATAATTAAAATATAGTAATTGAATTATTTCATAGCTTATGTTTTTTTTTTTTTGACTAACTTGAGCTAGAGCTAATTATTAGAAAATTAGATTTATATCTTATATACAAGTTTTTTTTCCAGAGATAAATATATATAGAGAGAGAAGGTCAGGCTTGTCCACATTCAAATACAGCTAAGTTTAGATTCAGTCATTTTTTCCACCTTTGGATTCATATAATTTATAGATATCAAAAATGAAAAAGGTAGAAAAGATGGAGCGGCTTTGAGATTTGTGTAGATTTAAGGATGAGAAAAGTAATAGAATTTTGAACTTAATTATATTTGAATGAAGTCTAATTTACCTTTATACAGAGATAGAGAGTAAAAAAATATTATATGTTGAATTGATACCTAAAATCTGGCCCAATGCTTATAATTTTTATTGATTCTCACGTTAGGTAAAGATAGAGCTTTAATTAGGCTCGACTCTGGGTTTGAGTGTAACCCATATTGGGTGGTTATATACATGATTAGATCTAACTAAACTCGTTGTCGGTTTCGGTTTATAGATAACATCATTGGGGTGCGCATAGGTCAAGTCGAGCTAAGGGCAAAGGGTTTAGCCTACGACATCAGGCTAGATCGGGCTAGGTACAACTTGTCTTAGACTAGCCAGCCCGAGCCTAGTCCAATAACAATATTCAAAGGCTCGAACCCAGTCCAACTCAGCCTGAATCCTAATTATATATAATAATTATATAATACTCAACTCAACTCAACTCATCTAAGCCTTTTTTTTCCAACTACATGGGTCGATTACATGAATCTACTTCCTTCACTCTGCTTTATTCAGGACCAAGTCAATATTTCAATTATCAATAGTTATATCTTTTTTAATTATTTTGCTCATGCTAGTTTAGGTATACCTCTACCTCTATCCTTATCATAAATTATTAAAAGATTATTTTTTCTAACTAAAGCATTTAAAGGTCTACGTTGTATATGTCTAAACCACCGTAATCGATTTTATCTCATTTTATCTTCAATTAGGGCTACTCTTATTATTTCTTTTATATGTTTATTTCTTATTCTATCTTTTAAAGTTTTACTACATATCCATCTTAACATATGCATTTCTGTTATACTTAATTTATTCACATATTATTTTAATATTACCCAACACTCTTTTGTATATAGCATAGCTAGCCTAATAGTAGTTTTATATAATTTTTTTTTAATTTTAATGGGATGCATCGATCATATAATACTCCCGAAGAACTCCTCCACTTAATCCATCCTACTTTAACTCTATGATTCACATTTTCACCCATTTCACTTTTTTGCTGGATAATTGATCCCAAATACTTAAATTTTTTACTCATTGATATCTTGTGGCTGATAATCATCACTGTTTCTTCATTTATATTTTTACTCTCACTAAAATTACATTTCATGTATTCAGCTTTACTTTTACTAATCTTAAAACCTTTACATTTTAAAGTCTCTCTGTAAATCTCTAGCTTAGCATTTACTATATATATATATATATATATATATATATATATATATATATATATATATATATATATATATATATTTAAATGCAAAATTAATTATGGTTGGATGGTTAAAGGAGGAGGTAGTGAACGCATGGCTCCCGTACATTTTAAAATTTAAAAATATATTATATTTTTAACAAAAAAATATATTAATATATATTATATCTTTAAAAAATATAATATATATAATATACAATATAAACTATCGGGCCGGATCCTGGTCGGGACGGGTTTTTTTACCCGGCCCGGCAAGTTTTTCGGGTTTGGATTTCAGTTATGGATCCTTCTAAATCCATTCGAATCCGACCCGTTGCCAGCCGTACTCGACCCGGACCAAACGCGCCTCTCCTCGTTTTTTCTGCTGGCCTTTTAAACTGGTCAACCCTCGCCGTGTTGGCCGCGAGAGATTGAGAGCGCGCGCGATGAGGGCGGCTTTGGCGGTGGCTTTGGCGGTGGCCGTGGCGGTGGTGATGGTGGCGTCGCCGGCGGTGGCCGGGGACAACAACAATGTGTTCGAGCCGTGCGCGGACACCACGATTCAAAGAGGAGACGGCTTCACCTTCGGCATCGCCTTCTCCACCCGGGAGTCCTTCTTCTACAACCAGACCCAGCTCTCCCCTTGCGACAGTCGCCTCGCCCTCGCCTCGGGCGGTAACGCCCATCTCGCCCTCTTCCGCCCTAAGGTCGACGAAATCTCCCTCCTCACCGTCAACACCACCTCCGATGCCGCGGTAAGATCTCGCTTTTCCCATCCCCACTTATTTGATCTTTATTGGAGGCAAATCTGGTTAGGGCTTCGTCTCTTGGGGCCATTTTAGGGTTACAGTTTGATTATTATGACTTTTGGATCGTCCTCCTCTTTTTTCAAAAAGCAATGGATGGGGATCTTGAATATCTGTTGTTATATTTGTTGCTTTAGATGCTTCTCTGTAGCGTGCTATTGGTTTTTAAAATATACTTAGATCTAGTACTAGCAAAAGAAAAAAGGTACTTTGTTATTTGAAAAGGAACAGCAAAGAGAGGGGGAAAAGTGATGAAGAAAATATCTAACTCTAGATTGTTGATTGGAAGATATTGGCATGAGAGTTGGACGTACAAGCTAGTTCTATTAGAAGATTGCATGAGAAGAACTGAAAATAGAAAAACCGAGAAGCTTTTAATCATCATTTCATCTGATAATTACTGTAAATCTTACATAGCTTACTCTTTATAATTTGATTCAGTCACATACTCTTTTTAGGTTATTCGTGTCCTTTGTGAATTAGTTTCAATTTATTTAGGTTTCTTTAAGTCTAGGATTGTGCATGGAGTTTGGTCTGTTTTGTTACAAGGCCTGTTGATAAGATTATGGTTACTTTTAATTTAATGTTCTTTTTCCAGAATTAGCAATTCCCTTTATCCTTTTATGAACCATAATTATGTTGTTGCATGACAATTCATGTCTTGGAGAAGCTTGTTGAGTTGAATTTATGGATGTATTAAGTTTCTAATACTTGTGCTTTTTGGAGTTATTGAACTTTGATTGGCCCTAGATGGTATGTAAACTTCTTTAAAAAAAAAAAAAAAAGAACTAGGATCGTTGGAAGCCTTGCTGAAAATTGGAGCAAGGGCTCGAACAAATCAAGCTTTCTTATATCAGTACAAGAGATTTTACCCACTTGGACAGTTGAACGTGTTAATCTTTCCATTTGCTAATCCTAAGATTATCTTGAGTTGATCATGATTTGTTATACATGAGTTTGTGATTGTTGTTGCTTTTGAGGTCGAGCATTCTATAAATATTTATGAATTCAAGTTTCTATGCTCTAAAAGACAGCTTTGAACCATTAAATGAATATTGTTGTTTGCAAGAGTTTTCCTTTGTTTCATGGTTACAAGCTGCAATTTTGCGACTCCATTCATGCTTGGTGCTACAAAGCCAAACTTGATTCTCATGGAAGCAAAACCTCTTATCTACACTACTTTGTCTTGTGCCAATCCTGACCCTCAATCTCAATCCTTGTCTAAGTTGTAAAATAATCTTGTGAAATTGAATAAATGCCATGTATTCTGGGCAAGAAGTTGCTGACAGGTTTGGTTATAGATTGGGAATTGTGTAACTTAAATTTTAATGCAAATGCGAACAATCTAGAGCAGTCCTGATTAAATTTATGAAACTGAGTATTTTGAGCTAAGCTTGATTTTGAAACTTAAATTTCAGTTTGTTCTGACTTGTAGTAAGAGCTGATTCTTGTTAATCACCCTTGCATCTTTCTTACAATCCATGTGATTCACCTCCTACAACACATTATTACCAGGGACCAAATGTATTTGATACTTCTTTTAAGTCTTTCAAAATGCTTATTGGAATGTGTCTCTGTTGACATAGAAGCACTGCCAAACACACCTTAACTTCTGTTGCATTAATTGGATAGCAACTTTTGACTTAAAATATATTCTGCAACTGAAAGAAATCTGTCTATTTAAAAGTCTTTTGAAGTTTTTTCTTTGCAAAATCATATAGAAAATTTGATAGAAAATTTCTTATACTAGTTAATTTTAACTTTATGTATATTTCATTAATTATGAATAGAGGATGATACAATCCTTGCTTAAACAGGGAAGCCATTTGCCGTAGTTATGAGGATGGGAATTTATGAAAATTGCTGCTTTTCAGTAATATATCGTGTAGCTTGGAATGGCTTGCAGTTAAGGGTGCAAAATTGACCAACCCAAAAAACTGACTGGACCTGACCCTATTTAGCTTGGGTTTGGGTCTAGGGTTTTCTGGTTAGGATCGGGTATGGGTCAGATTTTCTGAATTGGTCGGGTATGGGTCAAAGGTTTGGCCTAGCTTGAGTCATGAGCGTATCATTCAATTTGGGTTTAAATAGTTTAGCTTTGTTAAATCATGATCTTGGATAATAATTTTTTTGAGTAATCAGTCCTTTTCATGAACCAGTGAATTTTTTTAGAAATGAACCAGTAAGTATAGTAAACAGTCATTTGATAGACTTGTATAGATCATTAGGCATCAAGTATTACAAAATAGATTAGGTTATGGTCAAATGGATGGCCCAAATTGACCTGTGGATGGGTATGGGTCTAGAGGTCTTGATCTGATGCTGGGTCGTGTTGTGTATGGGTTAAGGTTTTTTATGATGTTCTTTTGTTGTTGTTTTGTATGTTATTCTGCCTACTTGACCTAACTTGAACCTGATCAGACCTATTGCCACTGCTACTTATAGTATGACAATAATCTATCATATCGACCTTTGAGTTGCAATATAGGATGGCATGATTAGTCATGGGACATGATCAATACTGATGATGATACTTTAAAATTGACAAAGAGCTACACGAAAAGATGACTGATTATTGGCCATCATTGTACTTCTGTATTTCAGCTGTTTTGCATTATTTGGGGATTGATATGTTGACTCTTCAAACCTAGTAAGAGGGTAGAAAAGGCAAGGTCCAAATCTACCCTTGCAAGTGACTAAATAGGTCATGTTTCACGCATGCATCCAAAGAAATAGGCAACTTAAGTTTTAAGATTATGGGTTTAGAAGTTGTGGCCTTGAAGCCATTCTTAAAAACTAGATTTCTGCATGTACAAGACACTTTGGTTTATTTAATAAGGAATACTTGATGGATGTATTCTGGCAATGAGACTCTTAGATAAAAGTGGTATATTAATTGACTTTTTCTTAAAAAAATATAAATTACCATTCAATATAATTCTATTTTCTAGTATGGTACTCAGCAGGCTTTCCATTGCTTTAGAGAAATGCTTCATGTGCCATTGGGACTGTATAAATAAATAGAAACATATCAGTAGAAAATGCACTACACAAAGGCCTTGGAGTCCAGCCTTGCTCTCTGGACTCTGAGGCTTTCACATATGTATTAGATATTTGGCTACAACTGATCGAAAGCAACTCCTAGTATAATGGTTGATTTTGGTCAATTTTGACTTTTTTTAAAAAAAATAGGATATATACATGGAGAATCCCTTTTGAACTAATATATTAAAAGTTCATACTATTTTAAGTCAAATATTTAAACCATGATTTGGAAATTCCTGGGGTTGATAAAAGTGGGTACGTTGAGACCAAGGTTTTGAGTTATGGCTGAGACCTTTAGGCCAAGGCCCCTATTTTGGGCTTCGATTAGTTTGAGCAATTCCAGCCCGTTTCTGCCAAAACTGACTCGTTTCATAAGGTTTTGAATAGTTAGCCAAAGCTGACCAAAACCAACCACAAGTGAATCTTCTATGCCTTTTTTTGATGTTTAATATTTTAAGGGAATTATTCTTTAATTACATAGTACATAGGTTATTGAGTATCAATTTGCAATTATTGTTCTTCAATTCGAAAGGGAGATGGACAAAAAATCTTTAACAAGTTGATAGCTCCAAAAAGGCTCTTATTAGTTACCATAGCATTATGTAAAAAATAACGAAAAATAAACTACAAGATTTTTCATAGCCATAACATTTTTTTTAATAACATATGGCACTTTAACTGATGCATTTGATTACATGGTTACTTATCCTTAAGAATACAAGATAAACACCAAAATATAACTCGGAGCAGAGGTGAATGAAGAAAAAGGATTCATGTAGCTGACGGTCAACTAGTTTGAAATTAAGACTTTGTTGTTATTGTTTATAACTTTTTCTAAAATGTGGTTATATACTTGAATGCACAAGTCAAACAAAAGGTTTCATAATTAATATTTTTGAACAAGTAAAGTTCAAGAAGTGAATAATTCACAATACAAAATACCAGCATATTTAATAAATTTCGCTTATATGTAGTGCTAGTTTTTAGCTTAAAAACTGTCAAGAACTACAGAAACACCTTAAAGATGTTGTCTTCTTTTCCTTTCCTTTTTTGAATTTTTTTTTTCTTGAATGTGAGTCATGTGACACTTGCTTAGAAGCATATTATCTGTCATGATTGAGAGAGAACCAATGTATTTTTTCACCGGAACTCCTTGTTACAGGATGACATGCAACATTGTTCTTTGATGGTTTTATTATGAGCTGTTTTAAACTGTATATCGATTTTGTAGATGAACGAAACCTCAGTATGAAGTACAAAATATGCCCTCATTTATTTGCTTGTTGAAACGATTACTAGAGTGTCTCTTTGATTTTTTATTACATATCTGTTGGTAGATATGAGCAACATGTTTTCTGTTTCCCACTGTCCGTATCTTGGCTGGGTGGTGCTCAAATTGAGAAAATGTTGTTGTAATAATCTATCTGTGCATATACCTTCATGCATGCGCACAAGAAGTTGGTATTGCAGTTGTGGAGTCCAGCCAAAGTGGCAACTGTTTGAGTCTTTTATTTTGGGAAAAATGATGTTTCTACTTGCATTAGCTGGATTTTATATCCCATTTGTATCATGTGATGAGGATCATTAATGAAAACAATTTTTCCAGCTGGAACTTTAGGGTGCAATGTTGTAGTTGGGCCTTGTTTTGGTAGCTATCAAGGATTGAGAGTACCTAAACATGAGCCTACTGTTTGCTGTTTTTACTCTTTTTAAAGACATGATTGGTGGGACAGGATGAGACATGTGATCATCAGATCTGACCACTTACTGGAGGATTTTGCAATATAATTCTACTGCTACAGAGAAGCTTGGTGCTAGAAATTCTGTTCTACAAGATGTCATGAACACAGCTGCATAGATCTGTTTAGTTTCTACCCTTTTGTATCAATGATATTATTCTGATCGGCCTAGCTATTATTATTAGGATTGTTCCATTAAGTTTAATGGTAGTTTAGATTATTGAAATTCTTTTTGGGGCAAATTCCAAGCATCTAACTCTCGGTTCTCCTCTTTCCCTTTTTTTTCCTGTTTTTTTTCTTACTATTACTTTTGGTATGTTTCAATCTGATTTAATTACAGGCATGCCAGTCCAGTGGATTATTCAACTCCATCTATTTATGGCATAAACTGTTGCTCCCATTAACTCACTTATCTTCTCTTTGTATCATAATTCTCTTTCTTCCCTCCTTTCAATCCTATCACAGCAAAGAGTTTGTGCTCTTATCAATAATATATTCTACAAACCTCTTTAAAGGTCTCTTGTTGTAATTTCTCTGGTGCTGGTTTCATCAATGAGCATTACCACAGAGGGTTTTTGACAGGGCTTGGTTGCTTAAGCATCATCTGTTAACTACCCCAACTCGAGAAAAAAAAAAGGAGCATCAATTATGCGCGCTAGTCCATAATTCCATTGCCCATTTTTCTTGCAAGTGCTGCCAGTCAATTGTTTTGGATATTGGTAAATATATGCTCATGGTTCTTGTAAATTAGATCCTCTTAGAACATCCATTAATACAATGTGTTATGGCAAATCGCTTCAAATGCCTGTGTTCAGCTGAAGCATTTTCATCTTTGGCTGCGGGACATCTTTTGGTACTTTCAAATGTTGGCTGTATTGATGCTAGCATGAGACATGCATGTACAATGGGATCCTCTACAGTGAGAATATCAACCAATGTTGACTTGTATTGACATGTGCTTGTTTGGTCTGGTCAATGTTGACTTGTATCACTTGATACCACTAGTAAAGTGTGTGGAGATGCACATGCAGCCCATCATATTAAAGGAAAATTTACAAGTATGGTTATGTTGATATTTGAAATTTTTTGTTTAATTGGTTTCTTTAATACAGAATGATTCTCATTTAATATTATCACTGGGGTCCACTTAGAAACAGAAAGGTTTAAAGCTGTCCCAGAGCAAAGATCTGCTGGAGATTTGACTTTAAGTAACAAAAAAAGAAGCATGCAAATGCAGGTCTTGCAAAGGTGGTAGAGTAAAATAACTCATTCTTTCTAAGCAGCAAATTTGGTATTGAAAGTTATATTGTTTTACCATGTCTAATAATTTCGCATATGGATGTTAACATGTGTGTTAGGCACTGATAATCATCAAAGAAAAAATTATAAGTACAATGCAATTTCTAGACGAAGCATAAACCTAGGTATGCTAACCTTATTTCTTCGGTGCAGCCATTTGTGTAAGAAGCTTGAATTCAGCTCATGATTAAATTGAATAATTCTATGATGCATGAGACTGTATGGCTAAAAACCTATGGTAGCTTAACTAATATATACAATTTAGAGTGCTTATATAATTCTGGAGTAAAATCGGTGTTGTCTTAGGTGTGCTTCAGGCATAAGATGCAAGGCACCAAGGGTTGGACTCTTCTTATATCTTAAGATGCACCTAAGGCATAAGGCATGCTTAAGATGGGTCAGCTCCTTGTTATACCTTAGGTGAGATGCGTTTATTTTGGCGCACGTAAGGTAAAAAAAATATATGCTTTTAATTTGATTTGAGATATAAAAAAAGATAAGTCTTTCTTTGTAAACTATATTTGTAATATTTTTTTAAAAAATATATTATATTTATTAGACTATATTGATTTTATAATATATCATCCCATACATAATTATTTTTTATTCTAAAAAAAAAGCTAAAAATTGGAAGACAAAAAGATGGAACATCAAAAATTATGTTACCATCTGAAAAAGAAGAGGAAAAATATTAACTAATTACAAATCCCAGCTAAAAAGAGAAAGTTTTATATTAAGAAAATAGGCTAAATATATTATTATTACGATTTTTTATCTTTTTTCTATTATGTATTATAAATCTTGCCTATATAAATTATTTTATTTATTTTAAAAATATGCGCCTCACTTCACTGAGGCACATGCTTATGCTTTGCACCTAAGCTTCAAGATTCCTTTGTGCTTAGGTGTGCCTAGCACTTTTAATAACACAGAGTAAAACCTTTTAGATAAGCATTTATCTAAACAAATATCTATTTGTTAGTTGTCTTACCAAAAATGACATATACATAAATGGGCTTGTCTTGTTGTTGTGTGGTGTAATAGGGTACTTGGGGGCTTAATGAGGTGTCATTATCAAGGTGAGGTACATTGAAAGTGGCATCATTTTTAATTGGTGCTTATGTTATACATGTATGGGGTGAGAATCAAATTATAGGTGGACTGTTGATCTATGACAATGGGTTGATGGAATGATTCTACTCTTTGCGAGCTTATCATGACACCTAGACATTGCATATGCAATGCCCATTATGGAGATAGGAAGAAATATATTGGAGCTATAGCTTTAGATGCATTTTTAAAATTGAAAGAAAATTCTATAAAACCGCTATTAGCCCAGCTATATTATATCGAACAAAGTGTTGGGTAATACCAAAACAACATGTGAATAAATTAAGTGTAACATAAATGCGTATGATAAAATGGATGTGGTAAAACTTTAAAAGATAGAATTAGAAATAACATATAAGAGACATGATAGTAGTCCTAATTGAAGATAAAATGAGAGAAAATCGATTACGGCGGTTTGGACATATACAACGAAAACCTTTAGATGCTCCGGTTAGAAAGAGTGATCTTTTAACAATCCATGGTAAGGATAAAGGTAGAGGTAGACCTAAACTAACATGGATAGAAATAATTAAAAAATATATAACTATTTGTAATTTGAATGTCGACTTAGTCCTAAATAGAGAAGAGTGGAGGAAGCAGATTCATGTAGCCGACCCCATGTAGTTGGGAAAAGGCTTAGATGAGTTGAGTTGAGCTTTAGATGCAATCTGAGAGATCCAAATTTGGGAAGTTGTTAGATTTTCAGATATTGGTTTTCTCTTAGAAGGCTGAAGAATACTGTTGATGGCTGCGGGAAGGGTTGGATGTAGACAGGTCCAATTTATTACCGACATCTTTGTGTGGATCATGCATATTAAGAATGCTTTGAAGTGAGAATTTGAGAAGAGCCTTCAATTCGTATTTTGCAGCAGCAGTATTCTTTTCACATTGTTGTAGCTTATTTCAATTTGCAGAGACAATGTGCTTTTCTTTTATTACTCGCTTGCATATAAGCCTTTAATATTCACTTCAAAAGGGCTTGGCTCGAACTTACTCCATCTAGAGCTGTGTGATTTGGAAAGGATAGCTATCTAGTCCATAATTTAACAGCAAAATTGTAGCTTTCGTGAATATTTTCTTTTGCTTAAGGATGGGAGAGCTGAGGTAAAAAAAGAGATCCTCTAATGTGATATAGATTCATAATACGTAAGAAAACCATTGACATTATTCTGTTCTATTTTGGAATTCTTTGCCACTCGTCATTTGACAAGGCTTATGTACTTGATTATCTTTGTAAGACTGCCTTAGTTGAAAATAAAATGGGTGATAAGTTTGAAAGGTGTGGGAGGTCAACTCTGTTCCTTGTATAATCTCATTGGCCCTTTTTTTCTTGCTTTTTACTCTCAGTATCACTTATAGTCCTTTTTGTCTTGCTTTTTACTCTCAGTATAGCCCTTGTTTTCAAATGCATACACGGATTTGTCAAGAGAGCTGTTGGCATCATGTATCAACACATGTATAGGCCTAACCACATTGCTGAACTCTAGTGAATTTATTATAATTTTTTTAACAATATGATCCTTTTTTTATCTTTAGCTACGTAGCATAAGATTTATCACCGACACTCTCTATTTGCTTTAACTTGCAATGATATTGAGGAATTAATCACATACAGTTAATGTTCTAGCTCTTTCAAGGGGCTGAAGTAGGAAGAGTTTATTTAGCCATCGTTTCATGTTCCATACTTTTAATTTTGTGTTGATTATTGATATCATTTCCAAAAATCTGCCTGCTATGTGAATCTTCAAGTGATAGTGTATTTATTAGGTCATGGTACAACTGTGATAGTGTATTTATTAGGTCATGGTACAACTCCATGTGCTTGTGGAGTAGGTATGTTCCCTATAGTTTGAGCATCTGACAAGAAAGTATCTACTTGTCTTTGTCTACTTGTGCTTATATATACTTACTAACTAGTTGGCTTGCTGAAAAATGAGGCTTTAGATTTTCACTCGAGTTTATTTCTTGCTGTGCAAGTAAGCATCTCTTATATATGATGGCATCATGGTATTGTTGTACCTCCTCCTACCAGTTTGTACGGTGGGGGAACCAACCCCTGTACCATGCACATTGACACTGTAGCATGATGGTACATGTACAAGGTCCAGTACTGAGATTCCAAATTTTGGATGGCACTGTGGCATTTCTTCTCTTTTCCGATTTTCCCCTTTTTTGGCTAAATGACAGTCCTTGTTGAAATGAAACTTCTTTTATCTTTTGCATTTGTAGTGATGCTTGAGCCCTCTTTCCTTCTTTTGTACCATTTTTTAATTGAGTAATAAAATCAGGGGTGGTGTAGGTATTTCACCCTTACTTTTGGAGGAAAAGCCATTTTGAAATTATGTATCACAGACTCAGAAACTTTTTATGGTAAAGAACTCTACCTAGAACTGTGAAAATCCCAAACATGCAAACTGTTAGATGTAGATCGGTGTGGACTATTCCCACATCTTGATCATATCAACAGTTAATCTTGCCCATCAGCATTATTGTATTTAGGATTAAATTGAAATTCACATCTTGTGCTATGAGATCTCAAATTCACATTGCTATTTTGGATTCACATATCAATCTTGTGTGACATAAACAATTTGTATTATGAATCATTCTGCTTTCTTACTCGTTTGTTTTTAAATATGATTTGTTGATGATGGTTTGAGGGTGGGCCTTAGCTCAATGGCAAGGTTGCTCCATTGTGCCATGTGTTTCATGGGTTCGAAAGATAGAAAAATCATCTTTGCAGGAGTGAGGTTATGCCAATCTAACCCTCCCCAGATCCTGCAGTGATGGGAGCCTTATGTATTGGGATGTCCTTTTATTTGTTGATAATGGTTTGTTCATGCATGTTTCTATCATCTTTTTCTTTATAGGCATAACCGCTTGCATGGTTATCCGTCAAACTGCTTTATTATCAATGATAATTTTAGTGGCAAAGCTTCATACTTGTACCTAGTTCTGATTTGTAATTGATTCCCTTGCTTAGAGTTCAAACCATGCTCTCCAAGATGCACTTTTCTCTCCGAACTTGTTTTCCTTTCGTTGTTCAAATATATAGACTGTCAATTTGAAAATTCTGTTGTTAATGGAGAAGTTTCACGGCATTACCAGGTCACAAATGGTGGATTCATGGTAGCATTTTCTGGTAGGAAATATGCAGCACGATCCCTTCCAGCATTTGTCAGCAACAGTTCATATACTGTTACCAGTTTTACCCTGGTATGTTTGTAGTATACCATCCAGGAAATAAAGAAATTTAGGCCAGAAATTTCTATTGTTTATTGATTGGTCTACTTGAATGTTTATATAGGTACTCGAGTTCCAAAAGGGCACACTTCAGAACTTGTACTGGAAGAGAGATGGTTGTGCTTCATGTTCAGGGAAGTCGGGCTTTATTTGTCTGAACAACCTAGAATGTGCAATTAAGACTTCTGACTGCAAGAGCACGAACCAAGGTGGCTCAGTTGATTGCAGCATTGGGATACAGTTGGCCTTCTCTGGTACAGATAAGCATGATGCAGTTCTCAATTCATGGTATGAGGTTTCCAAGCTCCAGCAGTACTCCCTCTATGGCCTGTATTCCAACCTCAGAGATTCTCTCACCAGCCAGTACAACAAAATCTTCTAACCAGCAGCCATGGAAGTTGCTGTAAATTTTCTCGGTACTTGAAGTCAAGACTGTCTATTCCTGTAATCCATATGTATATACCGGTGCTTGACCATATTCATTTATTTGCTGTTGTAAATTTCATCCATCAATTTCTGTTTCTTTTTGGAATCTCAACATCTGGATTGTTTACTCTTTTGCTTCTGAGACTAGTTATGGTACTTGAGGGTCATTGTCCTTGGTGAGTCATAATATACCGTGGTTTCTTGACCAAGTTGTTCTTGGATGCTTAATGTTCCAATCATATACAGTAAAGACTATCATCTTCTTAAATTTAACTGAGCAGGAATGTCACCGATCAGTGCTTGTTCTGAAACAATGACATAGTATATCAGCTTTTGCGTGATGGGCATCAATTTTAGACTCCATCAAAAAGTCAGCCATCTGTGCGTGAGTATAATTTCATCAGGTCCGTTGTTTTGAGCTTTTAGACGGGTACTAAGAATCTAGTGCTGTTTTTCTATATTAACTGATACAGATTGTTCACGCTAGGAACATTTTATATCCTTATGACCGATCTCGTTATTTCATCAGGTTGCATCCATTAAAAGCGACCTGTGGTTGAGGTACTCTACAGCTGTCAGGCCTCGAGGTATGAGCTTTGTTTCATTTGCTCTTACTCTTGCTCTAACCTCAAATTACCTCTTATATGGAACTGATATCACCCACAGCTGGATGAACTTTCTTGCGGATCATCTTGTTTTCTGTTGTTCAACCATATTCTATGCCTAATTAAAAGAGGAATCATTATCATCACTAACAGAAAAAGTCCAATCATAAATACTGGTGTTCATTATGCAGTTTTATGTTTCATTAGATGTGAACTTTGTCTACACTGTTTGAGGTAATGGAATCATAGGTCAAGCGTTAGAGAGACTTGTTAGTATTTTATGTTTCAGATCTGGATTGGTTTGGTTGGCTTTCATTATGTTGCTTGTTTTTGGTTAACCAACGGAAGATACTTTATAAGTAATACCTACCACAGAACCTAATTGATGGTTCGATGACCAGCTTTGAATGTCTTTATGACCGTTTTTGTCTACTCAAGGCTGGGCGTGCGTTTGTAATAACAAGGATGCGTTTGGTATGGGTTAAAGGTGGAAAATTACTGTAATCTTTTTCATCCTCGTTGAGGGTGTTTGGTGTTACAGAGTTATTCTTTCTTAATTGCTCAGAAGGATAATTTTTTTCTCTTTATCCCTCTCCTATTGTTAACCTAGCTAGGGATAGAATAATAGGGTTAAAGGCAAAAATATTAAATACTAAGAGCTGAAATATTAAAGCTAACAAAATATTAAATAATTTCATCATTTTATCATATTTTATTTTTTTACATTAATATATTTATTTCTTTTACATCAATATTATTCTAAACATAGTTAACAAAAAAGAATTTGCACCTTTAAAACTTATTTTAAAAAAATATCATTTTTATAACTTATCTTTTTTTTTTCTTTAATCCCATGCTAAAAACACCTTAAAGAGTATGACATCTAAATTAAAGAATAAGAAGGCATTTATGTGAAGAGAAGGAAAGGAAAGGAAAGGAGGAAGGTAAAGATGAAGCTTAAAACCGGTGGTAAGAGTGGCACCCACGTAAGAAGCACTAAAAAAGTTTAATGGGTCCACAAAACGAGCTGCCACTCCTAAATGTGTTTCTAATGCTTCCTTCCATTCATCATTTCCTTTGTGTACACAGAAAGATGGTTAATAATATGCCTTCTAGATATCTTAAAAGTGCTAAGGGATTATAAAAATAAAAGATCTTTCTCCCCTAACAAACCAGTAATATATACTCATAGAAGTGAATTACCTTTATTTATGCTGCACTAGGGATGCGATCAAAATATCTTCTTTCATTCCTGGCACTCATAATGCAAAACTGTGACTCCTTCTTGTTTGTGGCCTACGCGTCATAGAAGTCTAATTACCTAATTAATTAGCTCTTGGTGGTGACATCAAATTACATATAGTATGGCAAATGATGGATGGATCTCTTTTGTTTTCTTTGTGCTGTGACCACATACCGTGGAGGTCAGTGTCATCTTGTTGGCATTGGCTTCTCCAAGCTTAAGCTCTCTCAGATCCAACCTACCAAATTTAATCTAAAGTAGTAAAGTAAAAGTATAAAGAAATAAAAAAAAGTGCTCTCTCTCTCTCTCTCTTCTTGTTGGTCCCTCCACCAGAGAGCAAGATATGATAATGCTCAAAAGCTTCTATTGGGACTTGGATTCTGGAATTTAGCTTTTGCATGACCATTGTGATCGTAACCCATAAGCAACACCATTTCACTAAGGTTTATCTCATTTTTCCACATCTTATTTGAGTTAATTTTTTGCTTCTTAGAGGAATATGAGTTGCATTCCCACTTAGTACTCTCTCTCTCTCTCTTTTCACGCTCACACGCACATTGATGTACACGTCAAGCTGTGCCCAAGGTTTCAATGACAGCATTGCGGAAATCATCGTAGTTATGCACAGAATTATTACTTATCTCAAAAATGTATTTATACTTTTTAATAAGTAATTATTGTTATCATTATAAAACAAAAGAAAATAGGTTATAATGAAAAATTATAATGCTTGGAATCAGAATCAATAATTCTCAAACAGATTCTTAATTTATTAGACATGAATGATTCTTTTAGGCGATATCTCTAAGAGTAATAAGAAAAATTACTTTTAAAAGCACTTAATTTTGATACATATCCTGATATTTGTATAAATATTTTATACTTTTTATATTAAAGTCAGATTTTATATTCATATTTTTATGTAAATAAATTTTTAATAGTATTTATTATTAGTATGGCATGCTTGGTATACCAAAATCCATAAGCATGTATGATTTTTGATTAGTGAAGTATTTTATATCAGATGAGACGGTATGATCATTAAGGAAAACCCATCATGATGATTAACCAAATGATCCATTTAGTTTCTCTCTCCTCTTCTCCCTGGGCTGCCAAGTAATTTGACGTGCCATCCTTCTTGACTTGGTGACGTGCATAATGCGTGTGACTGGTTCTCCATCTGTACGTGATTCCATGCTTGGGCTTAGATTCCACATCTTAAGTTATTTTGAACTTGCCTCCTTTATATCCCTTTCTCTTTGATAGCATTACCCCTTAACGTGGACCTAACAACAGTATAGATTAATTCTGTGCAAAGTCATCTCATGTGTATTGGACTCCACATGACCAACCCTAGTAGAAGATTAAACTGATAAGAAAATGAATCCATCTCCTTGGCTTCTAGCGGAGAATGGTGATAAAAAACGGTATGGAGGACTCGTACGTCGATGGTATTACCAAAGCTAGTCTTGTTATATTCAAGACAATAGAATACAAATCAACATTTCACTATGCAGTAAATATAATTTAGAATGAATGTGCAGTTGTACGTCAAACTCAATTGTAACCTATGGTTTTGGTCTAAAAGAAATAGGCAGCAAATAAAGTCTTCCATTAATGTGGACGCTCAATCACGCGCGTCTTCTCCTCTTGTATCCTTTTTAAAAAGGTTACGATAAATTATTCCCCTCTTCTTCTTCTTTTTTTGGGATGAATATAAGGGCGAGCCCTAAAGGCGTGAATGGAAAGGAAAAAAAAAAAAAGACTCCGCATCTGTAGGAAGCTAACTCTAGAAATACATTGTACATTATAAAGGGTAGGAGGAAAACTTTTGAGTCAATAGTGTTGGTGACATGGTATCTCAAAGCCTTCATTGGCAAGCCAATCAATTGGTGCAGTGTCTTTGTGTTGGAAATGAGAGATGTGCTTGGAAGGGAGATCATTATTTTCAGCAAAACATGCATGATGTGTATTGCCATTTATTTGAGGTTAGAAGAGTAAAAAATCATCTTATTGTAGTTTGAAATTCTCCTTCCAATCAAGTTTCATTTGATCATGCTTGAACTATAGCTTTCTTTATATCCAAATTGAACAGTCTAAATGATACAAAATAATACTTTTTTTTTAATCTTTGACATACAGATTAGGAGTCTTTAAATTATATAATTTTTGGTGTTATGGTACTTTAAAAATAGATAATTATATCCAATAGACCAAATCATTAATGCAAGGCCTATATCATTTAAATCTAGCTTGATTGGATTTAAGTCGAGATTTTCTTGAGTATAACAAGATACATAAAAAAAAAAAAAGTTTCTTAGGTTCCCAAATTTAAAAACTACTGTGATGCAAGTTTTAGGATGCTGAAGCATAAAATTTATGTTTTCAATAGAGCTAGTAATGTTAGCAATGTGTCCCTTATCATATCATTTCTATCCTATATGAGTAAGCAAATAATTTAAAATGCCTTTTTTTCTTAAAAATATAAATATTATTTTTATGTATTGTGATAATCATGAGCTATGTTAGTCTAGTCTCCATCCTCCTCGCTTCGGCAAAGAACAATGATTAAGGATGAAAAAGCGAAGCCTTTAACATTACTATCCAAGAATAGTATTCTTGTAAATTTGAAAGGCTAAGAAATACAAAAAAATTCTTAAGATCTCAAAACTTGATTTAAAATGCTACTTTGTTCATACTTAAAAGTCATAGAGCTAAGTTAAGTTGATTTTTATTTTTTATCAAACTTGCCCTCTTTCTTCCCTCCTCTTAAATATAATTTAAAGTTGCAATTGGTAGAAATCCCTCTAAATAAAGGGTTATCCTAATCAAACATTATAAAATAATTATTATTCATTTAAAATAATATTATTCCACCAAATTAGTGGAATAGAGTTTTTCTTTTGTGTAAATTGGATAAATTTATCCCCTCCAAACATAGTCTCTATTCGTAATTATTTAGTGCTAGAAGATGAATTTCTTTATTATCATTTTTATACAAATAGAAATATATTTCTTTCCAACTTGCGACATGTGTATCAAATTAAAACTTTAAATTTTTTTTTTTTTGGTTGTCATAGAACATATGGAGATTTGGATTTATAAATCATCTTCTTGCTTTGCTAATTACTTATATCTTATAGTTATATTTAGAGTGATCATTAGCCTAAGGTGTTAAAAAATAGGTATTTCATATAGTTGATGATGAACAATTGCTTTCGAACCCTTCTAGAAACTGTCTCAAATAGAGCCTATATCTCTTTAGTGATATTTGGACATCATTTTTATTTCATTATCGTTAAGGCATTGCTATATTTAACCAATAAACTCCTCAAATAGGTGTAAACCTAGTCTTTTTTTTGGTGCCAAATATGGTAGTCAAGTGATTTATTGGGGATTAAAATGCTAACCTTATATCTAACCGTTTATAGAACCATGAGTTGAAAAAGTTTTGAGAGGGTTTGGCATAGGCAAAGCATTTTTCTTATTAATTGTTAATCATAAGACAACTTTATCTTTTAATAAAACATAAGATGAACTTTGTTTCATAAGTTGATGTTGATAAAAAATATAATTTCTTGTGCAGGTGAAAAATAGAAAGCCTCAAAAAATTTTTCGATTGATGTTATTAAATTGATCACTTATCTCCTAAGCATATTTGGTCACTTAGTTAAATTTATTTGATCACTTCAAGCATATTTAAATCACAATCATTTCTAGACATCTACTTGTGGGTCCCATGCTTATACTTGGGCTTTTTTAAAAGACATTCAAAATATTTAAATATTTATCCATTAAATCAGACTAAATTAGTTTAACAATTAGAGTTCAAAACCTAACGAGAGCTTACTTTGCATCTATGCTAGCAGCTTTGGAGGGGCCGATTATGATGATTTGAGATACCTAAAAGTTGGTTTCCTTATCTTCCTTTTATTTTATTCAAAAAAAAAAGAATAAAAATATAAGATTCATTTGCTCCATGAATTAGAATATAGCATGCCTGGTGCATACTGCTAGCTTATATAACCATGTAATATAATACTATAATTCCATTGAGTTTAATTGTTTGGTTTCTCACTAAAACAAAGTTTATTTGATAATTATAGCTCCCTTCGATTTCATCTAAGTCTCTTGTTATTTGATATAAATTTAAAGTCCATATGGCGAGTGATTTCTATTATAAAAAGATGGACACATAATAGGAAAGTACGGTGCATATCTAAGAAATATATTCTCAAAGTGTTCGTAGAAATCAAATATAAAAGAGAGATTGATAATAAAAAGTTAAAAATAGAAAACGACAATGGTTTGTTTTTCTTTTTTAATAAAACATCGGATATATTTGTGAATTATTTTTTCTTCGAGCATGACCAATTGGTTTTAGAGGGTAGTGCTACAGTCTTGTCCCTTGCACAAGAATTCTAACTCCCGTATATGTGGGACCAATGATGAAATTGTTATATAGTGGAGGTGGTTGATTAAAATAATATTTCCATGGCCCCTCTAAACATTTGAAAAATGATAGTGGCTGATGAATCTATATATCAACAAAAGAGTTTTTTATGTTGTTAAGATTTCAATCACAATCATCATCTTATTATACTTTGTCACATCAATAATTGGATTCTCAACATCCGTCATTTTTTCAATCATCTAATCTTTCATAATTACATCTTTGGGGGTAGAACCTTCTTATTCACCGTTCAATTATCTTTTCTTAAATCAAATATAATTGAATCATTCATCTTCATTCTCTTTTATATTTGCAATAATGCATCAAAAACCTATGATATATATATATATATATATATGCGACTTAATCAATTAGATGATGGCCCTAGTTGCTCTGTCATAACGATTAATGAGGATTTGTATTCTTGATTGAATCATTACTGGATAAGTTCAACTATTGGCAACAATAACATTAATCACTAAAATTTTTATTTTATCATATCCAAACAGCTGGATCATCTACTTTTACTGTGTTGCAAGTTGTTGATAAACAGAATCCAACAGTTCCTCCAACTAGTTACATTATTGAGACAAATATCCTAAAGCCATAGAATAGGACTTCTGATATCAGTAGTCCCAAGCTGCTTTTTTTTTTTTTTTTGTCTAGCATGCCAGGGCCATGCATATGATTAATCCTCTAATATCAAGTTGATATGAACCTAATTTCTCTCTCTCTCTCTCTCTCTCTCTCTCTCTCTCTCTATATATATATATATATATATATATATATATATATATATATATATATGAAATAAATAGAAGAAGAGATATTAAATAGAGTCTCCAAAGCCTTTTAATTGACTTGATTAATCACTTGCTTCTTTAGCCCATATTATTTACATATAACTAAGATGAATTGAGTCTTAATTCTAATATCATACAAAAAATAAAATAAATAAACGATAAAAAATAAATAGTGATTTTACTGATTTCTTCTTTATTTTCTGAAATAATGACAAGTGCTCAACCTTTTTATTTTTTTGACAAAAATATATTTTCTAGTCAAATACTTGGAAAAGCATCCTCTAGATTTCCATTAGAAATCTCAACTACTAGTCCATTCCATGTTTGGTAGCTCCTCTGCTGCAAAATGGTCACTGTCTTTGTTTATCTTTTACCTGTTGATTGATTTCATGACATCAAAAGATCATCTAACAAAGGACAAAGGGAGAAGAATAAGAGTATCAGCTAATTATGCTTGCCTACATGCAGGTTAATTTCTCTGACCTCATTCCATCTCCCCTGCATGCCATTTGTGATGGAGGTTTGTGAGGATCCCACTCTCTTCTGCTTATGTTTGCATCTGGCCATCCTCCATGACATGATGTGGATCCCAACACACATAGAAGACCCCATAGCAAAGCACACCACCTTTAGACCCTCCTTTTTTTTTATTTTTTAACTTCGAAGGCTCAGCATTGAACTTGGACTCATCTCAAGGGTTGTGTCAATGCGCATCAACTCATTGCGTAATGACACTTGGAACATATCATCCTCATTAACCATGCATGGACGATCTTATATTTTTAAATGACCTCTCATGCACTTTACATGTACATCCTTATCTCCCATCTTTTTGTTGGCATTTTATAATCCAACATGGGATGTGGGAAAGCATCTTTTTGGTGCTCATGAGTTCATGAGTCAATCCATCTATGAGTCAATTCATCCAAACATCCAGATGTTTACTTTACCACAGTATTAGTTTCAGATATGAAGCGTCCATCTATTAACATATGTAGACTTTTCTTACATGGATTATTTTCCCATGCATTCTTTTGAAGATTGCTAGAACTTGTGGACAAGGAGGTCATTCTATTTTTTTTTTTTTTTTTTTTGGTACAGGCGGGTGATCACATCAATATAGGATGAGTTAAACCCGATATATCAGAGTACAAAATTTGGAAGAGAACAGGAGGGCAAGGTTCACCCGGCTTCCAGCTCCAAGACCCAGAATGAGACGCCATCCTAGTAGCAATCCAATCTGCCGCAGAATTGGCTTCCGGTAGATGTGCCTAATCCTGGCGCAAGAAATACCCTGAAGGATAGAATGAATATCTCCAATCAAGGGGATGATAGGCAAATGGGCGCGGGAGTTCTGCCTAATCCAGCGGATAGCAGTAATGGAATCCCCTTCAACAATAATGCTGCGAGCTCTCAGACAGCAAATAGCATAACAGATACCAGCCCAAGCAGCACACAACTCCGCAAGAGGTACTGTGGAATCAAGAAGACCAAATCCACCAGACGCCAGCCACGAATCACAAACGTTGAGCCTGCACATCTGCCGCAAACACTACCATCAAAGTTGATTTCAATAAACCCTGGAGGTGGGGGCTCCCAAGAAATGAAGACCGTACGCCGGTACGCTGTCGAAGCAGTAGGGGAGTCCCAGTGGCTAGGGTAGCAGAAACACGAAATCTCTGATGGAATGTATACTCAGCGCTAAGAAGAAGGCGGCTCTAACAATCATTCTATTTGTTACCATAGTAACACCAACTTATGTACAATTATCATAAACCCATTGTAGAGATGGAAAAGAAAAAATTTTACAACCAAATAATTCTCTTAGAATATTTTCTTTTCAGCTTTTACCCTTCATAAAGGATTATATTTTCTCATCACTTTGGCTATCCCTAGCCCTAGCCGCTACTTTTTCATTCCTCTTGCATTCAGTTTTGAGGTTCTTTATTCACCATTGAGGGGTAAATTTTAAAATAGCTATTCATTTTCAAAAATAGGGCAATTAACTGATCTGAAAATTTATCTTTCGGACCTTTTTTTTTATAACCAATCAAAATATCTCTATAAAAAATCTTTCCAAAGATATATTTTTGGGCAATTAATTTTTAAGAAATTAATTCCTAAAAATTTTTTATTTTTTTAAATAATTTTTTTATGAGAGAGAGAAAAGACTAGATGCTTTCATGAATATATAATAAAGAAATATAAGGCAAGTTATTTGATCATTAAAAATTCAAAACCAAGCCTAATCATTCTCTTAGATATATGATCTAATTAGATATATAATTGATCGAATCAAGTTAAATGAGCCAACTTTATCAAACATTGCATTGCAAATAGTAAATTATAATCAGTTAAAAATAATATACATATTTAACTACAACTGAACTCATCTAAGCCTTTTTTCTAACTATATAGATTGGCTACATAATCTACTTCCTTCACTCTACTCTATTCAGGACTAAATCGACACTTAAATTATAAATATTATATCTTTTTAATTATTTATATCCAAGTTAGTTTAAGTCTACTTCTATCTCTATCAGTATCATGCATTATTAAAAGATCATTTTTTCTAACTTAATCAATTTTTTCTTATTTTATCTTTAATTGAAGTTACTCCTATCATTTTCAATATTTTTATATATTTAATTTATTTATATATTATTAATTCTACTAAGATCGATCTTAAGGTCAATAAAAAAAAAAAAAAAAGGTTACGTTAATTAGCTAATTGTTAGCATAAATTTTATTAATTTTTTTTAAATATAAATTAATGCAAACAGTTAAAAAAAAAAAAATCAAAAGTTGCTTGCATCCAAAAGGACCATGTAAAAAGATGGTGGGGGGTGAGGCATGATGGATAAAAAAAAAAGTGATGGAAAGGGTAGGGAGAAGAAGGTAAACTGGTGAGTGGCTTGAATTGGGGGACCACGCGAGTGGACTTCAACAGGACAAGTCAGAGTGGGGGTTCAGCAGCCGGCCTCCACTGGCCGCCACTGTTTGCATTGAAGTCTTGATGGGAGGAACCACCCTCCTGCTCTACAATTGCATCCACTCAACCATTTATATATTTATATTTGTATAGGGTTATATATATATGCACAGAGTAAGGCATGAACAAGAAGAAGACTCGTGTTCCCCCATTGAGCACAGTAGTCCATGCATGTGAGTCTGTGGTCAAACCAATTATACAAGAACTCTGATAGAATTGCTGTTAGGAGGACCTTGGGAAGTGGATCAAAAAGCCAGGAACTAAAGGGATGCACTAAATGGCAGACACACCAATAAAATCATTCTGAGCTCTTACCATGTTTTGTCCTGCTAGCTAGCATTCGGTATTCTCATCCCCACCCTGTTCCTATCCCTATCCTTATCCCCATTCTATCTTCATTCCCTACTTCACTCCATCTCCATCCGTACTTCTTGCAAAATCTTTCATCCCCATTTATCTTTTAAATTTATATCTATGATCAAAAATAATTAAAGTTTAAATTAATAATATATATATAACTATTTAAGGTTAAAGAAATAAAAATGAAGCAAGATAAAGATATACTTATGCATTGCTTTATTTAATATCAAGATAGATGAACCATCTCACATATAGATGTCTTATCACATGCATCAATTACTTTGATTATTAATAAAAAGTCTCAAATTTGGATTAAGCTAGTCACTAAATCGTAGTCAAAACTTAAACAATATTCATATTAGGTTAAAACTAAAAATTTTGTTAATGAAACGCATTTAGTTTTATTGTTGCTACTTTCAGTACTATTATTTTATTTTATTTTTTTGGTTGAGAACTTGGTTGTATTTTGATCCTTGGTTGTTAAAAAAGATACACATTTAGTACACCTAACAATCCTCCCAATCTAATGGTTAATAGATATGTGCAGCATATATATCAACTTTTTGTGGATAACATTCAAAACACTTGCCTTTTTTTTTTTTTTTATCACACTATGAAGTCAAAATTTTAGGTATCAGTTTTATATAATTTTGTAACATTGATCTTTTAAAAGTTGCAGAAACTCCTATTATATAATTGTGCAATGGTGCAAAGGGTAGGTAAACCAACATTGTAGGACCAAGAGCACACATATAACAAATGTTACACCGTTTTATAACAAAGGTTTCATCATCAACAGTGCAAATCTATCTTTAGAACATAGAACAAGTTGACTTTTTTAAAATATTTAGATAGATTTTAAACATTGACCATGCAAAATTTTAAGTGTGAGTTGCAAATATTTTCAACTGTTACAACGGCAAGGGATGTATATTTTTCATCCAACGTTAAAAAACCATTCTATCATTTAAAAACACCTTTTGAGAATTAAGTCACAAGAGTGATGGTCAGACATGCAAGTGGGTTGAACTCCAATATTTTACATCAATAGAAGAGAGCTACCAACTTAGTCAAAATGTATTGATTTTGCATATGGTCGGACCGTCTCTAATAAATTGGACAGAAAAAGTTTTCTAAAGAGATGAATAAAACTAGTTAAAATAACAGAAGTCTTATGAAATATTTTGTTATATGTCCATTTATTTTAATTTTTATGAGATTCTCTAATGGATTTAATAGAATAAGTTTTCTTGAAAAGATGATTAAAAGTAATAAAAATGATAAAAATCTCATCAAATAATTCTAGTATTTGGCTGTGAAATAAGGGACCTTTGATGCAAGGAAACTCCTCGTAACTCCCTGGATACTTAAAAATGATAAACTAATATATATCAAAGATGATATGAATATTTTCACAAGTTTGTAAAGTTATTTTTTTCATTTTATTTGAAGTAAACTATCTATCTTAGAGCATGGTTCAACTTATTTTGGGCCCAAAGGTGTTAAAAGTTTGCCTACATGGTCCCAAAATCAGATATGGTCTTAGTAATTAAACACTCTTTAGCCATGGTTTGCAAGTGATATTGTTAGTTGCCTTGGAATTACGAGTTTCACAATTTTGCTCATGAACACTTGACATAAATAATGAATTTAGTTAATTCATAATATGTTAAAAGATCAATGCTTATGATGATAATTAATACGAACAGGATTGACCTTCTTAATTATGTTATGTGATACCATAATTAATAATTTAATTTCAATTGTATGACTCCATTTAATTAATAAAATCATGATAAATAAGACTTAAGACATGAAAGAAAATCTCACACACTGCTAGTAAAGAAGATTAGCTGGTTCAGCCTTTATTACTCGAGGGCATGATGGAGTGTTGCATGGTTTTGGCATTCTTGACTTCTTCCTATGGCTGAGCTTTATGCTTGAACCGATATTTTTATGCCGCTCGATTCTTCATGCTCACAGCCTTCTCATCGAGGGAATTCTCTTACTGTCATCCGGTGGCTTCAGAAGGAAGGCTGCAATCATGTCCCCTGCAATTGCTGTTCCATGACGTTTAGTCTATCCTCCAGGGATTCACAGAGTTTATATCCGATATATCTATGTGAGCCAATTCTGCCGCTGATTGGGTAGCAGCCTCTATGGCTCATCATGTTGGTTTTGGTTATGGAACCAGGGCGATCCCTGTCCCCTTGTTCTTAAACAAATTTTGTATTCCGACCTATTTGACTGACTCGTACTAGAGTTGTGTGATCGTCCGTCTGTACTAAAAAAAAGAAAGCATAAAAAAATTTCTTCTTCTTTCTTTTTTTTTGGGTATAAGCGGGTGATCACACTAATCTAATGCGAGTCAACCCAGATAGATCGGAATACAGTATTTATTTAAGAACAAAAGGACAGGGATCTCTCTGATTCCAAATCCAAAAGCCGAAATGATAGGTCACAGAGGCGCCACTCAGTCAGCTGCAGCATTGCTTCCCGATAGATATAATGAATTTGGACTTGAGAACATTCCGAAAGGTAGATCAGATGTCATGGAGCAGTAGGTTGATAGGAACTTGATAGCAGTATTCCTTTCGAATCCATCGGATGACAATAAGAGAGTCCTACTCGATGAAGAGATTATGAGCATGAAGAGTCTGAATAACATAGGAAATATCAGTTTAAGCTGCATAAAGCTCAGCTAAAGGACAGAGGAGTCTAGAAGGTAAAACCTCTCACCGTCAGCAAAGCTCATCGATCTTCAGGATAATAAATACTAAACTGCTAATCTTTTCTATACACTTCCATGAAAATTGATTTTGACAAATCCTGAAAAACTCAAAAGATAAAAATCATATCTGGTTTAAAAAAATATATCTTCTTTATTAGAACTATATTAATTATTTAAGTAAATAAGATGGTAGTGTCAGTGAGACTAATACAGGATGGTTTAGGATAATATTTGATGGATATGTTTATGATTATAAATAATAGCATAGAGTCTTTACAGTGTAAGTTTTGTACTACAAAATGCTATATAAATTTAAATATTATATTTGTTTTATTTTAGATACGGATGACCATATCATTTATTAGATATCATTTATTCGATATCATTTATTCGATGTCACGGAAAGAAATTTATATTCAAGATGAAATACATGATGATTATACAAATATGTGCATCACTCGGTGGTATAAAGCTAATGATTGAATGATGAATACCTCCTAATGACCATATTTCCTCCACATTTACTGAACCCATTAAATTGGCTGATGAAGTGTTTCCTCCCTTTCATGTGCAGTAAGTAAATTCATAAATTCACCATCTCTTTCATAATTCAACACTCCACAAGTAGCCCAGCATATGGCAACAATGGAAACCAAATGAGACAATGGCATGAGGGCACCATAAAACTTTGTACTGTGGGGGAGGGGAGGTCAGTTACCTTGCCATATAAAGTTGGTGGACAGTTAATGGTCTGCCCTTTGGGCATTTGCCTTCATAGATTAACCAAACCCCTCATTGATTAGTCCCAGCTTGGACATTAAACTATTTGTCCCTTGGGGAAGGGCAAAAGTTGATTAAAAAACAAGCAAGAGAGAGAGAGAGAGAAGAGGGTGTTGGATAAGCCATGGGCATTGAGACGGGGCACTAGGAAATTACAAAGCCTTTGGTGCATGAATGCCTCCCCTTATTGGTCGTCCTCGTCTGCCTTAGCTCAGTGCACATATACCCACGCCTCTCTCGTTTCCCCTCCTCCCTCCTCTGCGTCTCTCTCTCTCGTCTTTTCTTGGTCGTCCGTGGTCTCTCCGTCTCTCTGTCTCTCTCTCTATGGGTCCGGCCTTCGCGAGGTGCCTCTCTGCGGGTGGAATGTGAGCGAGTGTCCCGTCGCTTCGCTGCGTTTTTTTCCACTCTGTCGGGCTGGATTCTTTGGTATCTCCCTCTTTACTCGGTGCTTGACCAAGCTCTGCTTGACCAAGCTCTGCTTCTATGGTGGAGTGTTTGTTCCTTCCCTCCTTTTAGGGGCATGTGTGGGTCGATGTTTTTACTTCGTCTTGTTGTAGCTTTTAGTTTTTTAATGGGTTTTGGAATGAATTTTTTGGGGAAAGATTGGAACTTGATGTTTGAGTGCGTTGAATTTTGGTGCATGGATCCAAATCTCGGATTGAAAAAGGTTTCTTCCGAGAAAAAAATCGAGCTTTGAGGGGAAAGGTTTCGCTTTTTCCGACAAAGATGGCTTCTTGGTTCTGATCTTGCTTTCTTGTAGATGTTTGTGCTGCTGAATCTTCCATGTTCCCGCGTCAGCTTTTTCGTTTTCTTCTTCTATTTTCTTAATTTGATTTCAGAGTTTCAGTGCATCAGTTCATTCATTCACTATTTTTACAGGGAATTTCTAAATTTTTCATCTTTTTCTTTTTTTAATTTTATATGGGGTTTAGGTTTAAGGCATCAATTCCACTAGGGGTTTGTTTGAGTATGCCATGTTATTCCTTTTGTTCGCATGGATGCAGTTAAAAATGTTAAGATTTGACCCGCAGGTTATTGTTGAAGCAGTTGGGCACGAAATACCATTGGAGTTAGGCCGAGTTTGGGGGGGAGAGAATTAGCTTTAGATCTGATCTTTTTGAGTGTGGTGGGGTTGACCAGGATGCAGACCGCAATTGCCTTCAAAAATCATGGAGGTCTTGGCCAGATTTCTTTCACTCAGCCATCCCAGGCTACTCTGATGCCTTGGTGGGTTGGATCTCAACCACTCTATGGGGAACCTTCTGGCCAGCTTAAATCTGTCACTGAGGACCATCCTAATGGAGAGGGCCTGTTCCCAGCTGCTCCCCGGCCACTGCATCATGCTGTAGACCCAAGGCCAGGACCGGGGATGGCAATCCCAGATAAAGGGACTAATGTCACGACGAAGTTCTCGATATTTCCAGGTAATATTTCCTTCACCTCTGATGCCAGTCACTGTTCTGTGCCATTTCTAAAATCAAGCAAGAACCTTATATGCCTGTTCTCTTTCACCAGTCATTTGTAATGAGTCTCAACGTAGACCGTTAGTGTTATTTTGTGGCCCTAGCATTTTTTAAACAGATGTCCCTTGGTGTATTGGTTATATTCATGATTCTTTCTTGAGGCTACAAGTACCGAACTTGTAGATGTTATTTTTCTTAACTTTGGGAGTCATAATTCCCTTTAAAAAGAAAGTAGAGAAAAGGAAGAAAACAGTCGGCAACTCTCGTGAAAGTGATTGTTTTACCTTTCAGTGACATGAAACTTTTTAACTCGCACACATTCAGCAGCTGAAGTTTAATCACAGGGCTTACTAAGAAATGGTACAGAAAAGGACTAACTCATTTATTAACATTGTGGTTCCACCTTCTTAGATGCCTCTTTATTTGATTCCTCTTGTAGTATTTATTTTTTTCTCCTCCCTCTCGGTCAATAGATACCTCTCCATTACTTGCTAGATAATAAAGAAAAGAGAACCTTGAATTCCAGTTCTTCTTCTTACAAAAAGGGGAAAAAAGTTTATTTCTTGAAGCAAGTACAGATAAAAGGTCCAACACAAAAGACAAAGTGGTTCTTGAGATGGAGGATAAATGATCACCTGGTGACTAAATAGGATGAACTCATTACTTTTTCATATTGTTACCTAGTGAAGAATGGGAAAATTTTAGAAATGGGAGGTGGTTATAAGTTTAAGAAGGTGTGAATTAGTAAGGCCTAGCAAATGCTCTGTCACTACCTGTGGATGTGAACTAGGTATTTGCAATAATTCAGAGAGCTTGTGTTGACAAAGCATGTAGCTTTGATTAAAAATGGTTAATAAAAAAACAGAGTAATCCAACCAAAAGCAAATGAAATATGGTTTTGTGATTTTATATATTTGTTTTCCCTGTAGCATGTAATGCTGGTAAGCATTAAAATATTTGCAGTAAGTGTTGGTAAGTCGGGGGCATCATGAACGGGTTCTCATATGGAGGGTAGGTTATGCTTATGTCATCATAATTATTGCTTCTTGTGGGTTTTTAAAAAAAAAAAATTAACTAAAACTGCTTCAGGATTGGTCATAAAAGTTCAAGTTTGATCCACAATAACCTTCAAAAAATATTGGCATATACATTATTCCTCATTCAAAGATTTCTGTAGATCCTTACTGGAGCTTGTTTACAGGCCTGTAAACACTAGCAAGTTAGGGAAACAAATTAAAGCCTGGTAAAAAATGCAAAGCTATAAAGAACAAAGTTTAAATGAAATTGAATGGTTGAAGGACTTATTAGACAATGAGTTTTGTGATTTATTTGGAAGTTAAATAATGTGGAATGCTTCATGGTAGATTAATATTTACCATCAAATGGCTGAATGATTTCAACTGATAATGTGAAATTATTTCTTCTACACAGATTTTTGTAGGACATATAGCTCGATGAAATTGAAAGTTAGCCTATGTTGAACGAAGGATTGCCTTTTCCTTGGAAAAGTAACCATATAGAGTGTGATCATTGACTAATGTTTGAAGCCTCACACATATCATTTTGCCAACTGCTATCATATGGTAGAATAATGTTAAAGAGTCAACGTCACCTTCTAAGCTCGTCATCTCAATTTCTTAAATTCGCACTCATCCCATCCAAATATTTTGCTCATATTCTACAGTAGTTGGATCCAATAGTAAGTGCATAAATTATGCTTTCCCTTTCACTTGTGACTTAATATTGATCATGGTTGTGATGGTGAACACCGATATTAGCATCATTCTACAGTGCAAAGACAATAGCCAATCTCCCTGGAGCCTTTGTTCATATATCCTATAGGGATTTGTGATCTCCTGAATCTCTTTGACATTTGTTACATCATTAGATTTCATTTCCCTTGATTGATTTCGACATTCAGGACCAATTTTTTTCTCAACCTATTCACTGATTGAATATGTTACCACAATCCATTGTCTGTGTCCTCTTTATAGCGTTGCTGCAATCTTTATTATCGATCTCTTCATCTCATGCTTGCTTGCTGGAGAAATGTCTCACTACTGCATTTCTTAATGCCCATGTATGACCGTACCTAAGAAGATGTTCTCTGTCATCTTATCTCACTATGTTTGCCTCACATGCTGGAGAACTCTAATGGTAGCAATTCCACTGTATTTGAACTAGTGCCTTTCATTGATGGAAGATTGTGAAGTCAAAGAAATGTTCTCCTGCTAGAATCCCTGTCCTTAAAGGATTTCTAGCCCTTTCTTGGTAGTGTATTTCCAGTTATAACTGTTTTGGGGCTGCCATGACAACTTGGCTACTGATAATAGATGTTCACAATTAAAGCACTAAGCTCAACACAACTCAACTCATCTAAGCCTTTTCCCAACTATATGGGGTCGGCTACATGAATCTGTTTCCTCCACTCTGCTCTATTTAGGACCAAGTCAACATTCAAATCACAAATAGTTATATCTTTTTTAATTATTTCTGTCCATATTAGTTTAGGTCTATCTCTACCTTATTCATGTTAAAGAACTAAGCTGCTACTTTGAAATTAATAAAGTTATTAGGTGGTAGACACTATTTCGAATTTCAGCCTTTTGGATTCTTGATCTGGGCAACGAGAGGGACTAGGGTTGTAGCACCCTTTGTAAGCACTTTGATGTAGAACAACTATTTGCCAGAAAAATCATGGGATATGGATCAGTACATGTAAAAACAGCCTAGCATTAAACAAATAACTTATGAATGTGAAATTCCATAGCTTTTGAACATTTTTATTTCTGCATATGGAAGTTCAAGATCCCATGAATCTCTTCTGCATTTCTTTTAATCAAGGAAATTCCATTACAGCCTTCTCAGCGTTCACCATCTCTTTCTGGAGTCTACTGTCTACAGCTTGCTAAATGTGAAACGTTACATAATTTGAATCTTGAACACATAAAATATCTTTGATTCAGACCACAAGGATGCAGGAAAAGAGCAGAAGGCTCAGCAACATCCTGCAATCATCTCTCTGCAGTCATCTTTGCCTGAATATCAAGGTCATTTTGAACTGGGACTTGGTCAATCTATGGTAAGTCTTTTCATTTTCTATGTTGTGGTTACTTAAACACTTGCAACTTTTTTGATATAAGAATTTGATTAGTATGATTCATCATGTACCATTGCCATTGCTTTCTCTTTGCTGAAAATGATGTAGGTTTGTTCCAATTATTCTTATGTTGATCAGTGCTATGGTCTATATGGACATTATGGAGCTCAAACAACGGTTGGTTTCTCTTTTCTTTTCAACCCTTGATGGTTTCTTGAATGAAAATTGCATAAAATTTCAAGTGAAATTATTGTTAATGGCATTGTTTCTATGGATGTTTTTGGCAAGCTGCCTAGAGCACCGTTTGTAAAAATGATGATGTTTCTATGGATGCTTTTGGCAAGTTGCCTACAGTAACATCTGTAAAAGGATGCTTTTTTTCAATCTAATATGGTAATGTATAGTAGGTAGAGCTTGAGGGGTTCTAAATTATAAATTGAGTTCCATAATTAATGAATTTAAAATTAACCTGGAAAGCAGTTTGTCACTTTGCTTCTTTCGCTTTGGTGTTGAACTTGAACGCACCAGTAGGATGTCTTGCTCTTGTTGTATTTTGAGTAAAGCCATTTAATCTTGTTTTCTTGATCTTTGCACATGATGTGAGCTCCAATAGATTCACTTTATTAAAATAATTTCCTCTATTTTTATGGCTAAGAGGGTGACTGGCTGTTGTTACAACAGTGTTCTTCAATCTGTTTGCATTTGGTTATTGGTCCACATAGTAATACAAAATCTGATAATTTAGCACATCTGACCAGTTTACCTGTGCCCTGCATATGATATGCTTCAGATTTTCTTTTGATTACGGGAAGTCTTCTCCAATTATATAGTTCTGAATATGGATGTGCTTTGTTTGATCGGTCAATCAACCATGGTTGTTAAGAGAGTTTTCTATAATGCAAATAAGGAATCTGAATATGATAGTGATTGCAGGATTTATTCATATTATTAAAGGTGAATAGATTTTCTGGTTAATCAGATGTATTACAGATCCTGTTGCATAGCAGGAATAAAGAGGCAAGCCATTAAAAATATGAGACCAATTGTGTATATAAGAGTCAGTGCAGAGAATTTTTCTTAACCGTTTTAAAAACAGGAGTGCAATTTCTCCTTTTATTCGTTTGCCACTTGTGCTACTGTTTGGTAAGTACACAGACCTAGTATTTTGGCTTGGTCTGACCAGAACAGGTGCTACCTTTCCTTCCCCCTTAGAAATTGCCCTTGTCCTTAAGGTTGAGATGAGGAACCCACGTACTAAATCCGTTAGATTTTGTCAACCTGCATTTTCAATTGGTAAGTTATCCAAGTGAGCCAATTTCTCTACAACAAATTTGTTTCCAATATTGTTCCAGCAAAAATGAAGCAACTCTTATTTCTCAGATTGTGACAATGCCATGGGTGGCAATTAAGATGTTACTATAAGTTCTCCTGTCTTTTCTTAAGTTATGAAATATGGAATACCAGATGAAACCTTGACTCATAAGGTTGGTCCTCTTTGTATGCCGCATTGCCTACGGACTGAATCACCTTGAATTGAGAACAAACTTTTGAAACGCTCACCTTGAAACTATAGTTTGACAACAGAATGTAGCTTGGGATACACCTAGATGCTGACCACAATTCCCTCTTCAATGTTTGTTACATGATTTTGAACTAGCACAAGTTATGTTTTAAGTCCTATAGAATCATATCCCACTCTGGTAATTCCCTGTGAACGCACCTCACCTTTGTTGAGCCAGAACTAGGAGCTCAATGTTGGCATATGATAGCACCCATTCTAAAGCATGTAACTTTTGCTCCTGTTGGTAAGTACATTGTACCAAGTCTTCCCACAAAAGCCATGAGACCTAGTATTTTTTCTGGACCCCATAAAACAACAAAAATATAAGTTTGCGAAATCAATTAAGGGTTCATATCTAACCATCTGTTTTGGGGATCAAGTATACCTTGATTTTAATTTTTTTGTTCCTTACAAAAAAAAATGCTGATATAAGTTTTGTCTCAAGCACTCATAATAGGTTGTATATGGATGTCTTCCCAAACTTGGTATTCCTATGGAATATGGAGTGATTGTAGAAGGGTTGTTGTGCTAGTCTCATTATTTTTTTCTCTGGCATACATGAGGCTCTGCCATAAGTCTTTGATATCTTTAATTTCCTTTCTGTAGCAATTTTAGGATATGCATTTGTTAATTTGAAGATACTCTGAATGACCTCCCAAATGATACGAATGAAGCTCCTTCATAAAGATGTATTTGAGCTCGGAACCAGATGATACTTTAATTCTATCCTTACATGAAAACAACCCATCCTTGAATGTTTAACTATGCTTCAAAGCTGGATCTTCTCAAAGCCATCTAGTGTTATGAATCCCGTTTCTTCTTGTTTGTAGAGATCATGATTTGAAATATCAGCAGGACGTCTTGTTGGACGTAGGGATGGGTTGCCATCCCAAGTGTTAGGACATGACCATTGCACCATCATTCTAGCATCCCAAACAATGCATCCTAGAATATGTCCAGTTCCAAGTATTGGGATGGACTAGGATGGTGTTACATCTCATTCCATGGAAAATTTGGGACAACCCTATCCCACAAGATTGAAATAATGCATCAACTGCCTCAATATTCCTTGAGGCTGATAAACTATCACATAGCCGTACCTAGATAGGTTTCCCACTCATTTGTATTAAGGGTGAACCTTGGCATAATGGTAAGGTTGCTTTATTGTGACTTGGAGGTTATAGTTTCAAAACACGGAAACAGTCTCCCCGCATGCAGGAGTAATACTGCTTACATTTGACCTTTTTTAGAGCCCACAGTGGTGGGAGCCTTGTATTCCAAGTGACCCTTGCTTTATTTATATTGCTCCATAGTAGTCACCCTTTGCTCTAGAAAATATTTTAGGCTTCTGTGATCCATTTGAATTTTTGTCCCACAAGCATAGAATGCCACTTATTAATTGATTTTGTATATATATAGAAGATCTATTAAATGATTTAATTTTAGCCATCATCTCATTTTCATAGAGACTCAGAAGTGGGGAAGGCCTTGCTAATATTCTTGAAGCTCAAGTATTTGATAACTTTCATAGTCTCTGAGTCTGATCTTTGTACATCCTTGCTAATTCCACAATTGCAGTCGATGTATTGGGGCATTATTTTCATGCTTCCTACAAACTCCTCCTTTTAACTCTCCGATGAAGGGCCCAATCAGATCTTTCTTTTAACCAAGTTTCAACATGATTTGCCAACCTTCTTGCACCAAACCAACTCTCTCAGTTCTGAAAGTGCCCTATCAAATCCTCACATGTTGGGGCCAAATTGAATACAAAATGTCTTGTCAAACAAGGTCAATGTCACAATGGATTGAGTATACTCATACCATTGGAACCATTGAGTGGTCTCACCTTTCATTTGGTGATGTTTGAAATGAAAGGAGGCCGGTAACAATCATGTGATGTTTCTTGTGATGTTTCTTGGTATCTACAGAATTGCTTGACTTAATGGATTTACTCAGTTGGATCTGTTTCAGCATAGCAAGGAAAAATCCAATTAAGCATAGCGAGTGAAAATCACATTGCCCTTGATTCCACCTCTACTTCTGACCTTTGGCTCTGTGTGATATTCTCATAACTTACCCATCACAACTTAAACCAGAATCTAGTGATTTTGTGATCAGATGGCTGCTACAGTTTCAGACAGGTCCTTCAGAATTGTAGTTTCATCTTGCATGTTTATCTCCAACTTCTCAGTATGGCCCCTGTTTGTTGCCTTTCAACCAATTCTGATACCAGATTATACAAGGTAAATAATGACTTTGATACTTGTATATAGAAAATAAGGGAAAATTTTAGGTTCTTTTGAGCCAAACAGTTCTATCATGGGATCACTTGTGATCTTTTTTGGATTGGCTACCTTCTGGATTTAGATAGGATGACAAATTTCATTGGATGAAAGAAGCATGGGTAAGTTCTTATTGATTAAGGTTCTGTTCTCAATTCACAAAGTTTTTATGAGCTTTCTGAGTAAATAGTGATGCATTGAGAGGTCAGATTGTTTGATCCATCGAAGATGGTAGATAAATCTGTTTCTATACCGAGAAGCCAAAAGATACTTAGTTGATTCTGTTTTACTATTAAATATAGACTATAAGGTATTTATAACTATAACATTTTCAAGATGGACAAAAGCTTGTGAGCGTTAAGTGGCAACTTTCTTTTACTGATTAAATTAATTACTTATTTTTTATTACTAAACAGTGGAATGGAAATTTGTTTTTGGTAAAAAGACTCCATTATTAGTAAGTGTGAGTACAAAAACTTTCCCCCTTTTTATGCTTGGCATAGAGAATTAGCTAAAATCACTAAGAAAAAATCACCCACTTTAGGTGATCAGTCAAAGGGAAAATCACTTATATTATTTGATTTTAAGAGTAATATATGGTGGATTCTAATTGCTAACTTAGGAGAGATTATTGGGAGTTTTCAAATTGCTTGAAAGAATATGATTGAGATTTGATCATTTGGTACCATATGATGTCATTAAATCTCAAAAGATGTGGAGCCTCTGAAATCAGCTGCATGATTCATCTTACAATTTGTTAGATAGGGTCTTCTCACCTCCCTGGAGAAAAAAATCATATATTCTTTTGAGCTGCGTTTGGATGTCAAAAAGTTATTCCAGGAATAGGAATACGAATTTCATAGGAATAGCTTATTCCCTTTGTTATTCCAGATTTCTGTTTGGATGAAAATATGGTATTCCAAGCTATTCCAGTGCAATTAATGCAGTGTTATTCCAAATGATGTTTGGATGACATGGGAATAAGCATGTATTCCAGTAGGAATAGGTGAAGAATTTTTCTGAAATTCCAAAGATACCCCTTCCAATAAAAATGGTTTATCAATTTTTTTTAAAATGACTTGAATAAATTATTATTTATTAATAAATAAGGTAATAAATTAATTATTATTAATAAAATATTATAAGAACATACTTAATAAATTATTTTATATTAATAAAGGAAAAAATAACATACTTAATTTATTATTTTCTTTTAATAAATTTATTTAATTTTAAATTATATTATAAATAAATTTATTTAATTTATTTAAATGACATTATAAATAAATTTATTTAATTATTTAAATGATATTATAAATTTTATTTAATTTATTTTTAATTTCATCGGTGCCCCTAGAATAGCTGCAGTGGGAATAGGAGCTATTCCATGGGTACCATGGAATAAGAAATCGAAATATGGGGGGTTGATTGGAATAGCTATTCTAGTGGGGCTCACGCTCCTTTTTCATTGTGTTTGGGGAATAAGGCGGAATAAGGGCCTATTCCAGGCCTTATTCCCCCATCCAAACACAGCCTGGTGAATGACAGCTTCTCTAACATGTTTAATGTGGTCATATGCCAACATATTTATTTGATTAAAACTGATCCAAGTTTGATTAATTAATCTAGACACTTGGCCCAATTTGATTCAATGATTTAACCAATTAGTCAAAATTCAACTGTCTGAAGTTGCTAACACCAAATATCCTATCTAATGATGCAAATTAATCATCCAACCCCCCCCCCCCCACCTTCTTGTCTCTCAAATGTGTGCACGCTCGCCCACACACACACACTCTCTCTCTCTCCTGCCAAATCCATCCTCCCTTTTCTTAAAATTATAGCACTATGAAATAGTATCATCCACTGTAGATTAAATTCTAGTAGTAGGCCATGGATGCATAATCTCATGACAGGATTTGGGCATTTGCCGAGTTGTTGGGTCAGAGGTAATTGCCTCATCTGATGTAATTGGATTCAAGTTTTGGATTGATCTCATTAGGGATCCCATCATTGACAGGGCTAGCAATAAATTTCTGCACTTGATTTTGATGAAGGCATTAGAGGGTGAGCTGTGATGCAGTGGTAAGGTTGCTTCACTGTGATCCGGAGGTCATGGGTTTAAAATATGGGAACGGCCTCTCCACATGGATAATATCGCATATATTTGACCTTTTCCAAGACCCTGGCAAGAGTCTTGTCCACTAGACTGTCCCTTTTTTGTATGGATCAAGGCATTGAAAATGAATTAGACGACTCCCAAAGGAGGAAGTAGTGCAAACCAGTCAACTGACTAGAGAAGACACGGTAGTATAGTAGGATTAAGATAATTTGTTAGGGTAAGATGTTTTATGGAAAATTATGGAACAAAAGTTTGTTTATAACATTGGATGTTGAGAGTTATATCAATTTTCTCAGTGACAGAGCCAGCTTTTACTTTTATTGAAAAACTCGAGCATGCTTTCTTTCCTTGCACTGTCTCATGTTCCTTGCGAAGATCCGGTTTCCTTTGGCATCAACAAATTTAACTACCTCATTTAGGAAAAGGTGTTGCTGTTTGAGAGGTGCAAAAAGACATTTCTAGAGTTTGGGTTAGCTATAAGCCAACCATACATAGCATAAAATCATTAGGCATATCAAATCTTTTTTGCCACGTGTATCTGGAGACAGTTATGAATGGTATAAAGACACAAAAGAAGAAATTACTCAAGATTATTCTGACACATACATGGCCTCATTTAAAAAGAAATAGCATTTCTAAGAAAAAAAGAAAGTGTTTGAGATTACCTTTGTTTTTGATGAAAAGTTGCATGAGTGTATATAATAAAGAGGATTTTCTTTTGTTCATAATGCAAGAACAACTAATATTCTTCAATCTTTAACATATTTCATTCTTACTAATTTTTAAGGTGATGAGTTGTCAGTGCTTGATTACTATTTAGAGTTGGAGCATTGTCAGTGACTAATTTTCTCTTTGCAATGAAGCATGGACGAATGCTTTTACCATTGAATATGACTGCCGATGGGCCGATCTATGTCAATGCGAAGCAATTTCATGGTATCATACGGCGTCGGCAGGCTCGTGCTAAGGCAGAGAGGGAGAACAAGCTGATCAGAGCCAGGAAGGTATGCATCCACCCTACAATACATGGATTAATAGAGAGCTTTCCTCTTTTTCCTGGCAGTCAAAAGGGTTATGTATCTAATATGATATACGGTCTTGCAGACCAGAATCTGTTGGAAAATTTTTCTAACATTATCAAGGTGCCTGTTTTTCCCAAAATGCCCTGTTTATTGATGTTCTCTTTGACTAAATTACTAATTCCTGAAGGGCTAAGGATTTTATCTTAGTAAATATTGAATATATCTTCACAACTTCTTTCAAAACAGTGATCCATCTCTTCAATGGACTTGTGTGATATTCTTGATTTGACTTTTTCATTTCTGCAGCCATACCTGCATGAGTCACGCCACCAACATGCTATGCGCCGGGCAAGGGGTTGCGGCGGTCGCTTTCTCAGCACAAAAAAGGAAGGCACTGGAGAAGGTGGTAATACCAGTAATAAAATGAGAGATAAGGTAACAGCAGCTCGTCCTGCCACATCTCCAAGTTCTGAAGACCTGCAATCTGATAGCATGAATGTCAACTCTGGAAGTGGTGGCTCAAGCATTTCAGGATCAGAGGTTACGAGCTTGTATGCTCGGGAAGATGATCACTTCCGGGTCCTCGAGCATCTTCGTCCATCTCTTTTCCACCCTCTGTCTAATATGATGGCTGGAGAGCATGGTACCAGCCTCCACGCAAAGTGGGTTCCAGCAGCTGATGGCTGCTGTGACCTCCTAAAAGTCTGATGATGGTGGTGCTTGGGAGGGGGTGGTTGTAAACCCGTAGCATTTGCTTCGCCGAGCTGAGAATGTGCAAGGCAGCTTGACAGCAATGCTGCAACTTATTAAATCCCCTCCAAAACTAACAACCAAATGGAAGAGCTGGCTGCACTGGCATCTTGCTTGATGAAGCCAGTTCTGGTTCACGGATCGTCCCTGCCGCCGTTTGGTTGTTTCCTAAAGGCAATTCATTCTTGGCTTTTGGGTCTTTCTCATTGCTCTTAACAGTTCCTGGAACTCTAGCAGAGTCTTGGGACTGTTGTGATGCTGAAAGTCCTCTCTGTGTCTGTAAAAAGGACATCTGCAGGGTTCATCCCGGTCTGGGCTAGTTCTGGATGACAATAAGAACCAAAACTCTGGAATCGTTATGTTTGTAAACATGGTTTGGCTGGATAAACGGTGCTTGCGGAGTTTCTTTGCTTAAGGTCTGGTGTGCAAGTTCTGAATCCTGGACTGGATAATGTATTACTCTATTTGTGTGCAGACTAATTAGTAATGTATTGGTCTATTTGTGTGAAAACTTTTGATGTCATTGGCACTGTTCATGGTATGATCATTCACTTTTGAAGTCTTTAAATGTAGTCTCCTACCGTTCATGTCTTGAATATAAGAGGGAATTTGAGCACAGGTTTCCTTCCCTATCACCCAAAAGTATTCCTGGGACATTGGCACAGCAAATGAAGTGGCTAAGTTTAGGGATGGCATCGGCCCGAGGTGGTTTTAGGTCCTCGTCCCCATTGAGAAAAACCTTTTCGTTAAGTCGTTATCGTTAACAAGGGGGGATGGGGATAACTGATCGAGTAAATGGGTATCCAGTATCCGTTTGATCATTTATATAAAAAATAAAATTATTTATTAAATTTATAATTTACTGAAGGCTTAAAAAATATTAATAAAAAGTGCATCTAAATATTACATTAGTCCCAAGAAAAATATAAAATATAAATGCACAATATAAGTAGAAGCAAGTCCTCTAAAAATTAAAAACATAACATATAAGTTTGTCATTGATTCATTGCTTATTACACTCATTCGTGGTTCGCTGGTTTTAGCTAGGGTTTTATGATGAAAAAAAGAGAAGGGAGTGCACGAGAGAAAGAGAGAAAGGTGCTGGTTGGAAGGGCGTTTCGGTGCGGCGGTGAAGATAGACAGTGGAAGCTAAGGAAGATGGCAGAGAGAGAGAGAGATCGATTTGCTAGGGTTTTAGTTTGATATTCAGGGTGGCTGCATGAAAGAAGAGAAAGACATGAAGATTCAAATGTTTTACTAGGATTTTTTTATATATATTTATTTATTTAATTTTAAAATATTAATATATATATATATATATAAATATTATATTAAAGCTAATGGGGATGGGAATGGATAAACGGGGATGGGGCGGAGGATATCGTTCCCAGCCGTTTATCCATTTAGCCGTTAACGGATAATTACCATATCTGTTAAGCCGTTTAGATCAAAAATTTTTGATCCGTTAGAAACGGTACCGACCGATAAACAAATGGAAAAAATCCATCCCTAGCTAAGGTGCATGGAGACGGGTTGGTTGGTTGGGCAATGGATCTATTTTTGGCACTTGTCTTGCTTGGATCGCGAGTTGAAATTATGAATTAAATGGTTGGATGGAGTAGCCTAAGGCCTACCATTCTGTTGAGTCCATGTGTAAATCCCTCACCGCATGCTTCCAATTGGTACGTTCGCCTTTTACTTGGATCTGGATCAAGCAATCTAGGTGCTCGTTTTTGTTAATTTGGAAATTGTTTTATGCTTGGACTGGTTGCAGTCTCTAACAATTAAGAGCTATTTGTAGTGGATATTTCATATAAATTCTTGGGAAATTGATCGGCATTTAAAAGTATAAGGTTAATGAGAGGAGGAATATCAATCTTTGATTGTTAGGTATCTTAATATTTTGTATTATTAAAGGATTATCTTGGAAATTTGGCTTCTCTTACACCTTTCCACCAAAGGTATCATAACCATAACCTAAGCCAGAACCTTGGAACAACTTGTCTGCAAATAAATCCAATACAATCCTACTGTTCGGCTAGGATGTTTGAGAGTTTTCGACCAACATGATATCCTCCTGTCTTCCTCGTCTTCTCTTGCTCTTTTAGTCTTCTCAGATCCATGGTGCCAGTCTCCAGCGAATTAAGCGAGTTCTCAGAATATTTGGACTCCAGTCAAGGAAATTGAGGAGTTGATAAACGAGCTTTCTTTGAAGATGGAAGGGTAGAAGGACCATTCTGTTAGCAGTGCAGCATTCACCAATTATAAGAAATCTTTCGTGGGGTTTTTAGAATCTTGAAGGATAAATTATAATAAGAAATGTAGATCCATTCCTTGTAACTGAGCTAATGGAATAGGATTTCCAGATCACTCCCTATGGTTATAACTATGCTTTCGTGAATCAAGTGTGTGTGAATGGATACTTGAGCTCCGCATCATTAATTTACTTGAGATGGTAGATCTTGACTTGATGTTTTTTTTTTTTTTTGGAGGTAAAACATATTTGCTAAAAAAAGTACAGAATCGATTAGCTTGACAGACCTATAATGAATATTAAATTCCAACATAAAATTCAATGAGCACAAATATTGATTCTTCTTTGAATGATGGTTAACAGAAGGTGGATGCCTGTAGTTAAACATGTTTGATTGGGTGCTTAGTTTATTTGGTAAATGCAAGGCTAGAGTATAATTAATAATTACTACCTAGATTTATGCATGGCCAGAGTAAAATTCATTCAATTGCAACCAAAAAAACAAAAAAAAAAACTTAAGAAATCTGAAATGGACAAGTGACCATGGTTTGTTTATGTCATGCACTAATACTAATAATTTTAATTTTTTGGGTTTGTCATTCTGATAGTGATGGTGATTGGGTAGTATAAGTAAATAATGACAAAAGCATCACTAGATTCATGTTCAACATTAGTATGGAGTGTATTTGTTGTTGCTTGAAGCAGTAACACTCAATAGCACTATCATCTTTACAAGCTTAATATATGGCAATCACTGTAGCAACTTGCAAAACTATATAGATTGGAAATGTGTTACTTGGTCCGAAATATGAATAAATGGAAGTGACAACCATCTACTATGACAACTAGTCAACTATTATAATTGTAAAAAATTCATTATATCATGTTGTACAAAACATACTGAGATTTGACACCATTTCATCAAAGAATGGATCACTGATGAAAACATCCAATTGATCTATCACACCACTGAGCAGTAGCTTTTTGACATCATTACAAAACCTTTGCCACTAGAAAAGTTTGTGTTTTTTAAGACAAACTTAAGAGAGAAGGATATCAGCATCATGAAGGGGTATTGAAGATAACATCAGTGTAGAGTTTGTTGCCTAGTCATTATCGTGTTTGGTTCAAGTGCTACAGAAGCTAACTTCACAAGTTTAACTACAAGTTCTCATCACATGAGAATGCTAGGAGTTAACATGAAGTCGAAGTCTGAAGTCTAGTAATGCCTTGTCTGAGCTCATGTCATGTGCACAAAGGATGTCATGGAAAAAGCTCAGTGCATTTATAGGTTTGGAACGCACGTACTGTCAGAATGTAGCATGCGTGGATTATTTATTATAGGGAGAAGAAAAAAAAGCCTTTTAATTTCTTTAGAGGAGGCCCTCAGAAAAAGTTTCAGTACTTTAATATATAATAGAAATGATACGATAAAATCAAACTTAAATAAGTTATAAGAAAGAACTAGTTTTATGTTTAATTAAATATATACATTACATAAATTTATTATTTGATTCCATTGTGACATTTTATGATCAGTTATCTTTTACTTGTATAATATTTTAATAATATTAACAAAAAAGGGTTAAGTAAAAGAAAATGAAAAGACGAATTCTTGGTTTCCCATCTCAAAACTCAAGAAGTTGTTTTTTGGCATTTTCAAAAAAGCATAGCGTACATGCAATAAAAAGTTGAGTTTTGGATGGAATCCAATTATTCACTTATTTTGCTTCTTGAACTATAAAGATCCTCAAGGATAAAGAAAGAATTTCTTAGGTTCGATTTTTTTCAAAAATCAACTATTAAAAAATATTAAAGATATATTTTCAGTACTTTCATAAATTTTTTATATCTATGATTATATAAGCTAAAAAATTATAGACTACTCGATCTCCTCAAGAGAAACAAAAATTGACTCCACCATTAAACACAGGTTGACGAGTTTACTTAAAACCTTATTTGTTCTACCATACAACCAACGATAATCCAAATTCATAAAGAGAACTCTACAATATTCTTTTTTCATAAAAATTCTAATAATTAATAAGGCCGTCAGAGAAAATTAGACAACCTATGGTTGAGATCCCAAGCTTTAGGATTCAGCTTATCCTTTTGCTTAGGATTAAGTTCCCCAATTTTAGATTTAACTAAATATCAAAGCTTTAAAATTAAGTTCGTGTTGGAATTTGGAGACTAAGCTACCTAAGCACTAGGATTTACCAAAGTCATTATGTCTTGGCTACTATAGATAATTTATGTATCCAAAACCATAAAATCAAAGCTGTTTTTTTTTCCCTCCAGCCTGAACCTTTTAAGGTCTGTTTCTTGAGTCCACAAACATTGCCGAATTTTATGAATCTTGCAATTCAAGGACTTTTAAGTAATTTATGGTTCAACAGGTGATCTAAGAATATTTCTTTTCACAAATACACTCTAGTTAAACAGAAGCTGACAGAAATTCTGTCTTCATATGAGACTCAAAACTCCTGGACTTACAATGTAATTCATGGTTCAGTCATCAAATGCTTAAAGATGGCATCTTGCCTGAGTCTCTCACTTGTGGTATCTTAATTAAGGGATATCTCATAAAGTGGCCTGCCAAAGCAAAGGAGTTGATGAATAAGCTCTTTGTTTGAAGATGGAAGAGGAAAAGAACCCATCTTTAATTGCCTCCTTGTGTTCCAAAGGTTTCGTTCATGGGGTCTGTAGGATCTCAGATGAGATGCTACAGGGAAAGGGTGTCTGTCAGGAGTTCACCTAAAGAGGCATGAGGAGAGTCCACAAGGCAAAGGACATTGCTAAGTTCATCACACGAAAGTAGTCTTAGTAAAGCACAGAATTGAAATTTTTTTGCAAGTGCTATCTATCTCCTTCACAATGCAAACCAGCGGTTTAATCTCCCTTTCTTGGTGATTCAGAAGCTATGCTAGCCAAATGTGATCATTCTTGATTCCATTAAGAGTTTCTGCAAACCAGGTGAACTGACTGCCACCATTTGAGGCTTGTTAGATTCAGGGAAACCAGAAGATGCCATTAATTTGATGCACTTCGACCTGGTTTGGTTAAGCTTTAGAATGTTGACAGAGCAATAGAAATTTACTGTAACATGATGGGCAAGTAGGTTGCTGCTTGCGGCACAACTTGCATAAAAATCATTCACACAATGATAATTAAGGACTGTCTGAATGACTCAAGGAAAGAGAGATAGGAATGATGAAGGATCCATCATGATTATGTTTATCCCTGTAATCCTCAAGCAGCCCCTATTGCATAGGGAAACTCATTGAACCTCCTGAAACAATTATCATCACATAAAGATACTGATATCTGTTTCTTTTCAAAGAAAGAGATCACATTACAAAACCTATGCATCTTCTGGGCGAGTCCCTCTTACCAGTTACCAATGAAATGCAGAAACCATCACTTCAAGGAGACCTCCCTAACATCTTTCATTTTTTTCTTCATCGTTGCTCAGTTTTCATGTCCACCTCTTTCCATTTTCTTCTAGCTTTCAGATTGCTATCAAGAGCATTTCAGCTTATCACAAAACATTGTCCTACCATCCCAATTCCTAGCTATAAAAACTTCAATATGGAATGTTTGAGATTCTTTGGGTGTTCATTCCAATGAGGCACCTTTGAGTGGTGGATAAAGTCAGAGACTCAAAAGGCTGGTCACAGAATATATAGGCTAAGATTTCAAAGTTTTAGCATAAGCTAGTGGATTATCTTAAGTTCATGAGTTTAAGCATCAAGACATCGATCCATCGTTGAAAGGTTTTGTTTGTTGTCAGATAAATTGTCGTTCATCTTTCAAAGAGTTGCACGCTTTTATTCATTAAATATGTAACCACTGGGCACTGGATTCAGCTCAAATCCAGACAAAGCTGGCTACAAAATGGATGCAAAACTTCAGAAAGGTTAAGAAGTTGCAGTTAAGTTGATATAACAAATTATATCAGTGATGTGCGGTACAGGTCTGAATTATATTTGATGTTGTCAACACTTGACACAATTGGCCAAACATTTTGTGACCAGTATCTACACTACAAGTTCATTAAAGAGATAAGAAATTTAAAACCTGAATCATGAAGAAATTTAATTTACTACCCTTTTTCCTGGATGAGATTGGAATTGTAAAAACCAATCTACATGACTCATTAGCCAACATTACTCAAGCCAAAATAAATAGTCTTCCTTTGAAAGGCATTGATGGCATAGTCAACCCGAAGCTGACCCAAGTGTGAATTGAAGCGTAAACCGTACCCAAAACCAACTCCAAACCCAGGTTTACCTTGCCTAAGAGCAGGATTACCTGAACATTCAATCAAATACAGCCATTAATATACTGAACAACATAAATAAATTAATATAAGGAAAAATATTCTATGGCAATCTATCATTCTATCTATATAAATTTATTTGGTTGAGTTGTCATCGGAAAAATGTCTAAGAAAAGCGCTCTAAGAATTCATGGAAATAGAACTGTTGTCAACAATCACACAAGTTTTAGTGGATGCCAGTGGAAACATACAACAAACACTAAAGCATCAAGTGCAAAAACTAGCAAAATATGTATAGAGTACCATTAAGGAAAGTTAAAATAAAAAAGGTTTGGAAGAAGGAGAAGCGATAATTTGTAAACAAATATAGGTTGGTTTGTTTGGCTCCATTAACTGCTATCAGGGTGTAAATCTGTCAGCTTAGTTAATTTAATCATCAGAACACCTCGATATGAACCTGTTTTTATACCAATTAATTTGTTTAGTTTAATCATTAAATCATTTAATTGTTTGGTTGCTAACAGAACTTTATTTATGGTTCTTTGATGAAATTCACTCAAGTTTGGTGAGCTCTATCATCAAAAACCTTCACAAGACTAAAATTACAATGACTTGGATTTTTGCCCCAATGAACTCCTTTAGTTTTTTATTAAACTTTCTTTGCAACTATGTGGTGAATTCTATGGTACGTGTTTGAAACCTGGATAAACCATCTTTTCCAGATGGACCCATACCAGCAGAAACTATTAGTCTAATGAAATGTCAATACATCATAAATAATTGACATTTTGCTTTCCCAACTAAGCATCATACTTTCCTAATGTTATGTGTGTAAAAAGAAAATAATAATAACATAAATTTTTCCATAAAAATGATGAACATGCTTGTAGCCTGCATTACAGTTCAAAGAATTTGGGACCATGGTCACAGTAGTAAGAACACAAAGGATTCTTACAAGCTAGTTAATGCGCCGGTCCTTTGTTAAGTATAAGGTTATGCATATGACTTGGTAAATATATATATTCAATTTGCTGGTCTGTGTAAGCTACTGGGAACGGGTAACTTTACCAGGGACATGACGAGCAGAGCCCAAGTCTGTTCCACAGTCCATGAAGATGGCAGCTTCCAATTCCTTTGTCTTTAACAGAAAATAATGCCTTTTAGTCCATTGACAATGGTAGTTTATATGATAAGACAATAAACAAGAAGACTACTTATTTGCTTACCAACTTTCAAAAACCTTCCTAAGATTTCCTATTTTAATATGTATGCACAATCTTGATTCATTGCGAAAAAATATAATGAAACCCAAGCAGGTCCCTGATGTCAGTGTCAAGTTTTGCAAAAGCCATTTATCAAGGAGGACACAATGCAAGATCAAAATAAGCAAAAGCCTCAAAAGCATTGCTGATTCTATATTTGATTAAAAAGGACTTGCTGGTCACATATTTGGTTAAATGCATGTGGTCACAAAGTGCTAGTGAAATACATTTCAAATTTTAAAACTTTCATAGAAAGTTATCTTGGTGACCCTGATTCTATCAAGGCAATAATTCACTACAATTCAGGAGTACCATAAATTTTGCATCAAGGACAGTACAAGCTGATGACCATCTATGAGCAGTTCACCGACAAACACTGCAAGATGATTTCAGTTGGCAGCTAGCAAATTTTGCTAACATGCTGCAGTATATAATTTCCCAAAAATATCTAAAAAATGATAATTTAACATTACGCCTACCCAGGGCATTTAAACTCACAATCATGCAGAGCAGAAATGAAGCAAACAGTCTGTCTCTTACAGTTTTTCAAAGAAGATACAAGCCTACTATTTAATAAAAGCATTATTGCTTACAACATTAAGTTTACAGGAGAGAAAGCACTCTAATATGAGCCAGTTTTGGCTCAATGATGAATTATTATTGATGCAAGTTAAGGACTGACCACAAAGGAATTTGCAGGCCTAGCAGACTTATTGTTTCACTGAGAAAATCAAAAGTATCTGCACTCTATAAGAGAGCAAGAGATCTGCCTAATCTTGGGTCATATAAGCCCTTAACATCCTAGAGAAACTGTCAATTCAAACATTAGCTACTTTGTCCAGAAATTGATAAGATCTCTGGAATAACGTGGGTAAGGGCAATTGGTGAGATCAAGCATAAAAACTTTTATGTGATGATACATGACTGCTAGCAAGAAATTTTCCCATATAAGAAAATCAGCAGAATTCAAGCAGAAAAGGAACTATGACACTGGATTTGTTTTTCCCATTCTTTCCTTTTTTATTTAGATCCCTGGTCCATAATCCATAGATATTGAGCTCCTAAATGTTCTATACCATGTACTGATCTTAGTACACCCTTATAGTTCAAAGCTTTTCTTGACATGACTCAAGACAATTGCTCAATCACAAATTTATTTTGTCAAGCTAGCCAATAACATGTATTATATTGTGAAAATAAATGCACAAATTTCAGGTTTGTCTCTTTTAAGGTAATGGCAGTAATTAAATCAAATAGTGGAGTATAATCCTTAACAGAAACCTAGTTAGGCCACAATAAAAATAATAAAACCAACCTAAGCCATAACACTGCACCTAAAGACAAACAAACTCAAATAAATATAGGAAAGCTTCAAGAAAAATAAATCCATCATTTATGGAAAATTCAGCTTTTTAAAGGTTGGGTGTCAACCACAAACCAATTACAGATGCGATTAATTTAGATTATTTTAGTCCTACTTGTAGCAAATTTGCTTTAACATGTTTTGTGTCTTTGTATAAATACAAGATAACAAGTTGACAAATTTTAGTGTGAAACAAAGACCAAAAGGTTTTCTTCTATGTTTAAGTCAGAAAGAGATAATGAGAGAGACTTTGGAGTTCAAGAGACTCCCACAAGATTATGGGACTATTTGCATGTGGGGATTTTGTTGGTGTCCGTCCGTCGCAAAGGGCATGTTGGATTATGTTGTGAACAAAGTTCGACTAATCAATTTGTGTTGTCCCATATCGAGCATAATATATCACACAAAGACTGAAGTCTGAACTAATACTTGGTGCAGAGGCATGCCAAGTCTCGATATACTGAACCAATGCCTGTACCAGGCGCACTAACACAATACCACCATGGTACCAACACAGGATCCAATACCAGATTGCAAACCTTGGTTTTGATAACTAGTATGTGTTGACGCCGAGTCACTTTCTTCAGACGCCGTGGAAACGGATGTCCTCGTTGGACTCCTGCAAGAAAAGTCCTTGGAGACCGGATGCTCCAGTGGACCCTCCGACGCTCAAGTTAGTCACCCAGGAACAGACAAGAACTAACTAGCGGAAGGAAGCTAGAAAGTTGGGGTTTAGCTAGTGAGAAGAAGCTAGAAAACCCGAGTTCTTGGTCTTTACTTACAGCGAGAGTGCGCTTTTATACCTGTTCGAAGATCCGCCTTTTCGTTCCAGAAGATTGCTGATTTCGAGGCACCTCATCCAATGACGAACAAAAAGGTGAGGCTGACAGTGACAGGTCGTACCATTATCGTGCGTGTCGGAGGTGTCCTGCATTCTCTGTCAGTACGGCTTCACAGGTGTCTGGCGGCCGCAGTTGTGCCTGGTGCGCGCCGTTGTAGGATGTAACCGCGCGCAGTTGCAAGCGGGTGGTGAATCGTACGTTGTAACGGGGTATGGTCATGCACAGTTGGGGACGTGCGATGGACTATACGCCGTTATGAGGTATGGCCACACGTTGCTACGGATGTGCAGCGGACCACGTGGTCATGCCAGGTGGCACGAAGCTATAGGTTGCTGGGCTCAAGGGCCAGATCACGTACCGAGCACTGTTCATGCAGTCCGAGGCCAAGGGTGCCTGGGAAGTTGAGACACTGTTAATGCCGTCCGAGGCAGATGGTGTCTCGGAGGTTGGTTGAGATACTGTCCATAGAGTCCGAGGCCGAGAGTGCCTAGGAGGTTGAGACACTGTTCATGCCGTCCGAGGCCGAGGCATGGTGCCTCGGAGGTTGAGATACTGTCCATAGAGTCCGAGACCGAGAGTGCCTGGGAGGTTGAGACATTGTTCATGCCGTCCGAGGCAGATGGTATCTCGGAGGTTGAGATACTGTCCATAGAATCCGAGGCCGAGGGGGCCCCAGAGGTTGAGACACTGTTCATGCCGTCGAGGCAGATGGTGTCTCGGAGGTTGAGATACTGTCCATAGAGTCCGAGGCCGAGAGTACCTGGGAGGTTGAAACACTGTTCATGCCGTCCGAGGCAGATGGTGTCTCGGAGGTTGAGATATTTTTCATAGAGTCTGGGGCCGAGGGGGCCCCAGAGGTTGAGACACTGTTCATGTCGTCCGAGGCAGATGGTGTCTCGAAGGTTGAGATAGTTTTCATAGAGTCCGAGGCTGAGGGGGCCCCAGAGGCCGAGGGGGCCTCCAACAATCGCCGTTACCGTTTATTCTGACGGCGTTGGATCAGCCATATCAGATGCCCCCTCACCCCTGAGGCGAAGCGGACCCATCCAGCAAGGCGAAAGGGGTGTCACCTTCCAAGTGGCTGATCCCCGTCCTTTGCGAACTGCCCCTGGACACGTGTCTCTGGGCGCTGCAATGACTTTATGTGGGTGACCTGGGGAATGAGAAGGGGCGGCCACTACCGTCAACCCGATCTGCCGGAATCATCCTCGAGGTGAGGTTGATCTTTTGGAACCCGTGAGAAAAGCTAGCGCCATCATTGCCCAACATAACGATGACATCAGAGGCGTCCCATCATTGGCCGGAGGCGGATTGTATCACACGCTGGGCGATCGCCGAGGCAACCCAGCCTATGGTGGGGGTCCACGTGGCTGATGAGACGAGGCGGAATGATTTGAAACTTAATAAAAAACCCGAAGGTGGGTTGAATCTGGCCACACTACTTCTGCTATCGTTGTCTTCTTCCTTTGAACCCCTACCTCCTGACCTTCCCTGCAACCTGAGAGCTTATGTACGCCATTTTCTTCCTTATGTCAGCTCTTCGTCTTTTTTAGACCTCTCCATTCCTTTTTCTAGCAATGAGTTTCCGATCCTGGACCTCGGAGGACGATTCAGAGGATCGTTCTTCTTCTGCGAGGCTTCATGCTTCTCCTTCTCCTCCCCCTTCTCCTTCACCTCCTCTTGAGTGGTCCTCTGATTCGAAGGACCACGTCCCTCTAGGTCGGCACAGGTCGCCGGCGGGGCTCCTGCAGGGACGCCCGGTGGTGGCTGGCAGGGCCCCATCGAGGAGATGCCGGACAGAGGTCAGCACCTCCTCGAGGGTGGGGGCGGAATCCCTGAAGGGGACCACTTCCACTGTAACAGGCCAGGATTTGGCGAACATCCGGTCCCGTTACCAAATCCCTCGGATGTTGGGCTCTTTCTTTCGACTCCCGATGATAAAGTGATTTCTTCTCAACCCGGCCAAGTGGCCATTTATGAAATGTCTCTGAGGGTGGGCCTCCGTCTACCCTTTCCTCCTTTTTTCATCAACCTCCTTGACTACTACTCCTTGACCCCTTCCCAACTAGTCCCGAACTCCCTTCGAACCGTCAGTGCCTTCGTCGTCCTCTGCCATCACCTCCACATTACCCCCCGAATCTCCCTCTTTCGCTCTTTCTACATCCTCCGGGCTCAGAAGGGTTGGTGGATATTCCAGCCCCGACCCGGCCGAGTCCTCAAACTTCTCCTTCCTACTTTCGTCAAGGAATGGAAATCCCAATTTTTCTTTGTCAATCTGAACCAGGTTAAGCCCCAGTAGGGGGACCCCGACCTTCGAGGTAACATGAATTCCACCGTCCTTCCTGGAGACAGAAGCGTTGGGGTGGTTGTTGACTACTGACATCCGTCGATACAACCTGCTTCTAACTGAGGAGAACCTCCAGTCGGCGGGTCTCATCTCCCACCGTGGTAAGTCACCTCCATACTTAGTCAAGTAGTCTTCTTGTTTCGTCCGTTTTTCGTTTTTCTTTTTTTTTTACTGACCAAGGCCGATACTGTACAGCGATGAAGGTCTTGACCCATAAACTCAAGAAGGCCGCCGCGAAGAGAAGGGCCCAGGAGGGGCCGAGCAAAGGACAGCAAACATCGCCCCGAAATGTCCGACCGTGCGGGTGCCCGAGCCGCCCGCACCGCAAGAGCCTCCACCGCCCCGGAGATTGATCTGACGGCCGATACCACGCCAGAGAGGATGGTGGCCAAGGGGGCAACGATGGAGGAGCCGGCCATGGAGGAGCCGGCGACAACGGAGAAGCCCCCTGCTCCCAGCGGACCAGCCCTCGCTAAGGCAACAAGGAGCTGGAGGGAGGGACCGTCAAGAGCAGCAAGTCCACCCCCCGAGCAGACACCAACAAGCAGCCCTCCACGTGCCGAGTTCAAAAACGCCGAGGCTGCTGGGGGAAATGGAGTCAGACCGAGGCCGTCCCGGGACTCCGTTTTGAATGATGGGCGCTGGGCAGAACGGCTTATCTCACCAGTCATCGTGCCCGAGGTCCAGGAAGAACTTAGCCATTTGAAGGCGGCTACGTTCTTCCGAGAGTCCTACGCAGCCCTGGTCAAAGTGAGTGGTCTTGCAGCCCCTTTCCTTTAGATTTCTCTTCTCCTTTACTACTTTTTTTTTTTGACATGAGGCTTGCATGCAGCTTGTGAACTCCCTGGCAGCTACAAGGGAGGTCATCCATGGTGGAAAGACCCTCCTGCGGGAGGCCTAGCAAGAGGCCGAGGAGGCTCGTGCTCGAGCCGAGGCAGCCAAGAGGGCCCTGGAATCGGCTAGGGTTGCCCGGGCTGATGAGATAAAGGTGGCCGAGAGCCGGGCAGAGGCTGACACCAACCGTTTGCGGCGGCACTCAGCCAGCTGATGAGGCCGAAGGCGCCATCGCAGAAAGAGATCTGCACATTGCCGAACTGATCGTGGCCATTCAGGTGGCCGAAAATCGGGCGGACGAGGCCGAGGAGAGGGCAAAGAAAGCCGAGGAAGCGGGTCGTGCCCAGGAGGCCGAGAGGGCAGCGGTAGCGTCTCTAGCTGCGGAGGCAGGGGCTCGAGCCGCTGAGGTGGAGGCAGCTGTCGAGGCCAGGGCTGCCAGGGCCATAGAAGAGTTCAGAGCGTCCGAGCGCTATAAGGATGAGATGGCCAAAGCTTCGAAGGACGCATATCTCCAAGGATTCCAGTGCGGAAAGGAAAAAGTCGCCCGAGACCTGAACCTCCCTCAGGCCCTTGAGGTTGAGCTAGAGCGTCTTTCCAAAGTTTCCTCATCTGACGACGAGCCCGTGCCGGCCGAACCGTGAGCTTTAATTTATACTCTCTTACTTTTTGCAAGTCCAATTTGGTCGGTGTTTTGTAAACACTTCCAATTAATGAAGTACAGCCTTTCCTTCAATGAAAATTGTCTTTATCCAACTGTAGCTTCTACCTCAAGTCCTTTGGTTGCCGACGTGGGACCCTTAGGGGCTTCGTCAGCACCGAGGAGCAACCTTTAATTCATTCTCGAATAACCTCGACTTAGCCACGTGGGACCGGATCCCGGAGCCGAGGGAGATGGACTTTCGAGGACCGATGGAACATTGAACTCTGAGGGCCGAGGTAGACCGGGGTCAGGCTTGTTGTTGAGAGCCGATGGTACATCGCTCTGCCAGTGGTACACTGGGCTTTGTGCCTGGCTGGCCCAGGGCTTTCGGTGCCGAGCTGGCCTCGGGCTTTTGGTGCCGACCGGGGTTGGGCTTGTTGTTGAGAGCCGATGGTACATCGCTCTGCCAGTGGTACACTGGGCTTTGTGCCTGGCTGGCCCAGGGCTTTCGGTGCCAGCTAGCCTCGGGCTTTTGGTATCGACCGGGGTCATGCTTGTTGTTGAGAGCCGATGGTACATCGCTCTGCCAGTGGTACACTGGGCTTTGTGCCTGGCTGGTCCAGGGCTTTCGGTACCAAGCTGGCCTCGGGCTTTTGGTGCCGACCGGGGTCGGGCTTATTGCTGAGAGCCGATGGTACATCGCTCTGTCAGTGGTACACTAGGCTTTGTACCTGACTGGCCCAGGGCTTTCAGTGCCAAGCTGGCCTCGAGCTTTTTGTGCCGACCGGGGTCAGGCTTGTTGTTGAGAGCCGATGGTACATCGCTCTGCCAGTGGTACACTGGGCTTTGTGCCTGGCTGGCCCAGGGCTTTCGGTGCCGAGCTGGCCTTGGGCTTTTGGTGCTGACTGGGGTCGGGCTTCAGCGGGCTCAGGGCGAGTCGGCTTCTTGAGGACACTCCCGCTAGCCTTGCACCGAGAGAAATCAGCCTCGTCGGCGCGGATATACTTCTGGACCCAGGTTAAGAGTTCAGCGTAGGAGCCGGGTGGTTTCTTATCGAGGGAGTATGCGAAGCGAGATGGGCGGAGCCCTCACTTCAAAGCCAAAGTGACCACTGAGTCCTCAAATTGTAGACCTCCAGGGTTGTCTCCTTGAACCGAGCGACGTAGTCTCGCAGGGACTCGCCGCTCTTTGCTGGACAGAGAAGAGGATGTCAGCTACCTTTGGAATCTTCCAGTAGGCATCAAAATGGGCCAAGAAGGCCCTTTCCAACTGACGAAAAGAATCGATACTCCGCGATGGCAGACAAAAGTTCCAGGCTCTGGCAGCTTTCTTCAGGGTGGCTGGAAAGGCGATGCACATGAGCGAATCGGTCGCCCCCTGGACCTGCATAAGAACCTTGTAACTTTTTAGGTGGTCCAGGGGATCCGTGGTCCCGTCATATGGATCCAGCTGAGGGAGACGGAACCGGATGGAGATGGGCTCTTCCATGATACGGCGGGACAGCGAAGGTCGGCTGTCATAATCCGCTTCTGGCAGGTGAGTGATCCGGTGGCTGAGTTCCTCTAACCGCTAGTTGTACTCGTCGAGTCGGCGCTCGGCTCGACGGGCTATCCTGCCATCGAAAGACCCCTCTCTCGAGGACTCTGAGGATGGGGAAGAGTGACGGCGATGCCGACGAGGGCACTCCGCCTCCTTCTCGTGCCGAAGCATGGCGGTGACGAACTTCCAGACCAGCGATCTCCTCCAAGAGGAATGCTGGCTGGGTTGCACCACCCCCGGAACCGATGGGAATGGCTCCGACTGCCGCACGGCCGCTTGCTGATGCTGTAGACCTTGAACTGTCGCCGCCAAGGACTAGACTTGCGTGACTAAGGCGGCAAGCCGGTCTTCCTGGAGCTACTGCGGAGGAGGCGCAGAGACGTCGATTGGGGAAGCGAAAGGTTCAGTCGCCTGAGGACGCGGCGGTGCAGGAACACCGGCTGGGGGAGCTGATGGGCCAATCGCCAGCGGGTAAACTCTTTGACGCTGCCCCCCAGCATAGCTGGCGGAGACCCCTTTCGCACGGGTCGTCACCATGACTTAAGAGCTCGGAGAGAGAGAGGTTGTAGATTGCTGGTTCGAGATCTTTCTCTTACCCCTCCCCCTACTTGGCGCGCCAATATTGACGCCGAGTCACTTTCTTCAGACGCTGGGGAAACGGATGTCCTCCTCGCTGGACTCCTGCAAGAAAAGTCCTCGGAGACTGGATACTCTGGTAGGACCCTCCAACGCTCAAGTTAGTCATCCGAGAGCAGACAAGAACTAACTAGCGGAAGGAAGCTAGAAAGTTGGGGTTTAGCTAGTGAGAAGAAGCTAGAAAACCCGAGTTCTTGGATCTTTACTTACAGCGAGAGTGTGCACTTTTATACCTGTTCGAAGATCCGCCTTTTCATTCCAGAAGGTCACTGATTTCGAGGCACCTCTTCCAATGACGGACAAAAAGGTGAGGCTGACAGTGACGGGTCATACCATCACCGTGCGTGTCGGAGGTGTCCTGCATTATCTATCAGTACGGCTTCACAGGTGTCTGGCGGCCGCAGTTGTGCCTGGTGCGCGCCGTTGTAGGATGTGACCGCGCACAGTTGCAGGCGGATGGTGAATCGTACGCTATAACAGGGTATGGTCATGCACAGTCGGGGACGTGCGATGGACCATACGCCGTTATGAGGTATGGCCACACGTTGCTACGGATGTGCAGCGGACCATGTGGTCATGCCAGGTGACCTGAGGCTATAGGTTGCTGGGCTCAAGGGCCGACCACGTACCGAGCACTGTTCATGCAGTCCGAGGCCAAGGGTGCCTGGGAAGTTGAGACACTGTTAATGCCATCCGAGGCAGATGGTGTCTCGAGGTTAGTTGAGATACTGTCCAAAGAGTCTGAGGCCGAGAGTGCATGGGAGGTTGAGACACTGTTCATGCCATCCGAGGCAGATGGTGCCTCGGAGGTTGAGATACTGTCCATAGAGTTCGAGGCCGAGAGTGCCTGGGAGGTTGAGACACTGTTCATGCCGTCCAAGGAAGATGGTGTCTCGAAGGTTGAGATATTGTCCATAGAGTCCGAAGCCGAGGGGGCCCCAAGGTTGAGACACTGTTCATGCCGTCCGAGGTAGATGGTGTCTCGGAGGTTGAGATACTGTCCATAGAGTTCGAGGCCGATAGTGCCTGGGAGGTTAAGACATTGTTCATGCCGTCCGAGGCAGATGGTGTCTCGGAGGTTGAGATATTTTTCATAGAGTCCGAGGCCGAGGGGGGCCCAGAGGTTGAGACTCTGTTTACGCCGTCCGAGGCAGATGGTGTCTCGAAGATTAAGATACTTTTCATAGAGTCCGAGGCCGAGGGGGCCCCAAAGGCCGAGGGGGCCTCCGACAATCGCCGTTACCGTTTATTCTGACAGCGTTGGATCAGCCATATCAGTATGCATATGTTACTACCATAGATAAAAGTACTCCTTACAACAACCAAACCCCCCCCCCCCCCCCTCCCACCGGTCACCTCCAAAAAAAAAAAGACATAAAAATAACTCCTTTCTTCCTCCCCCTTTGCTTTAAATTCTTTATCCACATGCCTAATAATAATCACAAGCATCCAGCCTTATTCTAAGTATTTGGAGTTGGCTTCATGGAACTTTATTCACGTATAAATTTGGAGTCATTTTATAGATGACATGTTTTTACAATTGAATGTTCAACTAGATATCAATCATCCACCTTTCTCGTCTGTTGACCCGGTATTGATTTTGATGATCACAAAATAATTAAGGTACTAATGTATTTATTATGGAGACAAAGATCATTGCAGGTAAATATAGCATGTCAAAAAGATGCTTCAATGAACTACAAAATCATTTCAAATGCCTCTCCAATGCCTTAGCCGAATCATGTTGTAAACAAGTTGACTAGTGCGAGTTTACAGTCAACTAGATTAAATGTTCAGTGAACTCGGCAGAACTTTGGTTGAAAATAGTTAACTGGGGGTTAGATTCAATTAACTAATCTTGCTATCATTCTCTTGGCCGTGGCACTTGTGAATTTAGTTAACTGGAGTATAACTCTAGTCAACTAGATTGTAATGAATCCTCCTGGTCGTGGCACTTGTAAATTCAGTTAACTGGAGTCCAACTCCAGTCAACTAGTCTGATATGGAAATTCTCCTAGCCAAACACTGCTTGGTTCTAGCTAACTGGATTTTTTATCCAGTCAGCTAGCTGTGCTGATTTCTTTCTTGGGGCTGAACATCACTTCAGAACAGCTAACTGGATTTTGCATCCACCTAGCTAATTTCCTGCAGCCCTTCCCTGGCCGAACTCATGTTAGATTTAGTTAACTGGAGCTCATCATCAGTTAACTAGATTGGATGATGATTTCTGCCTAGCCAAATTACTTTTGATTTCAGCTAACTAGAATTCACATCCAGTTAACTGGAATTGTTGAAACTTGTCCCTGCCGAATGCCTTGCTGAATTAGCTAACTAGAATTTTCGTCCAATTAACTAAGGATCGCTGCCTCTCTCCCTAGCCGAACTCTTCTTGGAAATAGTTAACTGATTTGCATCTAGCTAACTAAACTCCACAACACTTTTTCTCCCTGGCCGCATGGATTTTAAATCTGCTAACTAGAGTTCATCTCCAGCTAACTAAATTACATGGAAAGTCTCCCTGGCCGCATTCATGTTAAAAACAGTTAATTGGACTTTTTAGTCCAGCTAACTAAGGAAATGCTGAAATTCACTCTCTGGCTGAACGTCTCCTAGATTTAGCTAACGGGACTGACTGCCAATTAACTAAACCTGCTGCATCTCTTTCTGGCTGAACTTCACCATCATCTAGCTAACTGGAATTAAGTTCCAGTCAACTAGGGAAATCTCTCTGGTTCACCTAGCATGCTTCTTCTCAAGTTCAAATCAACCGAATTTCATTAGCCAGCTGGAGCTCTTTCTAGAATGTCAGATGCTCTCTCATTTTCGGCGACTGTCAGTGCATTCATTGCTTCAGAAAATCTCTTCAACGGTTATCTTTTCTTCCCATTTTTCTTTCTATTAATTCCGTTTTGAGTCTAACGGATAGTTTTGCAGATCAAACACCTTAAATAGCCAAGATGTCAACGGGAACGATATATAGAAACAGATTGCAATGAACAGTAGTTTTATCAAAAACATTCAAGTTGTTCAAAAAGGAAGAAAGGAAGTTGTGCATTGAAAGCTTTTAAAGATCATTGATTACTCATCCTTGCTGATACTCTAAAGCTTCTAAGAGACATTGAAGGTTTCAGCCACCTCAAAAAGGGACTTTATTTATTGCTGAAGTACATTCAAGAAAGAAGCTCATTTGAGAAGTTGCTTTCAAAAGTGTAAAGTATTTATTTTCTAAATATCTGCTCTGTTAGGAGCTCTGTGTTCTTAACACATTTTTCTAAACTTGTTTTGGATATTGTAAAGGGTTGGGTTTAACCCTTGGTTGTTTGGCTTCCTTATACCATGAAACAAGAGGTCTAGCTTGGAAGGCCAGGTTATAATCGTTAGTGAAACGATTGGAGTAAAATTCCCAAAGGGTTTTTGGGGAGTGAACGTAGGTGCTGGGTTGGCACCGAACCACTATAAAAATCTGTGTTTGTGGTTGCTTGAATATTTTCTGTGATATCTCTGTGTTCACTTTACTACACCACTGCCGATTAAATTTCGATTTGCTGAAAGCACATAATTGCGCAATTAATTTTAAGAAACACAATTCATCCTCCTTGGGTTGCTACTCTAGGCAACAAGTGGTATCAGAGCTAGTTGACCTGTACGGGTGAAATGCAGCATAGCATCATGGGAACTCTCACTGGTGACTGCATCACCGAAGCCAGGCTCTTGCTCATTAGTGTTGGCATACCGATCGAGACGGTAGCCGGCTACTCTGGTAGGTACACTTGTAGGGTGACATGGATCACCCATGACTATGCTACAAGTGGTATCAGAGCAGCGTACTCCTGATTTTTTTTGCTTTAACAAGCTTGGAGCCAAAGATCATTAGCAATCCAAATGGGATATGTTTTGACTGAGGGACAGTCAACTAATAGACCACCTTTATTCAATGAACAAACTACACTTATTGGAAAGCACGGATGAAAATTTTCATTCAAACACTAGATTATGATCTATGGGAATCATAATTAATGGCCCTCATACACCCACCATCAAGACTAATGGTCTTGACATTTTAAAACCGAAAACGAATGGGATGAGCAAGATAAGAAGCTAGCTTAACTGAATACTAAAGCTATAAATGTGCTTTATTGTTCACTTGATGCAAATGAATTTAATCGTATTTCCACTTGCAATTCTACTAAGAAAATCTGGGATAGACTTGAAGTCAAGATAAATATGAATTTATTTATACCCATGAGGGTACTAATCAAGTTAAGGAATTCAAGATAAATATGGATTGTTCAAAATGGATTCTGCTAAAAATTATTGATATGTTTACAAGGTTTACCGATATTATTAATGAACTGAAAAGTCTAGGAAATCATATACTAATGGTGATCTTGTTAGAAAGATTTTGAGATCCTTGCTTAGGTCTTGTGAGGCCAAGGTTACTGCAATTCAAGAAGCCAAGGACCTCGACACATTATCACTTGAAGAATTAGTTGGTTCTTTGATGACTCATGAGCTTGAGCAGCGACAACACATTGATGAAGATGAATCAAAGAAGAAAAGGAATATGGCTCTAAAGAGTGCTACTCAAGATGATGAAAGTGAAGAAACATGTAGTGACAGTGAGAAAGATGATGAGATGACACTTATCTTCCAAAAATTCAAGAAGAAAAAATTTGGAGGAAGAAGAAAACAATTCATAAAAGGTGAACATAGTAAAGAAAAAGAGAAAGCTCGGCCTCTAATATGCTACGAGTGCAAAAAGCCGGGGCATATTAGATCAGAATGTCCCTAACTGAAGAAAGGACCCAAAAGAATGAAGAAGAAAGCAATGTTAGCTACATGGAGTGACAGCGAGGTTGCGAGTTCTGAAGATGAAGATAAAAATGAAGCCGCCAATGTATGTTTCATGGCAGATAATGATGAGGTAAGTCCTAGCTTTCTAGATGACTTTACTTTTGATGAATTACATGGTGCATTTTATGAACTGCTTGATGATTTTGCAAACTTGATTTCAAAGAATAGAGATTTAAAAAATAAAATTAAAGATCTTAGTTTTGAGAAAGAAAGAATTTCAAAAGAAAATGAAACCTTGCTTAAGGAAAATCAAGATTTGAAAAATGAAGCGCGGATAAATTAAAGCTATTGTAAATAAATTTACTGAGTTCAAATAAATTAGAAATAATTCTTAATAGTCAAAGAGCCATTTACAACAAAGCCGGACTTGGATATGATCCTTTAAAAAAAAAAGGTTTTTGAAAATATCTATGTGCATGCTGATGATTCTACAAAGATTACATGCTTCAAATGTGGTAAATTAGGACACAAAGCTTATACTTGTCACACGCACAATGTTAGAAAAATATGGGTTCCAAAAGGAATTATTTTAGCTAAACCCCAACGGACCCAAGAAAGCTTGGGTACCTAAAAGTAAGACTTAAATTTGTGTATGCAGGTGTGTCTTGCAACCTAAGCAACTAAAAGAAATGGTACTTGGATAGCAGGTGCTCAAGACACATGACGGATGATGAATCACAATTCATCACTTTGAATGCAAAAGATGAAGGTGTTACTTTTGAAGATAATGGCCAAGGTAAAATAATTGGCATTGGTAAAATAGGTATCACACCTCATGCTTACATTGATAAATGGCCTGAAACATAACTTACTTAGCATTAGTCAATTATGTGACAAAGATTTTAAAGTTACATTTGAATCATCTTTATGCATTATTATAAAACCTGCTAATAAGTGCATGAAATTTTTGGTCATAGACATGGTAATATATACATTGTTGATTTAAATGACTTGTATGATCAGAATATTGATTGCCTAGTTGCTATGAATGCTAAAACTAATGATAGTTGGTTATGGCATCGTAAGTTAGCTCATAAAAGCATGGATTTATTATCTAAACTAATAAAAAGGATTTAGTGAAAGTTTGCCAAAACTGGTTTTTGAAAAGGATAAAATTTGTGATGCTTGTCAAATTTGGAAAACAAACTTGAGTAACTTTTAAATTGAAAAATTTGGTTTCCACCACTAGACCTTTGAACTCTTACATATAAACTTATTTGGTTCAACAAGAACCACTAGTCTAGAAGGTAAAATATATGGTTTTGTTGTGATCGACGATTATTCATGATTTACATGGGTTTTGTTTTTGGCTAGCAAAGATGAAGCTTTTCCTACATTTCAAATAAAAAGATTACAAATAAAAGAGTTCTGTTTTATCGATTCGAAATGATCATGGCAAAGAGTTTGAAAATCAGTCTTTAGAAAATTTTTGTAATGAAAATGGCATTAAACATAATTTTTCTGCACCTAGGACACTTCAACAAAACGGGGTAGTAGAAAGAAAGAATAGAACTTTAGAAGAAATGGCTCGTACCATATTGTGTAAGAGCAATCTTCCAAAGTATTTTTGGGCTGAAGCAATTAACACAGCATGTTATATTTTAAATTGTGCATTAATTAGACATGTTTTTAAAAAGACCTCGTATGAACTTCGGAAAGGTAGAAAACCTAACATTGGTTATTTTCACGTTTTTGGTTGCCGATGTTTTGTTTTGAATAATGGAAAATCGAACCTTGACAAATTTGATGCTAAATCTGATGAAGGCATTTGCCTTGGTTATTCTTCACATAGCAGAGCTTTTAGAATATGCAATAAAAAGACTTTAGTAGTTGAGGAATCAATTCATGTTATATTTGATGAATCTAATGATCTGCCATTAAGGAAGAGAGGGTTTAAATGATGCAGATGAAATTGAAGGTCAACTCAAGGACATCACTTTGGAAGATAAGGAAGATTTAGCTACACAAAAGGGAAATGAAGGAAATGACAAAGATCAACCTAAGGAATCTCAAAGTAATGATGAATTAGAAAGGGAATAGAGGTACGTTCACAATAATCCTAAAGAGTTAATTTTAGGTAATCCATCTTATGGTATTAGGACTAGATCATCATTTAGAGACACTTACAACAACTTAGCTTTTGTATCTAAAATTAAACCTAAATGCTATGATGATGTTAAAGATGATACTAATTGGATAAATGTCATGCACGAGGAGCTTCATTAATTTGAGAAAAATAATGTATGAACTCTTGTTGATAGGCCTCATGATCATCCAATCATTGGGACTAGATGGGTATTTAGAAACAAATTGGATGAACATGGTAATATAATTAGAAATAAAGCAAGATTGGTAGCTATGGGTTATAACCAAGAAGAATGTATTGATTTTGATGAAACATATGCCCCTGTAGCTAGGTTAGAAGCTATTAGATTACTTCTTGCATTTGCTTATTTTATGAATTTTAAATTGTATCAAATGGGTGTTAAAAGTGCTTTCTTAAATGGATACATTGCTGAACAAGTCTTTGTGGAATAGCCACCCAGTTTTGAAAATCACTTGTTTCCAAACTATGTATTCAAGTTAAACAAAGCTTTATACGGTTTGAAACAAGCTCCCCGAGCTTGGTATGAATGATTAAATTCTTGATCGTAATGATTTCATTCGAGAAAACGTGGATACAATTCTATTTATCAAAAGACAAAATGATGATATGCTAATTATTCAAATATATGTGGATGATATCATCTTTGATGCTACTAATGACTCTTTGTGAAGACTTTGCAAAGCTTATGCAGGGAGAGTTCGAAATGAGCATGATGGGCAAACTAAACTACTTTCTCGGACTTCAAATTAAGCAAAGCAAAGAGGGGATCTTCATAAGCCAATCCAAATACATCAAAGAAATGATCGAAAAATTTGGCATGGAGACATCTAAAAGTATCGGTACACCTATGAGCTCATCGTGTAGATTATACTCTAATAGTACTGATAAATTTGTTGATTTAAAACTTTATAGAGGCATGATAGGATCTTTATTGTATTTAACTGCAAGTAGACCTGATATCCTGTTTAGTGTTTGTATGTATGCTAGATTTCAAGCTAATTCTAAAGAATCACACTTGTTAAAAGGATTTTTAAATACTTGAATGGTACTGTAAATTTAGGACTTTGGTATGACAAGCAATCTAGCATTGACTTAATAGGATACACAGACTCAGACTTTGTTGATTGTAAGCTAGACAGAAAATTAACTAGAAAACTTGCCAATTTCTAGGTGTCAACTTAGTCTCTTGGTTTAGCAAGAAGCAAACTTCAGTAGCATTGTCTACGGCCGAGGCCGAATATATTGCAGCTGGAAGTTGCTATGCTCAAATCTTATGGATTAAGCAACAACTAGAAGATTATGGCATCAAACAAAGGGTATTCCAATAAAATGTGATAACACTAGTGCAATCAATTTGACTAAGAATCCCATCCAGTATTCTAGGACTAAACACATAGAAATTAGACATCATTTTATTAAAGATCATGTGAATAATGGTGATGTTATAATTGAATTTTTATGTACTGAAAAGCAACTTGCTGATATTTTCACAAAACCTCTTCAAGACACTAAGTTTTGTGAAATTAGGAGGGAACTTGGTATGATCGATCCTTCGATTCAGTAAGTTAGATTGTGTGGTTGCTTTCTCATGCTTATTGGATCTTTAAAGCCCTTTGTATCCTTTAGATGATTATGAAAATCCTGTTTCATGAATACTTCCTGATTTTAGCTTCCATGTTTTATTTACCTCCTGATAATCTTCATGCATGAGAGTTCATGTTTCAGCTAGTTATGGAGCTAGCCAGTCTAATTTGTGTGCGTATCAGTTAACTAGGCAGCCACCTAGGCTTATGTCATTTTCATCTCAGTTGACTGGAAAGTCAACTGATGACTCTCTTGGATAAGTTTCATGTGGTTGTGCTGGTGACCACTCTTCTTACCGAAATTCCAAGAGCATTCAATGCTCTTACTATTTATTTCTCAGTTGACTGGTTAGTTACCTGCATTGAAATTACTTCATTGAATGAGCTGTCCAACTAGTCAACTGATGCATCTTTCACTTCAATTCCCTCACCAGCCGGCATTCACTTCATCCTCTTTCCTTTATCAATCAACTGACCAGCTAACTGGGAATTAACCCTCCAGCTAGCTGATCAGTCAACTGATTAGGACTCTATATAAACACTTCTTCTCACCGTGGACTCTCCTCATTCTTCATTTCTCACCGAGTACATCATTTCTAACCGACTCCTTGGTTCCTCACCATGCTCCTCTCACTCGTCATCTTCTCCATCCAACCAGTTCCTCTCTTTAGCTCCTCTTTTCCTCTCAACTCTTCACCTCTCCAAGAAAAAGAGAAGATGGCTCCTAAGAAGAAAAACCGTCGTGCAAGGGAAGATGATTCCACTGATCTTCATAGGAAAGCCTCATCTTCATCTTCTTCGCGAAGCTCCACTTCTTCAACCTCCAACATCGCAGCAAGAGCTTTAGCTAATAGGAGGTTAGTAGAGTTCAATTTTCTTGATCAAGAAGGCTTTAAACTAGGTAGATTGTTTGCTGCACAAAGTTGGACCAATTTATTGAAAACCAAAAAGCCTATCTATCCCAACCTTATCCGTGAGTTCTATGAAAACATGACCTTTGGTGATGATATCATCTCTTCTAGTGTTAAAAAGGTCAAGATAGAGTTTGACAAAAAATTACTAGGATCTGCCTTAAACATTCCTGCTGTTGGTGTTATGGAAGATTTTCCTTGTGTAAAGGTTATAGACTTACCGTTATACTTGGTCTAGAAGATGGTGAAGCTGGTAATATTATAAACCTTATGCAAACAAGCGTTGAAAATAGGTTACTTCATAGTATTGTTGCAAAAATCTTTGCCCCTCCTGCTGGCTCTTTCAATGTTGTAACCGATAGTGACGTTTGCATATGTACCATATCATAAATGAAACTCCTCTTGATTTCCCTGATCTTATGATGTCCATTATGAAGGAAGCCTTAGGATGAACCAAAGCTGCACTGCCTTACGGCATGTTCCGTACCTATGTTTTTGAATTTTTTCATATTAAACTCAAGGGTGAGATAGTTGTAGAATTACGTCATTCTGATATCTTTAATACTCACTCCCTTCATTGTATGGATTATGCTAAGCATGATGGTATTTGGACTAGAATTAGAACCAGGGCAGGTGAAAATCCTATTCCTTCACTGATAATCCAACCATCTCAAGATCAGCCTCAAGAAAATTGTCCTTCACCTGAATTTTTTAATTTTGACTTTCCTTAGCCACACCCCTTTATGACTACTGCACAAGAATCACGTCCCTTTATGTCTGCAATGCATGAGCCACGTCCCTTCATACCTAAAACACCTCAATTTGTGAATACTGCACTTGAGCCGCCTCCTTGCAATGACTTTCCTCCTCCTCAGCGCCCCACCGTTGAAATTTGTGAAGAACAGATACAACGAATTATCCAAGAATTATCCTTTGCCCAATCCAGTAAAAGCTCCGGAGACAGTGGATCATCTGTCAATGACTATTCCATGATACCCCACATCTCCTCTGTGTTTGAGGCACTTTCCCAGATTATGATACGCCAGAAACAAATTGAGCATGATATGCAAGTTCTAAATGAAAAAGTTTTTCATCACAATGAAATTGTGCTAGGTCGCATTCTTGGAGAAATCAACCTGTTAAAAGCCAAGCTTGAGTGTTTTGAAGATAAAGCTGAATGGGAGACATTTCAAATGCGTGCCAATGAAAGCCAAACCAAGGATGCTTCCAGTGCGGTTGATTGTTGGACTACTTCAATTGCCAGGCTTACCAACCTCCTCGAGCAGCATCTTATCTTATTTCAACCAGTTCCTCCGACATTTGTACCAGATGTCTCATTCTCATCCTCACCTCCGAATGCCTCCTCCACCACAGTCACACAAGTTCAAGCCTAAAGCTCCTTCTGTCAGAAAGGATCTTCCTCTAAACATCTGTTATCTCTTCGGATGATGATAAGTAGACTTTATATACTTTTCTTGTATTCTGAAACCTATCTTGTTGATGTATATTTGCCCTAGTACCTGATGTTTGAATCAAGCCACTGGCTTACTAGTTTGTATCAATGTTTAATTATGCACTCATGTTATTTCAATGTATTGTGTTTTTGTTTTATGCTTACCTGATGAATGCTTACCAATGAATATTATGATGAATGCTTGATTTGCACATCCTTCAACCACCTCCTTGATTGATGACAAAAAGGGAAGAAGAATAATGCATACATTAAGAAATGGAGAAGAAAAGAATACTCCATACATTCAAATATATAGGGGGAGAAGATTCTATGCAAAATTTACCTTCAAATGCAACTTGCTATATATATACTTCATGGTTTTGTCATCATAAAAAAGGGAGAGATTGTTGACCCCGTGTTGATTTTGATGATCACAAAATAATTAAGGTACTGATGTGCTTATTATGGAGACAAAGATCATTGCAGGTAAATATAGCATGTCAAAAAGATGCTTCAATAAACTACAAATCATTTCAAATGCCTCTCCAATGCCTTAGCCGAATCATGTTGTAAACAAGTTGACTAGTGCGAGTTTTCAGTCAACTAGATTAATGGTTCAGCGAACTTGGCAGAATTTGGTTGAAAATAGTTAACTGGGGGTTAGATCCAATTAACTAATCTTGCTATCATTCTCCTAGCCATGGCACTTGTGAATTTAGTTAACTGGAGTATAACTCCAGTCAACTAGATTGTAATGAATCCTTCTCCTAGCCGTGGTACTTGTAAATTCAATTAACTGGAGTCCAACTCCAGTCAACTAGTCTGATATGGAAATTCTCCTGGCCGAACACTTCTTGGTTCTAGCTGACTGGATAAGATTTTTTATCCAGTCAGCTAGCTGTGCTGATTTCTTTCTTGGGGCCGAACATCACTTGAGAACAGCTAACTGGATTTTGCATCCAGCTAGCTAATTTTCTGCAGCTCTTCCCTGGCGAACTCATGTTGGATTTAGTTAACTGGAGCTCATCACCTGTTAACAAGATTGGATGATGATTTCTCCCTAGCCCAATTACTTTTGATTTCAGCTAACTGGAATTCACATCCGGTTAACTGGAATTGTTGAAACTTGTCCCTGCCCGAATGCCTTGCTGAATTAGCTAAATGGAATTTTCGTCCAGTTAACTAAGGATCGCTGCCTCTCTCCCTGGCCGAACTCTTCTTGGAAATAGTTAACTCGATTTGCATCTAGCTAACTAAACTCCACAACACTTTTTCTCCCTAGCCGCATGGATTTTAAATCTAGCTAACTGGAGTTCATCTCCAGCTAACTAGTTTACATGGAAAGTCTCCCTGGCCACGTTCAAGTTGAAAACAGTTAACTGGACTTTTTAGTCCAGCTAACTAAGGAAATGCTGAAATTTACTCTGGCTGAACGTCTCCTGGATTTAGCTAACTGGGACTAACTGCCAGTTAACTAAACCTGCTGCATCTCTTCCTGGCTGAACTTCACCATCATCTAGCTAACTGAAATTAAGTTCCAGTCAACAAGGGAAATCTCTCTGGTTCACCTAGCGTGCTTCTTCTCAAGTTCAAATCAACAGAATTTCATTAGCCAGCTAGAGTTCTTTCCTGAGAATGTCAGATGCTCTCTCATTTTCGGCGACTGTCAGTGCATTTAATGCTTCGGAAAACCTCTTCAACGGTTATCTTTACTTCCATTTTTCTTTTCATTAATTCTGTTTTCAGTCTAACGAATAGTTTTGCAGATCAAACATCTTAAATAGCAAGATGTCAATGGGAACGATAAAGAGAAACAGATTGCAGTGAACAGTAGTTTTATCAAAATATTTAAGTTGTTCAAAAAGGAAGAAAGGAAGCTATGCATTGAAAGCTCTTGAAGATCATTGATTACTCATCCTTGCTGATACTCTAAAGCTTCAAAGAGACATTGAAGGTTTCAGCCACCTCAAAAAGACTTCATTTATTGCTGAAGTACATTCAAGAAAGAAGCTCATTTTGAAAAGTTGCCTTCAAAAGTATAAAATATTTATTTTCTGAATATCTACTATGTTAGGAGCTCTGTGTTCTTAACACATTTTTCTGAACTTGCTTTGGATATTGTAAAGGGTTGGGTTTAACCCTTGGTTGTTTGGCTTCCTTGTACCGTGAAACAAGAGGTTTAGCTTGGAAGGCTATGATTGTAATCGTTGGTGATACGATTGGAGTAAAATTCTAAAGGGTTTTGGAGGAGTGAACGTAGGTGCTGGGTTGGCACCGAACCACTATAAAAATCTATGTTTGTGATTGCTTGAATATTTTCTGTGATATCTCTGTGTTCACTTCACTACACCATTGCCCATTAAATTTCGATTTGCTGAAAGCATATAACTGCGCACTTAATTTTAAGAAACCAATTCACCCTCCCTCTTGGGTTGCTACCTCTGGGCAACATCATCTAGGCTTGAGACTAGCTATGATGGTGTTTATATCTGAATATCTACTGACTTCCTTATTTTTCAGTTTTAAAATCCCAAGTTCATTTTTCCCCTCTTATAGTGAGCAAAGCAACTCAAATCTGCTCATGAATTGTATAAGCAAGAAGATGTAAATTTTGAAAAATCACAAAAGCAAGTTCATTTTCTTGACATTTCAGCCCCCCCTCAAAAAAAAAAGCACAAGAAATGAAATACAAAATCATTTTCCACCAAAAATAACTGAGGAAAAATTTCATTCTAAACTAAAATGATGGAACAAATAAACATTCCTAATAGATGATATAAGATAAGAACAATTATTAGGTGAACAAAATGAAGCTCATATTGTGGCAATATGCCTAGGCCTTATAGCTAGGGGTTCAAAATAGATCATAGCAATACAATTTGTAAACAACCGATGTCCTTAGAATATAACTTTTTGTAACCTATTTAAGGGGCAATAATTTAAAATCCCTAAGGCTAAAGGTTGCACAAATAGGAAAAAAAGAGTTATAGTTGATCAAAGAAAATAAGCCTTTGGAGGAAGATATAATTGCAATCTATAGACCAGATTGTTAACAATTTAGCACAGCAAGCAATAAAATGAGAAATGGACTAGAGAAGCTTAGTCTATAAGCCCCTTAGGGTTTTGGTAATCATTAAAAGATTAAGTTTTGGACAAAAAAAAAAAAGAAGATTTACATAGCAAGCTTCCATTGAAGATCTGGCCAAGTCTATTGATAAATAAAGGGCGGCTCAGTTAGGGTTAGCATATCGTGTCAACGGGTTGAGTCAACTTTAAGGTGTAATGACAAATGGGTCACACAAATCGATCCATTTATTAATCACATCAGAAATCTAAACCCAAACTCGATCCGTGTATTACACAGATTACACAACACAACCTATGTAACCTATAAACTTATATAATCTGTATGACCTGTATAATCTATATAACCTATATAATACTCGTGTAACCCATACAACCTATATAACATGTTTAATACTAAATCACTTGTAAAATAATTATATATTAAAAATTATAACTAAAGCACAAAAAAAAATCATTCAAAGAAAAAGGAGAGATGAGCATAAAATTCTTACGTAAGCATATAATCATCATTATAAAATAGTAATTAATAAAAGAATGACATTAACTTAGATAAATAGGTCTGATGAGTTATATCCGGATTGGCGGGTTGAGTTACATGAATTGATCTGTTTAATAATTGAATCGATTGTGGATCAATTTTGGGTTAGTAGGTCAATCTGTAACCCGACTTGCTCATTAATCTAGTCAAACAGCCAACTCCATTTTAACCCGAATCCATTTATGCTCAATTCGAACCCACTAACTTCATGTTGGGTTTGAGTCCTGTTCATAGATTGTGTTCAAAATTGCCAACCCTAGGCTCAGTGCACATACAACATATGAAGAGAGCCAGATGTATGCAGCTTTACTTCAAGCATGTTGAAAGGTTATTTTTGGGTTTTGAACCCATAGCACTTAGGTTACAATGGGGCACCCTTATCATTGTGCTAAGGCTCAACCTCAAGTCTATTGATGGATCTGGCACAAAATAATAAAGTCTAAGATGAGATAAAAGGCATTAAGTTGAACAACAACAACAACAACAAAGCCTAATCTAAACTAGTTGGGGTCGACTACATGAATTCTTTTCTTCATTTGCTTGATTTTGAGTTATATTTTTTGTAAGATGAAAAGAGTTGTTAAAGGCTATTAGGGTTATGGATGAGAGAATGAAGAAAAGGGCATTAGGGTTATGGGATGGAGAGAATGAAGAAGAAGAGCATGGTTTCACCGAACAAAGCATGCCTATAATCAATACCTAAATCCAAGATATTCTTAAAATCCAAGGTCATACCAATCGAGTCCATAGTAATTGTCTTGCCTTAAGTTTCTTCTAGGGATCATCAATTTCAAATACTTTATAATAGGATTTTCAATGTAGAATCGGAATGCAAACTCTAGCTTCAGCTAAAGTCAAATTTGTTCAATAACACTAATATGTTTGATCAACCAATGGACCAAAAAATCAACTCATTTGACGAGTGGTTAATATCATGATTTAATGACTGATGTTTCAGAATGCTTATATGCTAGAGTATGGCACAGGCAGTAAAGATGAGAGGAAAAGAGATAGACAAGAAAAAGACTGTGCATATTAATCGGTCCATTTTATCCAACAAAATAGTTGGTAGAATGAAGCATTAAAGGGCTCAGATATTAGAGTTATGAGAATGGCTGATAGAGCCTTGGGGTTTCAGTAAATGGGTAACAGGGGATTTTAGATGGCAAGAATTTGATTCAGGTTGTTTTCCAATGATAGAATGTCACCTATTATGAACAACCTTAGACAAATTACAGTGTCTTCAAGGGAATTAATGTTTATGAGTTGAAGAAAACAGTGTTGAAAAGCAGTAAGCCCATAATATGTGCACAGGTGGACAAGAAGCTGCACTTCATATAGAGTACATTGTATTGTATTCTATCCACATGCGCAGGGCTGCATATCGGGCCACGCAGGCAGTCCACAGCCAGAATATGCAGCCCATGCAGGTCACAACCTACTTGATTTGGGGCAGGTCTAAATGAGTTGAGACAGGCACATGCAGGTTGGGTGGATTCACGAAGTGATTAAGAGGCAAAGCCTCTGTACCTTACAATTCTCATGATGCCTCTCTCATCTTAGCTTCTTTGCCAAGGCCCTAAACTCCCAACCCTGGAATTTGAGTTGAGATGCTCAACAGACTGACTTCCAGCAGATGAAGACCACCGGCAGATGGCAGTGGACGGATCAAGGATTCTCCTCCTCCTGTTGCTTTTTTTCCTATTTTTAATTCTCTTGTTGCTGCTGCATTTGCTTTTTTCCCATTTACCGCAAACACGCTATGCAGTGACTTGACCAACCACATACTGTGGCACCTCTTAAAATTTTGGGGACAATGAGCATGGAAGATTTCAAAGGATTGTCTAATGTAGTAATTGACTTGTCACTTGACCACCTTCATGTGCTTCGCTTTATATATAATTTTAACTTCAAAACAACAGCTAATATATAATAAAGAGAATTTAAAAATGATTTTTTCTTATTTCAAACTTAGAGATTTCTGTAACTCGTTCTGACCAGTATTAGATAAATTACAATTTATCTCCAAGTGGATGAACAGAATAAAAAAGCATAGATCAAGGAGAATGTCAAACTCTAGAAGAATGTTCCACGTGGTGAATTAAAATTGCCATTCAATTCCCTTCATATGCCTGGTCATTAGAGTATCAATTCGAAAACCAAAGGCAAACCATGTTGAAAAGAATGCCTCTTTCCAAACTCAGGTACACGCTAGGAACCTATTCGAAGCAAGTGCAGATCTTCTTGTACTCAAGAGTGTGTTCAAAACTATGATAAAGATGTGGAAATTTTGAAGACCACAAAATTTTTCAATATCATCTCTCGTCTGTGTTTGGCTTTGCTGTTTGAAAAAGATAAAGATGGATTGAACCTTACCACTTGTCAAATTAAGAGTTTTGTTTGAATATTGCCATTAGTTAAGTTTCTTCATTAAAAAATTGTGAAATAATGAACCTTAGTAGCCTAGTAGGTATATGCTATACATAACTAAGGACAGAACATTTGTTACCCATTCCATGTTATGTTGTGAGTTCAGGAATGCCTTCTTGGAAAGTAGAAAGCTACAAGTACTATAGGTTCTTTCTCCTCAACTTACAAGTTGATCCAATTAAAACTCAAGGGAGTCTTAGCAAGAAAATTTCTCATTTAAGATAGGATCATTGAAATACGTAAGTACAGAATGGTAATAATGTTCTACCATAAAATTTTTAATTTGCTGCTGTAATTCAAAATTTTAGAAAAAGAATTATTTTAGTTCATGAATTAGTTCAGTTGCAATAATCTTAGTAATAAATGGACTTCATACTAAAACAGTTTAAGAAGCAGAAGACTAAAGACTTTTCATGTTTATGATTTCCCATTCATTTATCAACCTAGAAAACACAAAAATGCATGAATTTTTCAAAATAACACAATTAAAACTTCTTTGCAACAATGTGATGGATGATCCAACTTAGATGTGCCAACATTATGAAAGACATGTTTAGCAATCTCAGAATAAGCAAGGTTGACATACCAGTGGAATTGTGAATTCACTATTAGCAACTAGACACGATCTTCCTGAGCCAACAGCACCCTCACCATAACCACGAACACTGCCAAGTCCCCCAATAGCAAAGGCCTGATATGGTGCCATGTCCCCCACAATGGAACCACCTGTCAGGCTGTTGGATAAAAGAGGTAAGGGTTGCCAGTGATGAAAAAAAGAAAAAAAAAGAGGTATTGCATATTTTTCCCACCTTGACACTAAAAATGCCGGCCCCAATTTGATTCCTTTGGAAGTGGTAAATTTAAATCGGTTGAAAATTAGCCATTTTGACAGTAGAGGTAATCCTTGTTCCATTTGAAAATTTAGCTGCCACAAACAGTTGGATTAAAAATTAGGGTTACAATTAAGAATCAAATATCTGAGAATCCAGATGGGTGTTACCAAAGAAATGATAGTATGACCATCACACTAGGGACTTACTCTCGTAAAATTATTGTCATTAGCAATTGCATATTCTGATTCTTGCTTCAGAACAACCATATTGTCACGGGAACCACCACTGTATCCAATAAAATGTTAAAAATTTGATCTTCAAATTAATTTGATACTATATTAATGAGAAATACTGGTCCAGTTACCTGCAAGTTATAGGAAAACCATCAAGGTCCCTGCTCATTGAACGACCATCATTGTTGATAGGACGAACACTCTGAATTACAAAACATAAAGCACAAAACGCTCGGTCATGATGACTTCAGTCTTTATGACCGTTTGCTGCGAAGATTGATAGTAAAACCCACCTCAAATTTGATGCTAGTTGTGCTACTCCAATGAGAAGTAGCAGGCTCATTGAGGTCCACTCCAACCGATAAGCGGCAAAGGTTGACACCACCACTCCCCGAACGAGCGAAATGATCGGCAGGTAACCCATGCACTGCTATCTCAGGTGTGATAGAATGCTGGATATTGAAACCAAAAACTACTTAAGAGGCAGTGCAATTGGATCTAAGATTTTGTGAATAAACCACCAAAATTGAAAAATGACGAAAGTCTCGACCAGGTATTCAAATTTATCCACCATATCATTTAGGTAGTGTTTGATAGAAAAAATATTATCCATGGATAAGTGTACGGGATAGAGTTTGTCCCCTATCTATCCCTAGGGATATCCCTTGGCTATCCCATTGATCATATCAAATGCAAAAAGGTAAATTCATAGGATAACTTTTTTTTACTCTTATTTGGAGGGATAACGAGCTATTCCTGCATTCTCTAAGGAATAAATTGAGGAGAGGGATATCCAGGGAATATCCCCTCTTATTCCCAAAAGCCATAACTATAAGGGATAGCTGGGAATAAAGCTAATCAAAGGGATAATCCATGGTTAACCATGGGATATCCCCTCAATTATTCCCTAGAAAATGCAGGAATAGCTGGTTATCCCTCCAAATAAGAGTAAAAAAAAAGTTATCCTATGGATTTACCTTTTTGCATTTGATATGATCAATGGGATAGCTAAGGGATATCACTAAGGATAGCCAAAGGACAAACTCTATCCCGTACACTTATCCATGGATAATATTTTTTCTATCAAACACTACCTTAGTCTCAGACTACTGGAATAAAGGTGGCAGGACACCAGGGTGCGAGATTCTACAACCAACAATGCTGATATAATGCACAGCAACAACAAGGAAATTCCGCCAACAAAAAAAAAAATTACAAAGATTGACCTGCATGACGAATGACTGCTGAGAGAGCCATTCAGGTCTCGGGCGCCTGAAGGCAATGAGGATATTAGAATCATCGAGTCCCTTATCCCACAGCACGTCCAACTTCTCGCTCCTTCCGAAGAGGCTAGGGTGTTTGATGGAAAGCCTACAAGAACACCACCACCGTTACAACAAATAGCAAAGAAAAGAAGCAAACTTTCCTATCAAAATCTCAACTTTTTTTGCACAAAAATTAGCACCGTACCTTCCAACAATCTGAGAGAAGGGATTGTTAGCATTCCTGAACCCAAAATTAAAAAAAAAATTCAGATTTTTATTGCGAAGGGAGAAAAAGCCCCATGGGGATCGCCACAATGGAAGGGGAAAAGAAGGCACCTGAGAGGAGGTAACAGAAGAGCTGCGCATAGCTTGTGGGAGAGATCCACATTGAAATCTATCTTCGCTGAGCCATTTTCCATCAAAAAAAAAAACACCCATCAAAATCTAACTGACAGTGGGCACAGAATCCAAAAGAAATAAGGACACGAGAGGAGAAGGGGGACAGGAACGGACCTTTGCCGGCATGGATGCTCTTCTGAGCTCCCATCAGCAGCGGGATATCTTCTCCTCATCCGAACCGCATGCAGCGCGATGGGGTGGGGGTGGGACGAAAGCCAGTCTTTCTTATCAAGAGAACAAGGAGGAGAGGGAGGGGGCGAGAGCGAGAGCGAGAGCGAGAGAATGTGAGGAAAAGCACAGCAACCAACGAGGGGGTCCGGGCGTGACGAGCTCTCCGCGGCCTGGGATTTTAGGCGTTTCGGGTGCTTTGCGTAAGCGAGAGGACCGGGAGAGAATACGTGGGCTTGCATCGCGCTCAAGTCTTCCCGACATGAACTTTGTACAGACGAACATCCAACATTCTTTGTAGCGTGATCGCACGTTCCATTAGATTCCACCGAAAATAATTTTAATAAGATTGAAATAAGAAAAACAAGGGCTCAACTATTGGCAATAAAAGATATTATTAAATAGATTTTATACTTAAAAATGGATTTTAATAAGTAGATTAAGATTCTATTTTTATATAAAGTTATCATAATATAGTACTAAGTGTAGCCAAATAAGTACTTTGGCTAATTGGATCATATCGAGCTTTGTAACACCTTATAGATTTTCGGGTTAAAACCTTGACGAGGAATTCTATTGTCTGAGTGAGCGAGTAAGTAAAGAAATTTTAAAGATTTTTGTTATATTTTTTTTATAAATTTTTAGTTATAAATAATATCAAATCTTAGCTAATTTTTTATATTTATACTTGAAGAATTTAAGCACATTTCTTTATTATTGAGTCCTACTTTTAGTATAAATCTATGCTATCCAAATTAGAGAAAGGGATTGTAAACTTTGTATATCTTTTTTTTAATGCATAAGAGCCCGTTTGCTCGGAAGAAATGAATGGCTCTAGGCCTTAAAACACCATATAAATCCTTATAAATAAGTTTAGTAATAAGGAGAGGTGACCTATCAAAATAATGTAGACCCAAGAATAAGTAAGTAGAATAAGAAGCTAGCCAGTTAGCACAAAAGTTAACTTCTCTATACACATGACGAACTTTACATTACTAATCACTAGAGAGAATTCTTTTTCATCCATTGATGGTATTGCTAAGTGGATCATTTGCAGAGAATCATTAAAGAGCTTAAAAATAGTCAACAAAGAGTTAGGCTATTCTTCTAAAACCTTTTTAAATTCAAATAGCCACTCTCCCTCACTTGACCTACAAATTGTATCCGTACTTGAATCTCCAAGGATCTTTCTTCTAAACTATCGACATTAAGTTTCACCCATTCTTTTGGAGGAATCTCCTAGCCAACATAGACTTCATTTTTTATTCAAATAATAGCTTCTTTTTACTTTTTATAGCGAGTATAAATGATTCTTTAATAGATACACAGTTTGCATAAGCTATATAAAACCTTCTTCAAACGTACTATAGTTAAATAGCAACCATATAACCCAACAAAATATTACCAAAATTGTCAGCCAAGATTAATCTACTACAATGTTGGATCTTGAACAATTGAATAACAATCAATCATCTCTTAGTATAGCTTACATAAACAGCAATTCATTAAGTAAAAATTAGTTAGCCCAAATATTCAAAGAGCTAGGATAATATTTAAATAGATGCAATATAACTTCACAGCTTCCACAGCAATGAGGGCGCTTATCATTGCTAATTGGTCCCCTTAAAACTCTTGAAGCATTAGTTAAGACTTTATTGCATGCTATTAACAATAATAATAGCATGTTCTTCAATTGGATAACTATTTTTCAAATCTTACATCATAAGCCACTCTGCAATAAAGGACTACTTTCAGGCATAAGCTAACATGCAATTTTGCTACAAAAAGATCCATCTACTGACCTTAGCCAATAGTATTCATTTAGCTTTCTGGTGTAAGCTTCTAGTGAGAGTAAATTGTATTGATATAAAATATCATTAGGAAGGAAGATTGGAAAATAGACCATTTCTAATTCTTTTGATCCCAATAATAAGCCACATTTCCATGCAAATCATCATAATCTATGGGAGCATAAACTGAAGTTTATAAGAGACTAATGTAAATAATCATTTATCATGCTAGAAGATAACCCATTATGAGCCACCTTTGAAGGACCCCTTTTCATGAAATTCTACATCTGAAAGATTCTATTCCAAGTATATGAGTAGCCTGATCTCTTAATGACATAAAAAATCTTAAATTGAATTTTATGCTAAACATCATGTCAAACAATAAACATTAGGAAAAAACTATAAAGAGTGAATTCAAGTATGAAATATTTAGATTATTTATCTCATGCATATGAGATCTAGATTAGTAATGATGGTTGTCAGTGAAAATAATATCTAAAGTAATGCTTATTTTATCTACTTTTAAGGTTTTCATTTGGTTTTAGGCAACATTTGCAATGATGCCAATAAGAAATTATACGATCAATTATTTTTTAGTGAAATATTTTTTACAACATTTTTTGCATCCAAATTATTTTATATTTTAATTAAAATATTGCTTATTTTTTTATGAGTATTCATATATTAAGGCACTTATTTTTAATGCTATCATGAATTTATATTTTATAGCATGTTTTAGCTAGTTAACGTCATTTTTCACAATTGATTAGATTAATCCAATTATTGATGACCACTATATAACACAATCATAACAATAACATGAAAAAATAAAAAATCTATTGAAAAATCATGAAGCAAGAACTCTCTATCTTTTTGTATTCTCTTCTAGCAAACTTTATCCTTTCCTTTGAGTAATACTTCGTCTTTGTTCCCTTCTTTATTGAAATTTCTTATTCTTTTATTAGATGGAGTCATTTTGGTAATCGATGAACAGAGGGCCATTATGCACACCTAAAAGAAAGAAGAGAAATGTGGCTTCTAATCCATAATATGCCTTTATAAAATAAAAAAAGGTGAATATAATGGAAGGTCCTTTTTAATGCCACTCGCATCTTGTGCTATAGCAAGATCTCTCATGAAACTAACATACAAACATGGGACTATGGAGTTCTTTTGATCATTTCATTAATTATTGCTAAAGCTCCATGCTTAGGAGAGCACCCTTATATATCCTAAAATGGGCCACTACTTCATCATTAAGAAGGATATTTCCAACATGAGGATTCATTTTATGCCTTACTACCTTTCTTTAACTTCTCAAACCCCCTCCTTTCCCCTCCTATAAGATGTTTGTAATTTTCTAAACCTATATACTATTAATTTTAGTAACTAATATGTTTGCACCATTTTATAATTTATCAAGGACCTATAATTTTATCATATTTTATAGTATATATGCTTGCTTCATAACATCTACAACAAATTTTACTAATTTCATGACAAATGTTAGAAACATATAACTTTAACATAATATTACTAAACGCATTTGTTTTTAGAAACACTTTTATATAAAAATGTATTTTTATAATTAAAGTTTATCAAACACATTCTATAGTCATGAGTTCTTATGCAAAAGCATTTTTATACACTTGCTTTTTGTTGAAATGCTTTTTCATTAGTCAGAGTAACATCAAATGCACTTTTAGCTACATAGATAAGGATTAAAAGTTCATCATTATTGGGTTATTATATTGTCATTTGAATTGATCGAGATAATCGCCAAACATTTTTTCTAAGTTCTCTTATATGTATGTATATATCTGTATGCATGCATGAATGCTTGCTTGCTTGCTAAAATGGTTTTGTTAATTACTTCTTCCATTATATCAGTTGTTGTTATCTTAGTATGACTAATTTTGAGATTGGTGTGCCAAATATTACTAATTATGTATTGCTTTATCACTCACATTACTCAATCATGCCTTGAGAATTAATAATAATATGCACTTCTTCTAATACTTTCCTTATGTTTTGCCATTGTATCCATTATTTTTTACTATTTGATTGGTAGCTCTAAGGTATTTACATAGAATTGTACTATCTTTATGTGTGGTTGCACCCGTTTAGTCATTCAATAGGATCACAAAGATTTAAATCTTAGGCATTGACATCCAAATTAAACTTGTTTCACCTTGATGCACTACCATGGACTTCCAAAAACTTGTCAATTAGATCATAATTAAAGCTTGTTAACATGATGTTATAATAGCGAGGTTATTGTATGATCCCCAATGTTAGGAGTTTAGGAAATTTTTAGTATATCAAATATAGGGTTATATCCACGCCAATATAACATAGCTTATTCTCAAAGATCTTCTATCTTCTTCCTAATCCTTCCTTCAAAGTTTTATTAGATCAATGGTGTTATTGTTGAAAGTGATCTCATAAGAGGGTTGGGTATTGAGGTTTTAGATAGCATATAATTTAGACTTGAATTTGTAGGAAAAGATGAAGAGAGGTGGGAGTAGGAAATGAAGTGAGAGAAAAGAGCAGAGAATGCAGAGGAATGAGCTGTATCTTTGCATCCATATATTATCACATTATTTTCTATTTCACTTTGAGATTTGTGTAGTAGATGACTGATCAAATTTAGAGTGCTTTGAGATTTGTGCAATGGTTTATAGATATTCAGGTTTATGAAATAAAGGGATGGAAGAATAGAGATGGTAAGAAGAGGACAATAACTAAAGCCTACTAGTTTAGCTAAATTGTTGATTTGTTAACCAATTATTTATTATTATTATATAAAATATTAATATTATAAAGGCATCATGGGACAAAAGATTTTATTTATTTATTTTTCTTTTTTTTCTCTTTTAAATATATTATGATTTTATTGGAGGTATTATTAATTATTCCTTTTCTAGTTATAAAATTTTAACTAAAAAAGCTGGTTAACTTTTTTATTAAAAAAATCATAATTATATTTATAGAGATAACCTTACACTTCTGACATATTTTTATACTAAAAGTTTAAAGTATCATCCTACTTGTTCCTTTCTTTTTACAAACTAAAGCCAGTTCCAAATTTTGGTTAAGGCATAAATAAATAAGCCCAAGCTAGCTTGTTAAGCATGAATTATCCACGAAGGCCTGTGCAAATTCATGGGCTATGTAGGCTAAAATTGTTAGAATTTATTCATAAATCATAAGCTCAATCGAACTAAAAAAAAAAAATTCAGTTCAAAATATTATTTTTGATGAAGATAAGCCAATTTGAATCTTGACAAAGTCTAAGTATTTCAGTCAAGCCCTTTAAGCCTAAATAATCAATCCAAACTCATCTTAATTCATTTAAGATGTTTAGCTACTCGAGCTAAAAATCTCAATTTAATTTTTTAATAAATTTTTTTCTTTAAAGACCATTTTCATCTTCCTTTGAAACTAATTAAAATATCCCCCTTACAAAAAAAAAAAAAAGCTTTATCTAAAAATTAACTTTTGAAACATCAAATAAGGAACTTGAGTTATAACATATAATTAAATCACAACACTTCGAAAATATATGGGATGTTATACGGCAAGGCAGGAGCTTAAATAATTTTTTATTTTAATATGATTGATAATATATAATTGATTGACGGCACATAACATCAAGGGTTTCAGACAATCTTGAAGTGCAGCAATGCGTAGGGATACAACTTGAGCTCATGAAACTCGGGTTTCTTTCAACCCTAACCCTAACCCTATTTGTAAAATGTCAACACTAACCCTAACCCTAACCCTATTTGTAAAACTTCAATCCTAACCCTCTTTTTAAAAATCGGGTTCGGATTGAGTTTCGGATTGGAATTTGGGTTAATGAGAAAAAATAAAATAAAATACTTTTTTCAAAGTAAATAAACACCGAATTATAGATCCCAAAGACGAACAAATAAAATTCCTTACCGAACGCATAAGCTGGACTTGGGGCTTTAATATTGCATTAAAAAAATCTTACTTGAAACAAAGAAGAAAAGGAGGTACCATAAACAAAGAAGAGGAGGAAGCGGTAAGTAAAATGAAATGTGCGGGGGTTCGCCTTTATGTTTGTCCTTTTCCTCGCCTACGACCGACAGCCTTGCCCTCCTCGTCCTCAAGTTGGTTATCTCGTTCAATCCGATTGGCACCTTCAATGCCCCAAAATCTGGTGCCGATAAACTACCTTCATTCGGGTAACCCTTGGGTTCGGATTATTTTGGATTCGGGTTGCGGTCAACCCTAATTCGGGTCAATTACAAATCGAACCGGGTTAAATCCAAGTCTTTCGAGTTTGGATTGGACATACATGAGTTTAAATACTGCTGTAAATTGGGTTCGATGGATCAGGTTCAGATTGAACCCAACCCAAATGGCATGCCTAGTGATGCGCATAAGCAAAGCCGTGATCAAGTATTTTCGGTGACCATTCACTTATTCCCACCCAATGTGACTGCACATACCCAGGCGGCGAAGTACGCAAGTCCGCGTCTCCGCGACGGCTCCCCCCGGCTCCCTACGCGGCGGCGAAACTCAAACCAAAAACCAAAAGCTAAGGCGAAAAAACCACGACGATAAAAGAGAGCGGAGAACCGCGCTTCGCTCTCTATAGAGTCCGCCCAAAGAGAAGAGAGAGAGACAGAGAGAGAGAGAGAGAGAGAGAGAGAGAGAGAAGCTCGTCTAGGGTTTTTGCTCGTAAAAGGGGAGCCAGCGGCGGCGCTGATCGGAAGGAAGGAGGAGGCTGAGAAGAAAGATGGCAGGGAAGAAGGACAAATCGGAGGGGTTGGGGCGGGCGCTGGTGAGGCAGCACAACCAGATGGTGCGGGAGTCGAAGGAGAAGGGCCGCGCCCTCCGCCTCCAGAACCGGCGGGTCCTCGAGTCGGTCATCGATGTCAGCGACGTTGACGCCGTCCTCGAGAAGGCCGAGGAGGCCGACAGCATCTACTCCCTCGACAACCCCGACCCCAATCTCCTCATCGATCTGTATGTATCTATTCCCAATATCACTTTTTCTCGATGAGAAATTGTTCCTTGAGGCCATTTTGGTTGAAATCATCTTCTTCATGGCCAAATCCCTAGTTTGTCGATTGTGTATGCTAGTTTCTGAATATCTGGATACAGGGATGCGGGCTCGGGCGCGAGTGAAATGACTCCAGAGGAGAGGAGGCAGCTACAGAAGCAAGAGGAGGCCTTGCATGCCAGCAATCTTCGGGTTCCCCGCAGGTTTGTTGATTGTGTGGTAACTCGTGTCTTCTTGAAGCTCTTATTTTTCTTGTGGTGCATGCAACTGTGGTTTAGCTACTCAAGGACGGTGTGTTTTTGACTTTAATGGAGCAGGCCTCCGTGGAATGCTAGAATGTCATTGGAAGAGCTTGATGCGAATGAGAGACAAGCCTTTTTAGTTTGGCGTAGAAATCTTGCAAGGTTAGTTGTTTAATAAGAATAGTTGTTTGACATCATGCATGGATTATAGGATATGCATTGCTTCAGTTAAAATTATTGTTATGAGACGTGATTGCACTTCTCATGAACATGTTTCTCCTACTTCCTATCCAGCTTCATTTCACATCAGAATCTAAATTAGTTGTAAAAGTGTGTGGCCATATTACTGAATCTTGGGAAGAATAACAAATAATCAGTGTCAAGATTTTCTTGGCCTTTAGTGATGTTTAAGGAATAGTGTTGATGGAGCACTGGACTGATATGCTCCTGTTGCCTATCACGTCCATCTCTGCATAAGGAAGACTCATCACATGCTTAGTCTTCATTCTGCTGAGCTCTTTCTTTTGCAGTAGTTTGTTGTAAATCTCTATCTACTTTGGTTTGAGGCTTTTTATTAGTTTTTTGAAACAAGAGTAGTGCATAAGCAAACTTAAGTACGGCGGTTGTCGAGTGAATCTTATAGGAAGCGATGTATGTAGAAACTTCTAGGTAGCTTGTTTAGAAGTTTCAAGAAATAAAAATATTATAAATTGTTGGTGCATAGAAGGTGGTTGATTTAGGAGGAGAATGGAAGTTGTTGTTATTATCTGCGTTTCTTATTGTTAGCTGTTGATCTCTTAAACCATTTGTTATTATCTGTATTTCTCTCAATTTGAATTGAAATACGTTTTATATTCACCAGTAAAAATTGTCTTACCAATGGGAAATAGGTAGTTGAAAACCACTTTAATGGCTAGCTTCCTTATTGGAATATTCCATTAAGTTGTGTGTTTTCCATTTCCATACTGATCCTTATGATGTATGTCTGCAAAATCTTATAGATTCCAGTATATCTTGTTATCTTTAATCTTGTCTGATTAAGCTTTGAATTATATTGTCTTAAACATCTTGTTTTTTTGGGTCATGCCAAGTTACTAATTGAATTTGAAATTAAGCTTTTTATTGGCTTAACCTGTCAATCTTACTCATCTTGCTAATATGTTTTTTATTAGCTAAACTATATTTAACATGCATCTATCTCAAAATAAGCTCATTATTTTCAGACTTGAGGAGAATGAGAAGCTTGTTCTTACTCCTTTTGAGAAGAACTTGGATATTTGGAGACAGCTTTGGAGAGTGCTTGAACGAAGTGACTTGGTAATGTTTCTTTTAGCTGGATAAATATCAATTAGGATGAACAAAGTATTTTGATTAGGTAGGTCATTTTTAATGAAGGTTACTTAATGGATGTTCTCGTATAGTTCTGGTTAAACTATTTTTGTAATTTGATATCTTCCTCTTGCTTGCATGACAAGCAATCAATGAGAGAATTTAATCATGCAAGGGGGACTAGTTTCATTGGGAAAGGGAGGTTAGTATGTAGAGTTCCAAAATTTTCCCAATGGACTACATCAACAACATTCTTTATGCTGAAAATATAGGTCATTAGTAATCGCCAATCTTATGTTTGTACAGGAACTTGGTCGTTGTTACTGATCTATACATGTGCTATATACTTTGTGTAGAGGTTGATCAACGATGAATTCTTTTCAACCTTCTCAAATGCACTGCCTTGCAAGTATATAAGATGGCCTCATGGACATTGGTTCCTTCATATTTGATTATTAATACAACAACAATAACAACAAAGCCTTTATCTCAACTAGTTGAAATCGGTTATATGAATCCTTTTTCTTTATTCAGCTTAGGTGAGTCATATTTTTTGTAAGATACAAAGATTCTAAATATTTCTTTATCACTTCCTTCTATGTAATTTTAGGTTTACTTCTACCTTTTTTTTTTCTTTTATATGTATCAAGGTACTCCTTAACATAAATACATTTCTAAATCTACGTAGGACATGTCCAAACTATATAAGTCGTTCTTCCCTTAATTTGTCCCCGATTGATATTACCTCCACCTTTTTAGAAATAATTTTATTTCTTATTCTATTTTTCTTATATTATTTTACATCCATATGAATATTCTTATTTTAGCGACATTCATTTTATGTATGTATATTTTTTAACTACCCAATATTCCATACCATCAAGCATAGCTGGTCTTATGATTATCCAATAAAATTTTTTTTCTTTAACTTGGTGGATACTCTACAATCATGTAATATTCTAACTGCACTTATTTCTTTCATCCAATCTACTTTAATCTTATGGACAACATCATCCTCAATCCAACCTTCAATATCAATAATCAATCCTAAATATCAAAATGATCATTTTAGAAACTTAATGATTCTCAATTTTAACTTCTTTTTTAACCATTTTATAGCTTTCATATGCTTTTTCATTCCTACATTTAGATATTTTTTTAACACTCTTTTTTAGCCGTGACTGCTAATTAAACTCTCATTCTATTACTAAGTTTTTTACCGTATAATCCTTTTTCTTATAACTCTTTTCATGCCTCTGTAGTTACTTTTGTAATACTATTAGTCATTTTTTTCTTATAGTATTAATCTCTCCATTTATACTGCATTTTACTTCATCATTCTATCTTTAAAAGCTATTAGTTTCTCTTCTTTCAAGTTCCACCATTTAATCCTTAGATTCTTATACTTTTTAGTTTTTCTCCTTCATTTTGGAATGCATAACCATCAATTTATGTTGCATGGTTAGATTCTCATTCAATATAACTTTACTATTTTTATAAAATACTTGACTAATCTTTCTAGTAAGGAAAAAAATATGTGACTAGCATTATAACCACTTTTAAAAGTTATTAAATGAAAGTTTATTTTTTAAAATATGCGTTGGCTAATACTAAATCGTATGTCCTTGTACAATCTAAAATAATATTTTCTTCTTCATTTTTATCTTCAAATCTATAACTTTCATGCACTCTTTCAAACCTATATTATATTTTCCTACATGTCCATTCAAATCTCTTTTGATAAATATATTTTTTACTAGAAATATTTTGAATTAATTCATCTATATTCTCTCAAAACTTTACTTTGTTGCATTATCTAAACCTATTAGAGGAGTATAAGCACTAATAATATTAATTAACTCGTTATCTATCACTAATTTAATCAAAATTATTTTATCTCCTATCTTCTTAATATTTACAACTTTATCTTTTAGGCTTTTATCTATAATAATTTTACTTCAATTTTTTCTATCTTTATTTGTATAATAAAGTTTAAAACCATTAACCTCTTTTTCTTTTTATCATATCTACTTAGTCTCTTACAAGCAAGCTACATTAATTCTCTTTCTAATCATTCTATTTATTGGTTCCATTAATTTTCCTATTAATGACCCTATATTCCAAGTTGCTAAATGTATTTTTTTATTTTTATTTTTTTGATTAGCTTCTTTACCCACACCCCAACCATGAAGGACTGTCTTAGTTACCCTTTCAAAACTTTCGACTACATAGGGTATGATTATAGTTTGATGCCGGCTGGTAACCTACTTCTTTATTCGGACTTAAGACCACCTAGGTATAAAACTTATACCATTTGATTATAAATAAATATCAAAGGTGCATTGATGCATATACTATGTAATTTTTAATATTCCTCTAGTCCATATCTTGTCATTTAATTGAATCAAAGTTCTTGTTGTTCTTCTTTTACATATTGATAAATTTATATACATTGTTGGTGAGTTGTCGCCCCTCCTCATGATGCTCCCCATTCCCCTAAAAATAAAGGCTTTACAAAAGACATTAAAGAACATACCCACACACATAACATTGATCTAAACCTCAATTAATTGATTTTTTTAAGTAGTGTTGTCTTGTGAAGGATCCTGTTGATGGATTTCATAATTTACACTATTTTTATTCTTTCCTACCAATCCTAATATGTTGAGTTATCTAATGCAATAAGCTCCCCCATAAGACACCTGTAGGTCCTGTCATCTTGTTGTTTGTTCATCTATTGTGAGTAAATGAGGTTGTTGAAAATGTTTAATCAAAATTTGGAGCAACCTCAAGGTTATTGCTCAAATGCATCTTACCTACAAGTATGTCAAGAAGAAGCCTACTCTTTTGTTTTCTTATATGACTTGTATCTAGGAGGCACCAAACAGTACATCACCTTGAATTAATCAAGGAGTGAAAAGTATTCTTGAAAGTAATTTACTCTCTGAATATGCCAGTTCAGATTGGGATTTATCAGTACCTTTGAGGAAAATATTGCTCCTTAGAGTCTTATGATAAAACCTGTCTCTTTTTCAACAATGTGAAACCTTGTTTTGTCAGAACCAATAAAAGCATGATAACGGGATACATTTTATCAGTTAATCAAGAAGCAGTAATATCTGAAGTGGAATTCAACTGCTTGTTTAGTAGACACAGCCCAGACTCTCTTGCTTTTGAGTGACAGGTTCATTCTTCTTGGATGATCATAGTAATGTTCTTATTTGTGTGAAATGTTGCAATTCATGTATATAGACAGCAATTTTACTAACTAATCAAGGAAGTGTCCAGACCGAATTTCAAAATTAAATTGGACGAAACTCCAGAAATAAATCCCACAATTCAAAGTTGACTTTGCATCGTTATTGTTAATCAATGGTTCACATGACGATCACCATTTTGTTGCGATCAAATCTACCTTGTTGTCATTCAATCAGATGGTAGACAGTTGAGATGGACCTGTCCATATAGAATAGTTGTGCCATACATACTTGTTCTTGTAAGAATTCAGATTACCACCCATCAGTTATTTCTCAACAGTTACACTATCATATTTGTAGCAATCACCGCTCCTTGGTAACAAATAAAGACTGCTTGTCAGCATGCATAGTTACAAATATGTCACCTACAAGAGAATGGATATGGGTGCTTGATATGCATGTCAAGCACCATAGCATTGATAAATACCAAGCAAGTCACAAACATAAAGTTTCCTTTTTCCCTGCAATGGAAAATTTTGGCTTATCTCATATTATCTATATTTTTTTTTGCCTTGTATCTGACTGTGTTGTTACACAATATTACATTTACCTACATGTATGTGGGTTTATATTCATGCTTCATTTTGGGAGCACAGTAACCAGACTGATTGGCATTAACTCTTCATGCTTTAAACTAATGTGCCATATGCTGGGAAAAGGGAAAGTTTATGTGATTAAGTGAGACCATGTGAGGACATTAAGATAGACAACATTCATAAGCAATGTAAAACCAGACTATTCAAATATTCAAAGTGATACTTAGCCATACGAAGTGCCCAGCCAACATTACCTGTTTTAATTTTCTCCTTTTCTTTTTGGGTTACTGTTATAGTTTTCTTTGTTAGAGAGACTCCCTCCTCGAAACATGTGCATGCACACATGCACATTCCCACATGTACGCCAAGAAAAGGGGAAAAAAGATAAGAAAAGAAAAAGTGAAGGATACAAGTGAAATATTGGCTGTGGAAGACTAATTCCTATCAAAACCTGCTCCTTAGGGATTTCTCTTAGGGGATTTGTTGTATCAACCATCCCCTATTGTCTGTCATCCTTTTTTGGGCTGGAGACTGGTTTAATTATACCATAATGTTTTGTTCAATCAATTTTCTAATTGTTTATTTTTAAATTAATGGGTATTCTTGCATGCTCCATGAATACTATTTTTTTTTTTCTTTTTGATAGCTGGTGATGGTGGTTGATGCTCGGGATCCATTGTTTTACCGTTGCCCTGACCTTGAGGTACGTGCAGTCTTGTATTCATAATGCTGCTCTATTCTTATCTTTTATTTGTTCATAGGGTACTAGGTAGTCACAAGATTGAATAATTGTCACAAATTTCTGCATTGGCAGTGCGTATTACTGCTTGAATCATACAGAGTCATAAACATGGTCTAAAAAAACAACCAAAACAAGATGATATGACTGGTATTCTTCCATTTCGATGCAAAACCAGCATTGTTGCAGGCGCCGGCATGCTGAAACCGTGTACCAGTATGCACCGGCCATATTAGTCTGTACCAGTGGATGCCAATGTGTATTGACAGTACCATATGCCCTTTTCCCTCTAAAACTGTTAGTTTTGACATGTGCAGTCAATACTGGTACTGAACCAGCACCTTTCCTGGAAGTGGTATGAGGTTTGGTACCAGTTCTTAAAATCCAGATGATAAACGTAGGATGATACTGTAGGACAATGTTTTTGTCGGCTCATTTCATAGCTCTGCAGAATTGGGATTATTAGTGTGATTTTAATGCTTTCTTTTCTCCAATTTCCTAGCATGACATTTAATCCTATGTTGAATTTCATAGCTTTAGAAGTTAAATGGGGTGAAGAATTTATATGCTTTATGTTCTTGAGCAGTGGTACTAGTTAAGATAGGTTTCTCTACAAGTGCTATTATAAGCCCAAAAATTGAGTTAGGCTAGTTCAAGACATTTCAAAGACTTGTGCCATTCAGAATGTATTCTTTATGCAATCTACAATATGGTCCAGAAGGAAGGGCTGAGACCTTACAATTGAAAGAACAAATCATAGGCTAGCTGGTTGGAAATTCAATATCTTCCTTGGTGGCAGGCAGAAGTTATAAAGTCAGTGCTTGGTAACCTTCAGATGTATGTTACTTGAAATTATATATATATATATATATATATATATATATATATATATATATATCTTTTTTTCCTCTAGAATTCCTGTGGCAGCTTGTATGACGATTCAACCTCTGATAGTTACTTGAAAACCAACAGAGCTAAAATATTTTTGCTAGGTTACTGGTTTTGTTGATTTGATGATTTTGGAAACTTTGGTGGTGAACATTAGAAAGAGAGAGAGAGAGAGAGAATAAATTTAACTTCACAATATAGATGGCTTCCTGCATGTGGAAATAAGAACAAATTTGCAACATTCATTTGGTTCAGCGATAGTACTTCTGAAGTTTACAACGTACCTTTCATTTGATTGTTGGAAAAGTTAAATGCTTTCATTTTTGTAGGATATTGCAGTAAAATGGATTATGTGGATAATGTCTATTTAGTTTGCATGCTCCATTTATACTCCCCAAAAGAGAATCTGTGGAACCTTAAATATGAAAAACTGCAGTTATTTCTGACTGAAGGAATGACATTGTGAGAGCCTTTACTGGTGTGTGTTTAATCCTATTTTGGTTATGCATTGGCTGTGTTAAGTAAAATACAGTGCTAAGAAATCCAAATATTATCTTCTTGTCTTGTCTTTTTAGTGTAGTCCTAGATTATTACAAATGTTAGAGTTCATAGACATACTATTTGTAACCAAATACAGTCTTTATTATTTTTAGTTGTACTTGAAGCATTGGATGGACTATACCCATCAACAGCTCCATTATTTTCAATGCTTTTAGTTATTTTCCTCCATCCCTGCACAATGCAGTCAATTTGCTTCTGTTTTTTTGGCACTTCGGAGTTAGTTAATTTGTCAAACTAATATTCCATTAGCGTTCAATGATAGAACTCAAGTGGCATGAACAAGGAATGCAGTCAGCATGTTGAGTTTTAATTGTAAGCCAGTTGGTTTTAGTTCCTAGACTGTTACTATGCCATTAACATAAACTCAAGTATCCAAGATAAAAATCATTCAATTTACTGCCATACCAACTAGGAGGAAAAAATTACCAGTTTGATATTTTGAGAAGTTTGATGCTGCATTTGTAATTGGATTTGTTCCAAGTATTGAAGGACATCAAAACAGGAATTTGTTCTTTATAATTTTCTATTATGACTGAAACAATCTCTGTTTGGTATCAAGTAAATTAATGAACAGGAATTGATATTTTTTTTCTGATCAATAGGAATATGCACTGGAAATTAATGAACACAAGAGAACATTACTGCTTGTTAACAAGGCAGATCTTTTACCCATTACCATAAGGTAGGAAGTAGTGTAGTTTTCATTGGACATTTATATCTATCTTAATATCCAAGTAATTCATTCTGAAGTTGATAACTGCAGACAGAAATGGGCAGAGTACTTCCATCAACATAATATCCTATTTGCATTCTGGTCCGCTAAAGCTGCTTCTGCTGCTCTAGAAGGCAAGAGGCTGAGCAGTCACTGGGAAGAAGAGTCTACACTGTCAGATTCAAATACCAAAATATATGGCAGGGATGAACTTTTAGCTCGTCTGCAGACTGAAGCTGAGGTTATTGCAGCTCATCAGAAGGCTTTGTATGAGAAGGAAACACAGGGAGAAAATTCTTCAGATGCTGGTTCAGTCCACTCAACAGCTAAGCATGTTGTTGTGGGATTTGTTGGGTACCCCAATGTCGGGAAAAGTTCTACAATAAATGCATTGATCGGTGGGAAAAGAACAGGCGTTACTTCCACACCTGGCAAAACAAAGCATTTTCAGACATTGATAATCTCAGATGAGCTTGTTCTTTGTGACTGCCCTGGTTTAGTGTTCCCTTCCTTTTCCAGCTCTAGGTATGAAATGATTGCATCAGGAGTGTTGCCTATTGACCGAATGACCGAACACAGAGAAGCGGTGCAGGTTGTTGCAAATAAGGTTCCCAGGCATGTCATTGAAAGCATATACAACATAACCTTGCCAAAGCCAAAGCCCTATGAACCACAGTCAAGACCACCCTTGGCTTCAGAATTGTTGAGGGCTTACTGTGCATCGCGTGGGTACGTCAGCTCGAGTGGACTGCCAGATGAGACTAAGGCTGCTCGCCAGATTTTGAAAGATTATATTGATGGGAAACTTCCCCACTTTGAAATGCCTCCTGGAACAACCGGAGGGGATTCGGCAGGTGGAATGGCTGGCCCAAGTTTGCTAGCTGGCAACGAATCAGACATCACTGATGATGACTCTGATGACCAGATTTCTTCCCACTCCACAATGGCTGATACTGGTAAGGTGGATATTGGGCATGTTCTAGATGATCTCAAGTCATTTGACTTGTCTGGTGAGCTATACTCTAAAAATTCTGCTGCAGTGAAGAAAAAAAAGTCAGCTAAAAGTGACAAACATCATAAGAAGCCTCAGAAGAAGAAAGATCGTTCCTGGAGGGTTGGAAATGATAATGGTGATGGAATGCCAGTTGTAAGAGTGTTTCAGAAACCTGCTGTGAATCTGACAGCCTTAAGAGCCTCAGATTGAATAGGGGCCTGGTCCCAAATCTTTGCACTAGCTTTCAATTTGAGATGGGATGAGAGTATCATTGTAAGCAAAATATCAGGGAACCCTTGTCTCCTCCACATAAACTAAGCAGAATATTTGTAATGGTTAATAAAGCAAATCCACTGTTTTTGGATAATTCAAATGTATCGTTGCTACGAGGCTATGAACCGAAATCATACGTAGTGTTTGATAGAAAAAATATTATCATGGATAAATGTATGGGATAGAGTTTATCGTCTGGCTACTTCTAGGGATATCTCTTAGCTATTCCAGTGATCATATTAAATGCAAAAAAGTAAATTCATAGGATAATTTTTTTTCTCTTATTTGAAGGGATAATCTGCTATTCTTGCATTTTTTAGGAAATAAATTGAGAAAATAATCAATGATTAATCATGGATTATCCTTTTGGTTAACTTTATTCCGAGCTATCCTTTATAGTTATGACTTTTGAGAATGAAAGGGATATTATATATTCTTTCTTATTTTTTATTTCAAACATTACATTGGGGCTATGTCATGCTAATTTGTTTAGGTGCACCTTTTGGTTGCAATTAATAATCATACATAACGGTGGTAGTAGTGGAAGGCAAGGAAAAGTCTTTGTACACCCTCCGATGTAGCAAGTTCTATGTGTGCTGCACCGCTCCTTATTGGTCCACATGGATCCCATATGGCCTGACGCAATGGGACAGAATAGCAGGAGGATAATGTTACTTTTTGATCATACATTCATTAAAAGTCGTTCAGCCTTTCATCATTGGTGTGCAGACGAAAATGCCTTTCCTCCAGTCTACTTCAACCCGCCATCTTATTGGATTTTGTTGATAGAAAACTATTTCTGATTGTAAAACATTTTTCCTGTGGATGATGGTGCCGCGGAGCAGGAGTCTGGGGTTGAGGTTGTGGTTTATGAGCTTGACGATGGCTTTTAGGATCTCCTATTAGATAAGATGGCGGTAGAAGTAGGCCTGCATGAGGGTGTTAGTTTGGACCAGCATCACCGCCTTGGCGTACCTTGATGGAAGGGTTTTTTGGTGCGGCGATCAATGGTCTTTTTGGTGCGGCGATAGCTTTGAAGGATTCATCAGCTTTGATGCTAGCTTTTGATGATTCATCAGCTTTGGTTCATCTGTTCCTTAAACTCTAACTTTTTAACAGCTTTGCTACTCAAAAAGTATTAGTTCAACTAGAGTGTCGTAGGTTTTGAACTAATGCTTTGTCTTAACGTTTTGAATTAGGGTGTCGTGGGTTTTGAACTAGGGTGTCGTGGGTTTTCAACTAGGATGTCGTAGGTTTTCAACTAATGCTTTGTCTTAACGTTTTGAACTAGGGTGTCGTGGGTTTTCAACTAGGGTGTCGTGGGTTTTGAACTAATGCTTTGTCTTAACGTTTTGAACTAGGTTGTGAACTAGGTGTCGTGGGTTTTCAACTAGGGTGTCGTAGGTTTTAAACTAATGCTTTGTCTTAACGTTTTAAATTAGGGTGTCGTGGGTTTTCAACTAGGGTGTCGTGGGTTTTCAACTAATGCTTGGTCTTAAGGTTTTGAACTAGGGTGTCGTGGGTTTTGAACTAGGGTGTCGTGGGTTTTCAACTAGGGTGTCGTAGGTTTTGAACTAATGCTTTGTCTTAACGTTTTGAACTAGGGTGTCGTGGGTTTTGAATTAGGGTGTCATGGGTTTTGAACTAGGGTGTCGTGGGTTTTCAACTAGGATATCGTGGGTTTTGAACTATGCTTTGTCTTAACGTTTTGAACTAGGGTGTCCGGGTGGGTTTTCAACTAGGGTGTCGTGGGTTTTGAACTAGGGTCAAAAAGGGTTTTCACCTAGGGTTCAAAACCCAGACACCCTAGTTGAAAACCCCTTTTTGACCCTAGTTCAAAACCCACGACACCCTAGTTGAAAACCCACGAACCCTAGTTAAAACCCACGATACCCTAGTTCAAAACGTTAAGACAAAGCATTAGTTGAAAACCCACGACATCCTAGTTGAAAACCCACGACACCCTAGTTCAAAACGTTAAGACAAAACATTAGTTCAAAACCCACGATACCCTAGTTCAAAACCCACGACACCCTACTTCAAAACCTTAAGACAAAGCATTAGTTGAAAACCCACGACATCCCTAGTTGAAAACCCACGACACCCTAGTTTAAAACCCACGATACCCTAGTTCAAAATGTTAAGACAAAGCATTAGTTCAAAACCTACGACACCCTAATTCAAAACCTTAAGACAAAGCATTAGTTCAAAACCCACGACACCCTAGTTGAAAACCCACGACACCCTAGTTCAAAACCCACGACGTCCTAGTTCAAAACGTTAAGACAAATCATTAGTTCAAAACCTACGACACCCTAGTTGAAAACACGATACCCTAGTTCAAACCCACGACACCCTAGTTCAAAACTTTAAGACAAAGCATTAGTTCAAAACCCATGACACCTAGTTCAAAACCCACAACACCTTAGTTCAAAACGTTAAGACAAAGCATTAGTTCAAAACCTACGACACCCTAGTTGAAAACCCACGACACCCTAGTAGTTCAAAACCTTAAGACAAAGCATTAGTTCAAAACCCATGACACCCTAGTTCAAAACCCACAACACCCTAGTTCAAAACCCACGACACCTTAGTTCAAAACCCACGACACCCTAGTTCAAAACGTTAAGACAAAGCATTAGTTCAAAACCCACGACACCCTAGTTGAAAACCCACGACACCCTAGTTCAAAACGTTAAGACAAAGCATTAGTTCAAAACCCACGACACCCTAGTTGAAAACCCACGACACCCTAGTTCAAAACCTTAAGACAAAGCATAGTTGAAAACCCACGACACCCTAGTTGAAAACCCACGACACCCTAGTTCAAAACCCACGACACCTAGTTCAAAACATTAAGACAAAGCATTAGTTCAAAACCTACGACACCCTAGTTGAAAACCCACGACACCCTAGTTCAAAACCCATAACACCCTAGTTCAAAACGTTAAGACAAAGCATTAGTTCAAAACCCACGACACCCTAGTTGAAAATCCACGACACCCTAGTTCAAAACGTTAAGACAAAGCATTAGTTCAAAACCCATGATACCCTAGTTGAAAACCCACGACACCCTAGTTCAAAACCCACGACAACTTAGTTCAAAATGTTAAGACAAAGCATTAGTTGAAAACCTACAATACCCTAGTTGAAAACCCATGATACCCTAGTTCAAAACCCACGACACCCTTCAAAAAGACAAAGCCATGACACCCTAGTTCAAAACCTTAAGACAAAGCATTAGTTCAAAACCCACGACACCCTAGTTCAAAACCCAAGACACCCTAGTTCAAAACCTTAAGATGCTTTAGTTCAAAACCCACGACACCCTAGTTCAAAACGACACCCTAGTTCAAAACGTTAAGACAAAGCATTAGTTCAAAACCTACGACACCCTAGTTGAAAACCCACGACACCCTAGTTCAAAACCCACGACACCCTAGTTCAAAACATTAAGACAAAGCATTAGTTCAAAACCTATGACACCCTAGTTGAACTAATGTTTTTGAGCAACAAAGCTGTTAAGAAGTTAGAGTTTAAGGAACATAGATAAACCAAAGCTGATGAATCATCAAAAGCTAGCACCAAAGCTGATGAATCCTCCAAAGCTATCGCCGCACCAAAAAGATCATTGATCTCTAGACAAAACCATCTAGTTCCTGAATGCCGATGTCATCGGCACCGAGCCCCTTCCATCAAGGTATGCAAAGGCGATGATGCTAGTCCAAACTAACACCCTCATGCAGGCCTACTTTTACCCACCATCTTATCTAGTAGGAGATCCTGAAAGCCATCGTCAAGCTCATAAACCACAACCTCAACCCCACACTCCTGCTCCGCGGCACCATCATCCATAGAAAGAATATTTTACAATCAGAAAGAGTTTTCTATCAGCAAAATCTAAATAAGATGGCGGGTTGAAGTAGACTGGAGGGAAAGGGCATTATCGTCTGCACACCAATGGTGAAAGGCTGAACGACTTTTAATGGATGTACGATCAAAAAGTAATATTATCCCCCTGCTATTCTGTCCCATCACGTCCATATGGACCAATAAGAAGGAGCGGTGCAGCCTACGTAGGACTTGCTGCATAGGGAGTGGTGTACAAAGACTTTCTAAAAGGCAAATGAGATGTTGTTCATATAAGCTGCACTTTCTCTAGGCTCCTAGTTGATATGGATTCCTAGCAAATGAGAAATAATCAGTAGAACGTACACCTTGGCCCAAATATAAGTTTGCATGGGTTGACCACCATCAATCTCAACTCATCACAAGTTGAATGCGACATGCTCCAACGGATCAGATAAGGCTGGCCAGAACTGCTGGTAATTCAACTTGTCTGCTGCGGGCCTCACTTACCAACCCAGAGAATGGAGGAAAAAGAATGAAAGGATTGGAGGAAAAAGAATGAAAGGAAGGAAAGATTCGACAGGCTGGACTAAGTTACAGGGTAATGCTTGGATGCTTGAAGCAATGCTAAGGTTCAAGGAACCTCTTATCAGTCATCCCAAGTGCTTAATAATAATAATAATAATATTATTATTATTATTATTATTATTTTTTAATGCTGATGAGATAAGCAACTTGGCAATGAGCCTCTGTGAAAGGTATTGGAACCCTCGAAAGCTTTTGAGAAAAGAACAGAAAAAAAAAAGTGGGTTTCAGCAGCTACAAGATCTAGATACATCTGGCGAAAAAGTACATGATAGAGAAGCAAGTATTTTAGGCCCACACTGATAAACTGTATTTAAACAGCGATGAAAAATAATTGAGATGGACCACATTTTTGTCATGTCTGATATGTTCAAGCACTTGCCATGCTGGCTCAACCAATGTTTTATTATTTCTGGACGTAGTCAAACTTGGACTAGTCTCTAATGATGCCTAATTTGCCTAGAATCAGGCTAACATCCGCCCCGCCTGAACTTGACTTACAGTTAGTTTGGTTATGATGTCTTAGTCGACTCTGCTTGCAAATATGATAAGATCACAAGGTTTGACTGCCTAAAAAGGCACAAATTAAATGAAAAATACTACCATAAGAGGAATCCCCAACATAAAGTATAAGGTCTGTTCTTTGCTACTAAATCAATGATAAAGTTGAACAATATCCTGAGCTTTTAGCCTTCTGAAGGCCAAAAGTATGATGGATAACAAATTAGAATCACACTCTGGAGCCTTCTTACAAACTCAATACCTTGCTAGAACTCATGATCCTCCATGCCTCATGAAATTGAAAGGTTGGATTCTCCTGCCACCATGCAAAACGCCTGTAAGTCTTCTACCATACAGTTTGGACAACGAGGAAACACTGAAAGCAGAATCTCAACTCAAACAAAAATTTCAGCTCTCCCAAGATCAGCATTTGTCAGAACACCTTGAGGCATAAAGTTGCAAAATATTCACATTACCTTGACCCAATTTTACCTCACAAATTAGTGGATAAGAATCTCTTTAGATCTGGTGTCATGAAATTAATTATTAACGCAGAAAGGTATATATGCTGTCAGCTTTCTGCCTTAATTGACAGCATCAATCTAATTTGCCTTGACAGCCCAGATATCTGTTGGCTCTGTTCTGCCTATCATTTATGCTATCAATTTCTATCACAACCAGCCTTGTATCGAACCACAGTATCTTGCTCCACATGCCATGATTTGTCTATTCTCACCAGTTAGGCTGTGGGCTCATTGCAGAATATAGAATTGAACCAACCATTAGTTGCACGCTCCAGAGAGTAATCCAGAAGATTCGGTAGCCCATCAATCTTAGCCCCCTTGATCGTCAGAGTTGAGTTTGAGTCCTGTGAACAAAAATGATCTCTGGCACCCTACTCTCCCAAGACAACCAGGGTCTTGCTTGTTCAAACAACCCCTTTGGCATCGGCCAATTCTGCTGACATTTAATTATCCAGAAACCCACAGAGTCAGAAAACAAAAGAGAGGGCTGCCTCATTTTCTTTCAAAAAAAAAAAACAACTAAAAGAGTTTTGACACATGAAATTATATATGCTAACTCCGCCAAGGCCAGTCCAAGCCCGAATAAAGAAGGAAGGTTGCGTTAGGTAGCTGACAGCCAGTGCAAAACTCCGTCAGATCCTGAATCTACTAAATTAAACTATGCAAAGGATGAGAATGTCCGAATGTCAACTTAGTCCTAAATAGAGTAAAATGGAGGAAGCAGATCATGTAGCCGACCCCATGTAGTTGGGAAAAGGCTTAGATGAGTTAAGTAGATAAAATTAGATATGCTATGCAAAAAACAAGATCAAGGTGCTCCTCGGTGAATTTATTATCATGTTGGATATAATTTGCTTATGGAACTGATACTCATCAAACTCAGCTATAATACCCACAAATAGAAGAAGAAAACCAAATACAAAAGCTCTCACAATTCATTGGCTCAGTGATGCACTCAGCTTAAAATTCTGTTCGCCATTGTCTCCTCTTCTTCGTAGGACTGAGATTAATTCAGCAAGCTGCATAAAATTATTTTGCAGCTAAAAGTTTTAGGTCCACTAAGAAAAAAATACAAGAGGAATGGACATACTCTCTAAAATCAATTCATTTCTTTCTTCATTTTCTTCTATTGATAATAAGTGAATTCATTAAAATTATCATATAAAAGGTATAAATTATACTTCCTGAGGTATGCTCTTGCCAGTGACTTTAGAGCACCGCCATAAAAGAGTTCGGTATCAAAAGAGAAATCAAATAATTTCTTTCCAATGGTCTCTCGTGGAGAGATTATTCTTAAGTTCAATGCTGCAATCCGTGGTTTTCAATCAAACATGTTATTTTTGAACCTATGACAAGGAGGGTGCAGACCAGCCACGTATCAGACTGCCAAGGCTTGCCTCCTTTGTACAAGGGAGCCCCTTGAGCTTGGGTCCAGCTCAAACCGAACTTGACATATCCTGTTCAGGCTCGACTCACATAAGCTCTAAGCAAGGTTTTAACAAACTGAGCCCAGCTTCCCTTTAATTGCATAACCCAACCCTACTCAGGTTTGGCATGCTTATGAGCCGAGCACCAAAACCTGATTATGAGCCATAGCAATTTGCTGATCTATGTTTGCAGACCATGATCATCATCAAATGCTACGATTTATGGTTGCTGCATTGCAGGGAGTTCTGTACAAAGTACTTACATAAATCAACTAAAATAAACTCAAACAGGAGCAGAAAACCAGACATGCAAATTCTAACAATTCGTGGGAAGTCAAAAGGTGTTTGCCACTCGGTGATGCCAGGATTTACACTTTGACTCAGCTCAGAATTCTATAGATTATTATCTCCTAGCCTTCCCAGAACTGACCAGCTAACTGAATAAAGTCATTGTGCAGCTAAACTAAAAGTTTTAGGTATTCTAAAACGACTGTAATGCAAGGCATGGGGAGTACTCTAAATTCACTGCATTTTCGCAAACAAAATTATCATTGTAGAAGGCATATCATAACTCTTTTCTGGAAGAACTCTATTTGTAGGTGACTTTAAGAATACTGCCATACAAGATTTTTGTGTCTAATGGGGAAACAAATCATTTTTTCTTAATGGCATACCATGGGCAGAAATTACTCATAAATTCAATTTAATAATTTAGAATTAATGTAAGTGGCTGCCATTCTTGCTTTCCAATCATCTTATTTGTTTTTTCCTAAAACAAGTTTATAATGTCAATCAAGGCCACAGATGTTCCAGAGTCTTTATCATTGCAACAGCCAAAGAGAGGGGGTTCTTTATAAATAAAATTATTGTAGGTCATTTTTCTATCAAATATTTTATATTGCAGAATTCTGGTTTCCAGCCCTTGAATTTCAGTTGACCAGTGTCATACATTGCTCAAACAAGTAGTTGGCATTAATATTGAGAATCTCAAACTGAAAGAAAAAATATTTATCACCAAAGTTGAAAGAAAATTTTCAAATACCAAATCTGAAAGCAATCTGTATGAAACATTATTTTATGAAGCATTTATGGTACAAGGTAGCCTATGAAAGAAAGATAATGTTACCAATAAAAGAGTCAATAAAGTGTTTTTGTAACTAAGCTTTCACAATCTGATGATCTGGTGTTGTAGCTAACAATAAATAATGCTAGGGTTTAAACTTGCCACACAGTAGTCAGTACAGCATTCTTTGCCATATAAACCTTAAATAATCCATAATTCTTACATAGCATAACTTTACCACATCAACAGAAAATTAAAAGAATAAATACAACTAAATTACTGTTATCTTCATAAAGTTTCTATTATTAGGTACTGCTAGACAATGCTATGCAATTACACATCTAACTTTATGACATGTTCCAAATAATATTACTTGTAGCCATGGTAGGTCGAATCATGCTGAACCAAGCCAAAACCGACTAGAAACTGGCATGATTTTAGCTTTCGATTCAGTTAGGACCTCGAACCAGTTCAAACCATGCCGAACCACCCAGGTCTGAGGTGGGATGGTTGAAAGGGTTTGCTGAGTGGCATGTAAGCTCTTGTGAGCTCACATCTTCTCTCTTCTTCTATATTTTCATTAAAATTATTTAAGTAAATAGATGACATATACTTAAGATTTCTTATTAAAACAAGAGAATACCGCCCATTTAAATCCAACAAAAATATCAGAAAAATCAAATTCCTTAAAAATAAAAATTCAACTCTCCGTCTTAAGAATAAATTCAAAGAATTTTAGGAAATAATGCTTTAATAAATATCAAGTTAGGATACTTTCACTCCGGATAAAATCCTAAAAAATCAATTTAACCTAAAAATGATGAGAAAACAAAACACAAAGAAAATTTTAAAGTACAATTTGTAAGGTTTTGGTCAAGTATTAATCAAACTTACAGGGTTGTCCAACTTAGACAGCATCATAGTAATAGTAAACCTTATATTGACCTTTGTCAACTTGATCTACAACTTATTTAAATAATAAAATTAAATTGTCATAAAAACTTAAAGTTAAAATGTGTTTCTTAAGTTCCAAACAATGATGAGTTACTAGATTGGAGGTCGAAGTTCAAAGTTTTTTCTTAATGGGGACCCTCTTATTTAATGATATGTTATAGTTTAAATCCTAAGAAATACATTTTAACCTTACAATTTTATAACAAATTTAAGCTTATTATATCGATGAGCTATGAATCGAGTCGGCATAAGTCAGTGTGAAGTTCACCAATACTGTAATCTTGTTCAAGTCCGAAAACCCTATAAGTTTGATCAAGAGTTGACCAAAATCTTAACATTGTATTTTAAAATAATTTTCTTGATACTTTGTTTTCTTATCATTTGTAGGTTAAATTAGTTTTTCGAAATTTCTATTCAAAGTGAAAATACCCTAACTTGATATTTTTTAAAGCACTATTTTTTGAAATTCTCCATATTTATTCTTGAAAAAGAGAGAGAGAGTTGACTTTTCTCTTTAAGGAATTTATTTTTTTTTATATTTTTGTTAAATTCAAATGGGGAATATTCTCTTATTTTCATGAGAAATCTTAAGTAAATGAACATTCACTCACATAATTTTGAATGAAAATAAAAGAAAGAAAAGAGAATGAGAGCTCATGGCAGGCTCTCAACTTTGTATACCATATAAAAAAAGAAAAATTTTAAAAAACTATAAAAAAATGCAAAAGATGGTGAACCAGTCCAAACCGAACCATGGTTTAGCCTACCCTCCATGTAGCAAATCAATTTGTCACGCTAGGCGATGTTAGATGCTTGAGTTAAATCTCATAATGGATCCAGGCTTGGTTACTACAAATGGGAAGGCTGAGGTTGCGATAACGAATCGACTTTAATGTTACCCGTGGCATGTAGTGAGTAAAATGAAGAGAATTGCCTTGAACCCCTAAACTATAATCACCTCCATAGCATGATATTTGCTAATTGACTAACATTAGAGATTAGCAAAACCCAACACATAAGATTGCCACTTGTTTCAGCCAGGAATCACATTAATCCCAACATTTTTGGGTAGGTGGCAATAATGTTTTCACGTAAGAGAATGTCCTGCTAGGAGAGTTCTGGTGTTCTACGAGAGCAAAAGAGTGAGCGAGCAAGCAAGCAAGCACACATGTATGCGTGCAGAGAGAGAGAGAGAGAGAGAGAGAGAGAGAGAGAGAGAGATTGGTGATAGATGATCTGTATATTTTATTGGAAAAGAAATAATTCATTCTATACATCATTTCCCTCAGCAAGATATTCATACTGTACGTTGCAAAATGCCATAAGTTGCAAAGATGGATTACCATCTGGCAGTAAAAAGGAAATTAATTATTTATGTTTCACCTTGTCCTTCCAAAAGGGTAATGAATGATTGGTATGTTTTTTCGTGCAAAGGTTTGAATGTAGAAATGATTAAAGTTCTGTTTACGACAGCTGTTGGGAGGGCCAACAGCATGTTTTCCCTATCAGCTACGTGAGGCAGCTATTTTCCAACAGCTAAATCCAAATAGGGTCTAAATCTTTGATGGTAGAGGAAACCTATGCCACAATATCAGCTTTCTTGGGATCATTGCAAAGGTTTCCCATAATGGATCTAGTTGAATAATAATAAAAAAATGGCATCCCAATATTCGAGGCTCTCACCATTACAAGGTTTACAGTGGGTCAAATATATATAGCCTTACCTCCATGTGTAAAAAGGCTGTTTTTATACTTCAAACTTGTGACATATAAGTCTCATTGGAACAACATTACCATTGTTCTAAGTCTGCTGTTGCCTAATTGAATAATCATGCATCATGAAAATTTTATAATTTCACATTGTCATTTAGATGGTTTTTTCTAATATCAGAACATAGCACAAATATTAAAGATGAGAGTTCACATCATTGACAGCATAACAATGATATCACTGAACATTTATTTTTTTATAACAAAAACAATGATCATCATGGCATGCTAAGCCTAGATTAGGCTGTCATATGTTTATGTGCAAACTAAAAAGCTCAATAGAAATATGCAAGATTCTATGACTATAGGACAGGACTATAAACCAGAACAAGTCACAGACACCGTCCAAACAGTAAAAAAAGAAGAAGATCAAACTCTTGTTGGTTCAATTTTTCGCTAGACTTGAAAAGACATGAATCATAACACAAACAACAAAGAGAAATGATGATAAACATCATATTTTTACCGACAAATAAAAAAATTGATAATGACTAATCAAATGCTTACTCTGAACTTTCACTACAACCAGATATTTGAAAGATACATACCACAGCAAGCTCACATTTGGAATTTATCTAAGTTATGAATGCCCTAAAGTTCTAGGGATTTCCCTGTTCCAATCTTTGTGATAACCATATAAAGTTGCTCCTTTTGTCAACTAGAATTCCATTCAATAATTTATATCCACAACAGCACCAGGATATTCTCTTTTTTCTTTTTCCCTCTGTTCAAGAAAGAAAGAAACATTTCCAAACCGAATCCAACACATAATATCATCAAATGGCATCTGTTGAGGAATAAAATCGCCATTGCATTGATAACCATGCAAAGGGCTAAGATCAGCCCTGGCCCCCACTTGCTATACTGTGCCCACAAAGAACGAGCTGACCAGTATGATTCGGCGGATCGAGCAACCCGTAGCTCGGCCTCCCCGGAAAATCCGTAGCTCGGCGCCCCCGAGCAATCCATAGCTCGGTACCCCCGAGCAATCCGTAGCTCGGTGCCCCCGAGCAATCCGTAGCTCGGTGCCCCCGAGCAATCCGTAGCTCAGTTTCCCGAGCAATCCGTAGCTCGGCGCCCCGAGCAACCCGTAGCTCGGCTTCCCCGAGCAATCCATGGCTCGGCTTCTCCGAGCAATCCATAGCTCGGCATGCACCTCCGCGGAATAAAACTGTTTTCACGACTGGCTTATTTCTTTTGTCATATCTTAGCCACCCCCGTGCCTCTGCTGCTCAACCCGTGCTTGCGCCCCAGCAGTGCGAACTATCTGTGCATTTCAGCCATCAAGGCCAGATCGTCCCTCGACCGTCTGAACCAAGCCTTTCCGCGCCCCCGCGGAACCTGGTGCAGGAGAGCCCAAGTCTAGTATAACAGAATTCCAAACGAGGAATCATATCGAGGCGTGACTTAGGACCTGCAATAACGGCCTAGGACCTACGCAGTCATCGGATCTCGGGCAATCAAAGAGCTCTCCCAGCCATCGATCCTTCAACGGACAAGATACGGATCTCACCGACCTCACAACAGCTTGATTCGAATCATCTCCGTATCTCAACAACCTTTGAACCTTCCAAAAGGTGCTCAAGATTCAGATGATTGCTTATAAATAAGACACTCCAGATTCTCTCAGGTACGCGCAAGCTCCCGTACACAACTCCTAGCTCCCTCTCTTTCACTGCTCCCCTGCTTTTTTCCGCCATTGGTGCTCTGCACGAGCTCCCAATAGGCCACCCTTGGAGGAACTCCCCAGAGAGAGCCTTCTCTTCATTTCTGTTGATCGCTGATCCCCACTGACTTGAGCGTTGGAGGGCCTTCCGCAGAGGGCTACCCCTAATGCCTCTCACGTGAGGACTTCTTTGCAGGTCTGCCCAGGAGGAAGCCCAATTAGGAGACCAATCGCGCCTAAGTCAAAGGACAAATTTTCGCGGCAACAGCATCTAAACAAAAAATTAGTGCATTCAAAGAACAATGAAACAAAATAAAGACCATAATCACCAGAAGCAGAACTCCATGGTAGTAAAATGCTCCAGACCCATTGCAGCTAGGTCAAACTCAACCAAGATCAAAAGTCAAAGCAGAAATGCTGAAAGTGTAACAAAAATGTGTGTATCATTTCAAATTTCTTTCAGTTTTACAGATGAAGAAAGAGACCTTGCATGGGATCTTCCACCAAAGCTACCTCATCATCTAATTATTACAGCAAGTCTCAAACTCCAAGCTCAGGATCGACGATCCAAGAATCCAATGCCAGAGGATGTATGATGTCAAAAAACTTTGAAAAAAAAAGGGTCAGGGGCAAATGACCTTCTATTTCTCAGGGTCAGGGGTGGCGGCGGCCGCCTCGGCCGCAACCGCCTCGGCCGCGAGAACGGGAGCGTAGTAGTCGGCGTGGGCGTCCATGCACTTCTTGAGGACGGAGGTAATCTCGAAGCACTTGTCGACGACGTCGTCGCCGTTCTTCTCGGCCTCCTCCACGCACTTCTCCCACGCTATGAACTCCTCCTTGCAGCCTCCTCCCTTCATGAACAAGCAGAATCCGCACTCCGTCTCCTCCTCTTCCTCTTCTCCGCCCTCGCCGGCCTCTCCTCCCCCGTTCTTCCCCTTCTCTCCACCTTCCGCAGCCGCCGCCGCCGCCGCGGCGACGGAAGAATCCGGCCGGCCGGAAACTTCGGAAGGAGGGGGAGGGGGAGGGGGAGGTGGAGAGGAAGGATCGATCGTCGGAGATGAGGTTTGGGCCTCGGAAGGGGAGGGGGAGGAGGAGGAGGAGGAGGACATGACTTGGGCTTGGGGTTTGGCGAGGGTAGAGATGGAAAACCGATTCGAGGGTTTAGGGTTTCTGAGGGAGCCTTTCCCTCTATTTGTAAAGCTTGACCTTCAAGGCAAGGAAAGATTTGTACGCCGTCTTCCATCCAGAATTATTCTATATAGAAATAACGTACAAAAACTTTTCCTCTAAACAAACCTAAGAACCGCTTGAAATGACCCAGACCTTTCCTTCTTTTAATATTTTTTTTAAAAAATTAAATCCTGAAATAACGTTGGCATGAAACATTTTCTAGATTCTTTGCATAACCCACTCAAAGAATATATTCCATGCGAACATCATTCTCGGAATATGTTATTAGAAAAACATTAAAAATAATAAAGATCTTATTTCTAGAGCCCTTTCAAAAGGATTCAAACATAAAGAAAAAAAAAATTATACTTTTGATCCTCATACTTTATCAAAACTTATTTTGATTCTCAAACTTTCTATTAACCAATTCATGTGCTCATCATACGGTGACACATAAGCTATTCTATTAATTTTAATTAATCTTATGTAATAAGAAATCAAATATAAACATTCCTAAAATTTGGCGGGCTAAACTATAATAATTGAATGTTTGAGAATTGATGTGGCTAATCAAGCCACGTTAGAGTTAACGATCAAATGACTGACGGAGCCAAGGTTGAACGGACCAGATCAGCACCCAAGAGACTTCCGAGTCCCCCTCGGCTTCGGCACCCCAGAGGACTCCCGAGTCCCTCTCGATCTCGGCACCTGGCCTTCATATGGCCCACCAACCTCGTGCGATCCTACGTGGCCACTATCAGTTACGGTGCATGCTCGACATGACTAGGCCCACCTACCACCTGTGACGCTGCATCTAGCAGGGAGATGGCAGGCCCGGCTACCCCTGACAAACTCAAGAACGGTTGCGATCTGTTCTTGTCAGCCTTGCCGCCTGTCTCCTATCAGACGATGACGTCTCGGATTCAACAACTTTCCAAAAGAGGGTAAGAGGGACTTTCGAACATGTATAATAACATTCACTCATAACGAGAGAATGGATCTGAACTCCAAGTTTTCGGCTAAGTCTTTAGTCCATTTCTATTTTCTGTTTCCCAAGTTACTCACTTGAGCATTGGAAGGTCCCCACCGGAACAATCGATCCTCGGGGACTTTTTTGCAGGATCCTCGCCCGCGGAGGAGGTCTCATCATCCTTTGGATCCTCATATTCGCTCGACGTTTGGAGAGGGTGATTTGGCGGTAACAGATTGGCACACCATGAAGGGGAAGACGAGGGGATAGAAAGCTCAACAATAATCAACTGCAGACCTCCACTCCCCTAAGAAAAACAAAAAGATGATGATGACACGCACCCAGGAGATTTCCATCAGCTACGCTGGGGGGCATCACCAAGGAGCTGAGCAGCAGGAGGCTAACCTCCTTGCTCCGCCCTCGCCACCACCTCAGGATGACCAAATCGCCGTCCTTACCTTACAAATCCAGTCGCTTGTAGCGGTTATTCAGGAGCTGCAACAATAGCCGGCGGCCGCGCAGCAACACCCAAGGCCACCCTCGCCGGGCGCGGGGGCCGTTCAACCTAGCCAGCAATCCACCTACGAGAGAGCCTCTTAGAGGGAGACTCACCGTTGTTGCGCTTCGCCCAAGCATCACCACTGAGAGGCCTCCAAGAGGCCTTGATCTCCCACCTACCATTCTGAAGGTTTTCCTAAACCATGGCATAGGAGGGAGACCGAGCGAGGACATCATCATCGGTTATCGCCCTTTCCGTCCTCAGGATCCTCAAGGGAGGGGTCCTTCAACGATCGGATCGGTCGCTAGTGTTGGGAATTGTATTCTAAAGCTAATCATTTGATGATTGTGCTAATATAAATAGCATATAAATTGATATATTAATAAAAGTTATTTGGCAGTTTATTTATTACAAGAACATCTTCTTAAAACTCCTAATAGTAATGAAGCCCTTAGGATATTCTTTTATAATAAAGAAGGATTTATCTTTGAAGATCCTCAAAAGAGTTCGCGACCAAATGATATACTATGACATGGCCATAGTACTATCAATTATAGGACGTTGTATATCATATTTGTTGGTTATCCTCTTAACCAAGGAGTGTAGAGACATTGTATGACATACAGGTGAAAGTGTAGGAGTACATTTCACCGAACGTGACTCATTTCCGGATACTCTGTTGTCAAGAGTTAATCCGAGAAGATATGGGTATAAGTATCCTTCAGACCTGAAGATCACAATCGGTGACTTGCAAGCAACTCATTGTACTTAGGTGTCGGACCACCTGAATTTTTAATCCAGCTATGAAAGGTTACTGGGTGCAGTCAAGTACTCGTGGTAGTCAATTATGGATCAAGATGGAATTTGACCTATCCTGTTAAAAGGAGAAATGATTGTGTTTCAATTTAACAAGACCTTGGCCAAGGCACTTCATGTGAAGGTCACATGATCACTAAAGTTGAAATCACTTTATGGATTTACTGTTTAGAGTTGACAGGCTCTTAAGTCATCCTTAACATTTGTGGTCAAAAGGATGAATTATAAGGTAACTATTTCTTAGGGTTCTTCGAGTTTGCTCGGCAACTCTTCGACATATCCGGACGTCGGGTTCCATTGTTAGATGGGCACATCGATTAGTATAGAAAGTTGTTCCTATGCTACCGGCTTAGGTTCGAACTAGAGAGTCACATGCATAGAAGTTTCCTAGGATGATCTATTTGCTGCTCAACGATTAGAATCGTATATGATTTAATTAATCAATTTGATTGATTGAATTATCTCAATTGGGTTAAGTACAGTGAATAAGATTCAATTAGGTTTAAGTCTATTAGAAGGACTAATCAATTTCAAATATTGATTTGAAATTAGACTTGATTTGGATTTAAATAGATTCAGGACTAGCCAAATTTGATTTGGGCTAGACCATGATCTATGTAGGTTCAATCCAATAAATTCAAATCAGCTTAAACCAAAACCCAAACCCAAACCCTATGTGTAAAAAAAGTTTTCTCGCATGAGGATCTCACATGATGAGATAGCTAAAATCTCATCTTATGAGAGATTAAATTCTCATGCATAATTTAATGTATAACCTTAATCTTTTCCAAATGGTTTCCATTAGAATTCTAAGTGTTAGAATTCATATGGAATTAATGTACCTCTTTGAATCAACCAGACGATGAATTCTAAGTGTTAGAATTCACATCTCTTTTATTTTCACCGAACGTCGGAATTAACAAAACGTTGGAGGTTTTCACCAAACGTCAAGTTGCGTCTCTTTGGTTTTCACCAAACGGCAGAATTTAAGTGTTAGAATTTAATAGGCTAAAGGCTAAATTGAGCCTATAAAATAGAGGAACATTCTTCACCAGACAACACACGAAATGTTATGGATTAAAATTCTAAAAGGTTAGAACAAAAATCCTGGTGTGATTCTGTTGTTAGCAAAAGTTTGGTGGATCTTGAAGGAAGATTCAAGTGGGATGTTTCAAGATCAGCAAAGTTATTTTTTCGGAGCTAGCACTCCCGGGAATCCGATCATTCGGGTACTTCGCATGGACGATACTAGAGGCTGGACGATTGAACGACTGCAGAGCACAAAGGATTTACCAATTATTCTTAAGGTAAGTGATATGATCCCTATATCTTAAGGTAGACTTCAAGATAAGTAGTATGACTTCTTATCTTGAAGATCAAGATATGATCTTTATGATTTTATTTATATGCATAATTTAGATCAAACGATCCTATAATATAAGGCAATGATATGATCTTGATGCATGTTAGATAGATTAATATTTAATCTTTAAGCTTCCGCATTGATAATTGTTATCAAAATTATTAAAATATGCATGCCTTGGAGGTTGTTTCTTCCTACAGCTAGGCCGAGCAACGGCTGGACGAGTACAACCAGCGGCTGGAGGAGCTCAGCAGTAGGATCACTAATCAGCCGAATGTCGACTACAACAGCCGTCCTCCGCTGTCTCATCATATTATGGAGGAGCCGATCTCGAACCGGTTCTATCTCCCCCAGTTGGACCCCTACGACGGCACCACTGACCCCCTGGACCATTTGAAGAGCTACAAGGTCCTCATACAGGTCCAAGGAGCGACCGACTCTCTCTTTTGTATCACCTTTTCAATCACCCTTCAGAAGGCTGCCTGTACTCTCGCTTGTCGTCTTACAGCATCAACTCCTTTCAGTAGTTGGAGAGGGCCTTCTTGGCACACTTCGATGCATGCCGAAAGATTTCTCGGTGGTCGACAGCCTATTCGCCGTCCAACAGAAGAGTGGCGAGTCATTGATGGACTTCGTGGCCCGGTTCAAGGAAGTTTAAAACCTCGTGGACTCCGTGGCCACCCTTACCTTAAAGCAGGGCTTTGTCCTTTCCGCTTAACCTACTTCCTCGACAAGAAACCCCCCAGTTCCTACACCAAGCTACTAAGTTGTGCACAGAAGTACATCCGCACCAACGAAGCAGACTCTTCTCAAAGGGAGGCTAATGGAGGACCCAGCAGGAAGCAAGCCCGTCTGGAAGCCTAGTGGGGTTCGTCCTAGGAGGCTTGAGCCTCCCCGCCGACTGAAAAGCCAGCCCCGAACCCTTGCCCTCAAGGAAGAGCACTTCACTCCTCTGCTCACCTCAATATCCCACTTCTTGATGGAGGTTGAGGGCGAGCCCTTCCTTCAGCATCTCGCCCCCATGAAGCAGGAGCCCTTCGCGACAAGAACCTTTACTGTCGCTTCCATCGGGATCACGGCCACGACACGAGGACTGCCGACAGCTAAAGAGGGCGATCGAAGAGCTTATCTTGTCAACTCCCCCTTCTCTCTGGGGCCACCGATAGCACACCTGCACACCTGTGGTAATCGGATAGAGTTTTGCTAGTCTTTAGTAGCGCTCCATAAAGAGCTAGAAACCCAACTAATTATCATAAGTGGCAAACACTCGAAAACACATCTTGTTAAAAACTTTTTATTATCATCTCAAATATATGCACATCACTCAATCAACACTAAGCATCAACATGCTCAGATAATATTATTCATGACATTCCTTAGGCAGTTACAAGATCACATTCACAATCGACATCAAAATCATAAGTACACATCATGCTCAAAATTTTCTCCAAAACATAAGTCTCATATTCATATCCAAAAAGGTTTGATACATCACCATATCTCACTGTACACATACACATATGCAAATATACAAATATTATCTCACACTAACTCAATATACAATTGCTATCCTTTATACACCCTTGCATCCAAGCAAGCTGCGCCAGCTAAGGGTTGGTCCTGCTTAACCTTTGATCCTGGCAGAAATACTCATTGATCTGAAAGTAAATATCAATCATAGAGGGGTGAGACCTAAGTCCCAGTGACTGGATAACCATCTAACTATGAGAAATAAAGAACCATAACCTCAATTTTCAATCGTATGCTGATACTATTTAGCTTGTACAACTCAAAGTACATTTTTAACATGATATCAGATAAAATAAAATGTAGCTTATTCTTCAAATAATATACCAGTACTGAAATACTCTACAATAACTTTCCACTGAAAGCTAACTCATTAAGATAAAAATCAATGCATTACAATATGAAGATATGCATTCTTTATCTACAGCTCAGACTTTCTTTATTAAATTCCGAATTTCCACCAAATCTGCTTGCCCACTGGCATCTCATGTAAACTCTCCCTCTTAGGGTAACTACTTGGTCCACTAGCCCTTTTCAAATAACAATGTATGCTTTTAAATCTCATGATACTGGGCTGTGTGTGTAATGCCTCTGAGGTACCACCCTGTAGTCGCCCTCCTACAGGTGTACTCTCATCGGGTGCATGACTAGCAATAGGATCCCCGCACAAATAGCACCCCTTACCCGTGCAGTTCATCCGGCAAAGTGCTTTTTCCTTAACCCTGGAACCTCGGGTTTTCTCTTTACCCCCACGGGCTATATATAGTAACCAGCTCCACTGAGCTATGATTCATGCCCCCATGGGCTACTTACAACCTGCCCCACGGGCCTGGTCAAGCGTGCACTTACCCCTGATTCCGAGGTTCATCGTACGATCTGTTCGCAAGGAGGTGCCGGCTCAATAGTAGTGTGCAATGCTCATGCTATAGTACAGTCTAAAGGGTGATCAGCCCCATAGATGCCTGATACTCAGTATGATACATACATCATTTGTAAAGCTTTATCATGCAAATATGCCATGTATACATTAACAATCCCCTCGTCGAAACTCATGCTTATGTCTTTATGCTCAAAACTATGCTCAAAACTCATATGTATTTCTTTATGCTTAAAACTCATGCTCAAAACTCATACTTATTTCTTTATGCTTAAAACTCATGCTCAAAACTCATGTATCAAAATATCATATACTAGGTTCTCATTTCTCAATTTAAAACATATATAATACTCTATTAAACATAACATACCACAACTATGTATTAATCCCATTATAGTAGCTCAAATAACTTTTCATTGCTAGATGAAAAACCGACTCACCTTAGCAGGTTACTCCTCAACTGGTACTCAACTCCGGTATTTCAGCTCCCAATAACCCTCTTGACCTACGTCAACATACAGATACGATAGCTATTAGGATTACCTCCATATGAGGTTTTCCCATAAAACCATGCATGCATACATGCTCTATCCTCTAATATCTCATTATTTTCTTCATCCTTTCTCTACTCAAGATTTCTTCCACTATTATCTCAAAATACAATAATCTAAGAAAATCTAAAGTCATGCAAGATCTAGGGAAGTTATAGCTTACCTGGACAAACCCAAGCTTCCCTTTCTCTTCCTCTTTCTTTCTCCTTCTTCTTCTTCTTCCTTTCCTCTTTTTTCTTCTCTTCTTTCTCTCTTTCTTTCTTTCTTTCTTTTCTCTGGCTGAACCCACATTTTTCCTTTTTTCTCTAATGACTTGAGGACCAAGTCATGGTGACTTAAGGGCTAAGGCATGCCAAAATCCCATTTTTGCCCTCAAATACTCTTAACGCATGCTTTTTGAAAAATACGTGGCTCACTTATAACCATGATATTTTGCCTTATATTTTTTTTCCAAATTGCCCTTAACACAATTAGCAATTGACATTGGAGCCTTTTCCAAATTTGCACCCGATATAATATTTTTTAATCAATTTATAGCCTAGATTATTATTTTTTACTTAAATCAATACTTTTATGTAACATTTCTAAGAAAAGACTATACCAACTTGAAGAGCTCGATTTTAGAAATCCAACGGTTCAAACAACACTCAAATCGGACTTAAAACGAAATAAATATAAATTTTTAAGATTTAACCCAGAAAATCTGTCGTCTTAGAGTCGGCTCTAACAGATTTGGTGTCGGCTCCAGCAAAAATAGGTGTCGGCTCTAGAAAATTTGGTGTCGGCTCTAACAAAAATAGGTGTTGGCTCCAAAAATTTGGTGTCGGCTCTAATATTGCAGCAGAAATATTAACCTTCTTTTTCTCTGCAGGTATCGACTCCCTCTGCAGGTGTCGACTCTAAAGCATGCCAGAAGTTTAAAACCGTACCAGAGTTGACTCCACTCCAAATAGTGTCGACTCCAACTACTAAAAACATCATTTAAGGATAAAACTTAAACTAAACTTATTTTTCTTGTGATTTAAGCCTATTAAAACTTAAATCTCTCAATTTCTTAAATCAAACTCATTAGCACTCAAAAATATACTCATTTACTCCAAAATTTCTTCTCTTTACATTTATCAAAAGGCCAACATGCCCATACTTCACTAAAACTCTCTGACTTTTGTTTCAAATGAAAAATGTCATTAATATTACTTAATACATTACAAGGTTTTTGGGATGTTACACATCTAGCAGGGCTACCTAGAAAAATTCATCCGACGAGGGAACCCGGCTATACAGGTCCGTTAGTGCCTCCGGTTGCCCAAGACAGTGTCGACAAAGCACAACTGAGAAGACGGTGGCCATGATTTCCTAGAGGGCAGGTGGCACTTTCAAGAGGCCACGAGGGGATGAGGGAGTTGATACTGTAATCCCCTTCTCTAAAGGGGACCTAGAGGGGGTGGACAATCCTAATGATGACAACATCGTTGTGTCCATGACAATCGCAAAACACCATGTAAAAAGGATTCTTGTTGACAGTGGAAGCTGAGTAGACGTTCTCAGTTACGATGCTTTTGTTCAAATGAACTTGTCCCCCGACTCCCTTTGTTCCATGACTACGCCCCTAATGGGCTTCATGGGAGACTCCGTAAGGGTGGAGGGAGAGATAACCCTTTCGGTCGTGGCTAGGATGTCGCCATGCCAAGCAAGGTCTTCATGAGGTTCCTAGTCGTCCGAATCCTCCTGGACTACAATGCCATCCTTGAGAGACCCGGCCTAAATCTCTTAGATGCCATTATCTTCACCAAGAGGTTGCTCATAAAGTTCCCTACCAACGGATGGGTCAGGGAGATGCGCGGGGAGCATAGCCCAGTGCCACACTGTTATCACATGGCTCCCAGTTCCTAGGAGGCGATCACTTCGCCAGTGCCCGAATTACTTGACCCTAGGGACACGGAGAGGAGAGGGGAGCCGACCGAGTGCTAGCTGAACCCGCTAGAGGAGGAGCTGATGAGGATGGTTTGAGTCGGGGCGCTTCTTCCCGAGGAGGCACGAGACCAACTCCTCGCCTTCCTTCAGGCCAACTCAGATGTCTTCGCTTGGTCATCGTCTGACATGCCGGGCATACCGATAGAGGTGATCACTCATAAGCTCAACATCAATCCCAAGGTGTCAACCAGTCTGATAGAAGAAGAGGAGTTTCGCCCTGGAGCAACAGAGGGCCATAGATGAGGAGGTGCACAAGCTAGTGGCCATCGGCCACATCCGGGAGGCCCACTACCCTGACTGGCTGGCCAACGTGGTTATGGCCCATAAGGCCAAAGGGAGCTGGAGGATGTGTGTCAACTTCACCGACCTCAACAAAGCGTGCCCCAAGGACAGCTTCCCGCTACCCAGGATCGACCAACTGGTAGACGCCATGTCTGGCCATGAGACACTTACCTTCATGGATGCCTTCTCAGGGTACAACCAGATCAAGATGGACCCAGCTGATGAGGAGGCCACTTCCTTCATAACCGAGAAGGGTATTTACTGCTATAAGATAATGCCCTTCGAACTGAAGAATGCAGGGGTTACATATCAAAGGCTGATGAACAAGGTCTTCGAGGATCAAATCAGGCGCAACATAGAGGTGTACGTGGATGACATGCTCACCAAAAGTGTCCATGTCAACGGCCAAGTTGTCAACCTGGCGGAGACCTTCAGTAACCTTCACCGTTATCAGATGAAACTGAATCCATGAAAGTGTGCCTTTGGAGTCACGGCAGGTAAGTTCCTGGGCTTTATGGTGACACAGCGAGGGATCGAGGCTAACCCGGAGAAGATCAGTGCCATCATCAACATGAGGCCACCGGCCAGCAAGAAGGAGGTGCAATGGCTTATCGAAAGAGTGGCATCCCTGAGCCACTTCCTATCGAAGTTGGAAGAAAGATGCTTGCCTTTCTTCAAGGCCTTACGCAAGGTCAACGGCTTCGAGTAAACGGGGGAGTGCCAAAAAGCCTTCGAAGGACCGAAGGAGTTCCTATCAACTCTGCCATTGCTGTCCAAGCCTAGAGAGGAAGAGGAACTCTTCCTCTACCTTGTAGCATCCCTCGAGGCGGTAAGCTTTGTGCTCATCCGCATTGATGCTGACGGGACATAGAGGCCTATTTATTACACCAGTAAGGTGTTTCACGATGCGAAGACCAGATATTCCAAAACCGAAAAGATTATTTTCGCATTGATCGTCTCTGCTCAGTGTCTCGAGCCTTACTTCCAAGCCCACCAGATCGTGGTGCTCATGGATCAACTGCTTAGGGTAATCCTGTCCCATCCTGACACCTTTGGCTGACTAGTAAATGGACAATCAAATTGGAGAGTTTGACTTGTTGTTTTGACCGAGATCGGCCATGAAGTCCTAGGTCTTGGTGAACTTTTTGGTCGAGTGCGCTTGGGCCGGAGAGCAGTCGGAAGAGCCCCACTTGGCGCCCTCAACGCTATATCCGAGGCAGGGAGGGAGGACTGGATCTTCCACATGGACGGTGCATTGAATTCCCAGGAGAGCAGAGCCGGCCTCATCCTCGCAAGCCCAAAAGGAATGGTGGTGGAGTATGCCCTCCATTTCCTCTTCCCAGCCATCAATAATCAGGCAGAGTATGAAGCTTGTCAAGGAGCTCAGAGTAAAATACCTAAGAGCCTTCACCGACTCCCAACTCGTCTCCGGGCAAATCGCTGGAGAGTACGAGGCTTGGGACCCCATCATGCTCGCTATCTGAGTAAAGTCCAATCACAGACCTCATTCTTTACTTACTTCAGTATCAGCTACATCCCTAAAAGTGAGAATACCAGAGTCGACTTCTTGTCTCGACTGGCCACTTCGATCGACGGAACCCTGGGAAGGACTTACGTGGAGCATTTGGAGGCCCCAAGTATTAATGCAGTGGAAGAAGCTCTACCGGTTGATCAAGGGCCCACCTGGATGGATGCATACACCCGATATCTCACCAACGACACTCTTCCCATCGACCCTATGGAGGCCAAGCTACTCAAATGGCGGGCTTCTAAGTTCCTAGTGCTCGATGGGCAACTATACCGGAGGTCTTTTTCTCACCCCCTCCTCAAGTGTGTTGGCCCTGCAGATGCCGACTACATCCTCTGTGAGATTCATGAAGGCATATGTGGAGGCTACTGGGGGGCAGAGCGCTAGCGCACAAGGCACTGCACCAGGGATATTACTGGCTTAGCATGCGGGAGGATGCCGTTGAGTTGGTTAGAAAGAGCGATAGCTACCAGCGACACGCTAGCATCCAGCGACGGTCAACTTTCCAGCTAAGTCCTCTATCATCTCCATGGCCCTTCGCCCAATGAAGAATGGACATTTTGGGACTATTCCCCTTGCCTCCGATCAACGAAGGTTCTTGCTCGTTGCCATCGACCACTTCACCAAGTGGGTAGAGGCTGAGACACTCGCCAAGATCACCGAAAGCAAGGTGAGGTCATTCTTTTGGAAATCAGTCATCTATCGATTCGAGCTGTCCCACACCCTCATCATCGATAACGGTCGGCAATTCGACAATGCCCCCTTTAGAGAGTACTGTGTCAAGTTAGGCATTTGCCAACAGTTTACCTTTGATGGTCATTCGCAAATGAATGGAGCGACCAAGGTCACAAACTGGACCATCCTTCAGGGGCTCAGAATGCGTCTGGATAACTTTAAAGAAAGATGGGTAAAGGAGCTCCCGAGCGTGCTGTGGGCGTATCACACGATGCCATGAATTCTCAGTGGGGAGACTCCCTTCAGCCTCATGTTTAGATCGGAGGCTATTATTCCTATGAAGGTCAACAGCCCCAGCCCCCGAGTGGAATCGTACGACGAGGGAGATAACCCGAGTCAGCTATGGGCCAATCTTGACCTCGTCGAGGAGGTGCGTGATCGGGCACAACTCAGGATGGCTGTCTACCATCAAAGAGCCATGAGGTACTACAACACCCAAGTCCACCCTAAGGCGTTCCTTTCTGAAGATTTGGTCCTTCGACAAGCCAAGGTCTCGAGGCCCATGAAGAGGGGAAAACTATCTTCGAACTGGAAGGGCTCTACTGGGTCATCGAAGCCCTCCATTGTGGAGCATACCAGATAAAAAACTCGACGGAAAGCCACTCCCTCACACCTGAAATTTGGATAATCCGTTGGTACTACCAGTAATATACACAAATATTTGATTATAAATTTAAGTATTTCATCCCTTTATAAGTTTGAATATCTCACCCTTTCGGCTAATAAAGATATATTTAAGTATCTTATTTTTTCAGCCGAAGACCGACTCCACGTTAGCACTAAAGCCCATTGTTAGCACGTCACCAAAGACCGATTCCATGTCGGTACTAAAGCCCATCGCTAGGATAGCACCAAAGACCAGCTCCATGTCGGCACTAAAGCCCATTGCCAAGACGATAACAAAGACCATCTTTACGTTGGCACTAAAGCCAGTCACCAGGACAGCAACAAAGACCGGCTCCATATCAGTACTAAAGCCGTCGCCAGGATGATACCTAAGACCGACTCTACATCGACACTAAAGCCCATCGCCAAGATGGCACCTAAGACCGACTCCACATTGGCACTAAAGCCCATCTTCAGGATGGCACCTAAGATCGGCTCTAAGCCGGCATTAAAGGCCAACAACTCCAGGACGACACCAAAGATCGGCTCTACGTCGGCACTAAAGCCTATCGCCAGGACAACACCAAAGATCGACTCCACGTTGACACTAAAGCCCATCGCCAAGATGAAACCTAAGACCGACTCCACATCGGCACTAAAGCCCATCACCAAGATGACACCTAAGATCGACTCCACGTTGGCACTAAAGCCTGTTGCCAAGATGGCACCTAAGACCAGCTCCAGGCTAGCACTAAAGATCGGCTCCAGGCCGGCACCAAAAATCGACTCCAGCGTCAGCACTCAAAGACCAACTCTAGCGTCAACACTCAAAGACCGGCTTCAGGTTGGCACCTAAGACTGACTCCATGTCGACACTAAAGCCCGTCGCCAGGATGACACCTAAGACCAACTCCAGGCCAGCACTAAAGAGCGGCTCCAGGCCGGCACCAAAGACTGACTCCAGTGTTAGCACTCAAAGATTGGCTCTAGGCCTGCACCAAAGACTGACTCCAGTGTTAGCACTCAAAGACCGGCTCCAGGCCAGCACCGAAGACTGACTTGAGCATCGGCGTTCGAAGATCGGCTCCAGCATCGACGTTCAGAGACCGACGCCCGAGTCGGCACAAGGGCAGACTTACCACGATGTTTGCATATAAGACCGCCCCTAAGGTTGGCTTCTAAGGCCAATGCCTACACCAGTGCTAAACCCGACTCCCGAGCCGGCCTCAACACTTGCTCCAAAGTCCCCTTCAGACTTAGGCCGAGTCATCACTCCGAGCTCACATCACTCCGAGCTCACTCAACCTCATAAGAGATGACATGCTAACAGAGCTAAGTATCCAAATGCCTTAACATTTAAAGGAAATTTGCCTTCATTGCTAATCAAAATGTTTACAAAATGCTAACTCGGGTCGGACTTTAGTACAAAAGCAAGGAAAAAAAAGAAGAGGGGGTCTTCAAGCATCGACCGGTGCAGATCCATCGCTGCCTGACCTTCACACCGAGGGCAATCCCTTTGGCTTCTTGCCATCTGGCTCGAGGTCATTGAGGCCGGGGATGCTGAAGACATGCGCCACCTTCTCCTTGCATTCTCGGAAGCCTTAGAGATAGACTTCGATTGAAACCTCTGCCACATCGTCCAGGAAGGTGTTGGAGCCCCGGTAGCGCCTTACTGCCTCGGTCGCTGTGGCCTTCTCCTTGGCAGCTCGGGTCGCCTCCATCTCAGCCGCCATGGCATTGGCCTTGCGAGCAATTTTCTCGACATTCTTGGCCCACTCCTTGGCCCCCCTCACCGTCAGGGTGACGGTGTGGAGCTGACTCTGATAGGAGAACAGATCCGCCTCTATCTCCCTCAGCTTTGTCTCTACCTCCCTCAGCCTCGCCTCGGTAGTACGGGCATGCTCGAGCTCGGCCACTGCTTGGCACTTGGCCTCCTCGAGCTTCTCTATCTGCTCGACTCGGGCCTCTCCAATGCCCCCTCGGCCCTCTCAGCCCGAGCCCAAGCATTGACAGCCTCTAGTCGAGCACGACAGAGGACCGCATCACCTTGGATGGTGACATCCTTCGCGGTAGCCATGGAATTCACTGCCGGCATCAGGAAACCTCTGTCAGCGCATAATAAAGTAAAGAAGTTTCATAAAGAGAGAAAGGTACTTACCCATAGCAGAGCCATGGAGGCATCCCAGAAGAAGGCAGAAGCTCTTTGGCAGCTAAGCTCGCTCTGGAACTTCGGCAAGTAGACTTGGGCCATCAGCTGCTCTGTCCTGCGGCCGTGGTTCACGAGGGATGGCCAAGAGGGGATTGCCATGATCCCTCCTCCCTCCGTAGTCTCGGCCGACTTTGAGGACGAGGGAGTCATGTTGGGGACCGACGACATCTCCTCTACCGATGGCCCCGCTGCTATCGGATGCTTCTCGGCTGCTTGCCCTTCTGGCGGTGGGCCCTCGTCCAAGGCCAGCTCGGCTGCCAAGAGAACTAGCCCTGCGCTCGAGGTGACCGGCTCCGTAGGTTGCGGGATCACTTTGACCCTCGGCTCCTCCGGGGGCATCTTGACGGTGAGATCGATTGATGGGGCCCCCTGGCTCGCCTGGGGCTCGCTGGGAAGAGGAATCGGCGACCGAGAGCGAGCTCTCACCCTCGACCCCTCCGCGTCGCCAGTGGCCCTCTTCCTTTTGGACACCACCTTCCTTATGGCGTCAGTTAATGTCCTCATATCTGCACGTGCCAGGGATGGGTCAGCAAAAAAAAAGAGAGAAAAGAGAGGGGGAAATTTTCATGACTGCTCACCATCGCTAGAGATAATGCCCGTGAGTTGGAGGTTCTCCTTCGATAGAAGCTCTTGGCAGTGAGGGACCACGGAGGTCAGCAGCTGCTCGAATACCTCCCGATCCTCTGGGACCACCGATAGGTTCTTATTGGGCCCTAAGTTTGTTTCCTCCCAATATGACCTCACCCCCTCGAGGTCCGCAAAGAAACATAGAGTCTTCCACCCTTTAACAGGCATGGAAAGACCCAGATTAATGGCTCGGCTGGGCCTAGGTGCGAATAACCACCAGCCAGCCCGGGGGCGAAGGACGTAGAGGCTACGGAACAGGAAGACTCTACCCTCTATGCCCTGGAAGCGACACAGTACTAAGAATGCGTAGATGGTCCAAATGGAGTTCGGAACCAATTGTGCAGGCACTAGGGCATATCTATGGAGAAGGCTGACTATGAAGGGATGGAGAGAAAGCCGAAGACGCATCTTAAGGAATACTTCGTACAAGGCAACTCTTTCCGGTAGAGAAGAAGTCACCCTGTCATTAGGTCCAGGAGCGGATAACCGAATGTTCTCGGATATCCTATAGGCTGCCCTAATGTTAGTCTATGCCCTAGATCCAATCGGATTGGATGTTATATACATTCTATAAATACAAATCAAATAAAAATGGTTTCTTTATCTATCCAGATATCTTTTATTATATATTTGATATATTTGTCTATGAGATAAAGTCCAAAAGAATGTGAACCATGCATATAAAATTTCTAATAGAGATTACAAATTATGAGATCTAAATTGCACGTTATGGTTCGATTCTTTAAATTTTCCTAGTCGATGTATATTTAGGACTGGACACCATCGAACACCATGAGACTGGCACACTTTGCATATCCTCACCCTTTGTATGAGCAGCTAATTTTATAGGCTGAAGTATGAAGATACTTGGATAGGTATGTGGATGCTCATTATTATAACGATGCATTGGATGATCCATACATAGATCTCATATGGATATTCTATATAGTGTCGATGTTGATCTCTAATGACGGTGGTATGAATGATCCTTTGACTTGAGATCTTCATTGTATCTCATGTGTGGAATGTCATGCTTTGACGACATTCAAACTTCGCTCTAGCCATGGGTGGCAAATATGGTGTCGGTTGGATATGATATGAAGCACATGAAGGTGATGTTTGATCAAGACAGGATTCGTCTTCCTTGATAAATAGGGTTATATCCCATGGACACTTGATGGATTAAATTGACTGTTCAATCCTTGTAAGGTTGAGTTAAAATTCAAAATGGTTTCAAAGTTCTAATTCATATGAGTTAATTTTTTTGAGATCAAGTAAACAAAGATCAATTACAGGATTGACACAATCCATACCACTGATTGATTTAGGATATGTGATGAAGGGATTGAATCATACGGTAACCGTTCATGGGTACAGGTATTGTTAATGGTCACGTTAACAAAATCCTTAGCACTTGGGTGGTCATGATGCTTTGCTAGAGGCCTCTCATGATTTATAATCATATTATTGATTTGAATAAAGAGTTATTTAATCATTCCTAGGGTCAGTGATTAGGACATGATTATTGCCAACATGTTAAAAGACCTAATGGGTCACACGCATTAAGAATATTTTTGGATGAATTAAAATAAAAATTAAATTAGATTTAATTCATAAAAGATGACCAATTAGATAATTGGATAAGACCCGATTTAAAGAAGATAAAATAATAATGGATATGATCCATTATAGAGGAAGAAATTTTAGGGAGAGATAATTTGCATATGATGAACAAATAATCGGATACCTAAATTTGGCTTATTCCATGTGATGGACGGCTATGATTATTCAAATATAGATAGAAAATCTCAGCCATGTGGAGATGGATTCATGCCCATCGGATGGGGCATGATGAATCTCCACAGTTCGATGGTGAACACGTACAGATTGGGGCATATAGTTATGAGATAACTAATTTCTAATTTTAAGGGCTAAGATTTTGACACATGGATGATGGATGGAGTCTCTTCCTCTTCCTTGGATTAATGTTACTATGATAAAAGGGGTCTCTTCCTTTTTTTTGGACGTTGCCATAGAAAGTGGAGTCTCTTTCTCTCCTTGGATTAAGGTTGCCATGAGAAAAGGGGTCTCTTCCTCTCCCTTTGAACGTCTCTTTCTCTCTCTAAAAATATGTTTCCTTCTCTTCCTCCTCTTGGATGGTAGAAAAAGATTAGATCTTTAGACCTATGGAAAGATCTTTTGGTTTAAAATTCAAAAAGGGGATTCAAGAGGCGCTAGCACCCCTTTCTCTTCATCTTCATACCTTGAAGGTCTTCATCCACTCTTCTCCGCATGGATCACCGTTAGAGGCCGGACGTATGGACGGCTAGTGATAGAGGATTCATCCTTTTCTACATCGATAAAGGACTCAGATATTAATAAATCTGATATTTTAGATTTTATTTGTAATTTAATAAATCTGTTCCTAAGGATCCTAGGCATCTGGAAATTTTGTATTTTATCTTCCGTTACATTTTCATGAATTTGATTCATGTCTTGCATATATAATTCCCAACACCTAAGGGATGCTAGAACCTGATCGAGGAAAGAAGAACAGCAAGGTCCGAAGGAGGAAGACTCAGAGGAGGTTCAAGCTCAGGGGAAGAGGAAGGAGGTCTTGGAGGTGTGTGGAGCTGGGTTCAGGCCGACCCTCCTTTAATGCCTCTTTTCTAAATCATTCTCCTGACTCGACTTGCCACCTGCCCACCTACCTACCACTGGAAGAGATGCCTCAGCAACCACCCAGCGAGCGGGGTCCAAGATCTATGGCCAATGACAAAACATCGGTAATGTTAGCTCAATGATGGCAATTACCTTTTCGCGGGGTCCAAAGGATTTTTCCGTCTCAAGGAGGATCCTCCCTCCGATCCGATGGTGAGGATTAGCAAAGCGATGGCATGGCGGTGCCCCGTATCTCCAACATTAAAGAGTTGCTCCTCCCTCGAGGATGCGTGCCCCTCTCAATGACTGATGATGCATTGGGATCAGCCATCGAGTGATCTCTTGCCCCTTTTGCTGGGCAGATGGTACGCTCACACGATCTCAGGGGCAGGGAGGGTGCATTTGATGTGGATGAAGCCACGTTAAGGCTAATAGATCAAGTGACTAATAGAGCCAAGGTCGAGCGGATCAGATCAGCACCCAGGGGACTTCCGAGTCCCCCTCGGCCTTGGCACCCCGGGGACTCCCGAGTCCCCTTCGGCCTCGGCACTTGGCCTCCACATAGCCCATCAACCTTCTACAATCCCACGTGGCCATTACCAGTTATGATGCACGCCCAACATAACCAGGTCCAGCTACCACCTATGGCGCCGCACATGGTAGGAAGATGGCAGGCCAAGCTACCCCTGACAAACTCAGAAACAGTTGCGACCTATCCTTGTTAGCCTTGCCACCTGTCCTCTATCAAACGATGACGTCTCGGATTCAACAACCTTCCAAAAAGGGGTAAGAGGGATTTCCGAACAGGTATAAGAACCTTCACTCATAACGCGAAAAGGGATCTAAACTTTAAGTTTTCGGCTAAGTCTTTAGTCCATTTCTATTTTATGTTTTCCAAGTTACTTGAGCGTCGGAGGGTCTCCATCGGAATAACCGGTCTCTGAAGATTTTCTTGCAGGATCCCCATCCGCGGAGGAGGTCTCATCGTCCTTTGGATCCTCATCTTCGCCCGACGTTGGGGGGGGGGGGGGTAATTTGGCGGCAACAAGAATGAAAATAAATTTTGAGTGAAAGTTTGAGAACCAAAAGTATATTTTTACTAAAGAAAAAAATAATCTTACTATTATGAAGCTATATGTTATCATATAGCTTCACTAAATGATCAACTTAATCCTCGAAATATTGTTAACTAGCTCATCTCGATGAAATGTTGGTTTTAATTGATTTGATTTTCATAATAGAACTAAGTGAAGACATTTGTCTTTTTTTCTAAATGTTGCTACATTGAGCTCATGGATAATGGTAAATGCTAAAGTGTTTATAGTATTAATGAGTAAATAGAGTGTGTTAATGGTTAAAAAATTTAAGAAGAGCCGCCTAATAAAAAAGATATCTATTGGCCATCTTTTTCTTCGTGTGTTGCTTCTTGAAACCATCATGGAATTTGATGACGCTCGATCACCCCTCCTGGACGTCGGGAACGGGGGCCCTTCTTCCTCACCGGGTTGCCTGCAAAGAAGTCCCAAGACCGGAGAGGGTTCTCCGATGGGACCTCCGATGCCCAAGTTAGTGATAGAGGTCACAGCAGAGAAGGAGCTCAAGAGAGCTCTTGAGAAGGGAGAAGTCTCAGAAGGATCAGGTAGTTCCTCCGAGAGTTAGGGCATCAAGTGTGTAAAATGTGCATTATAATGCCTTACCCGATTCCCGACGTAGTTTACCCTTTTATAGGGGGTGACGCTAGCGCGATCATGTGGGTCCGCATCCCATCAGCCGGCGAAGCCGTTGGATTATCGGATCTGGCGCTATCAGCGGCGCACGTGGCACTGCAGCGCGCATCGGCGCTGTCGGGCGGCGCGCGTCGGGTGCTGTCGGGCGGCGCGTGTCAGAGGAACGGATTTTTGAACTGCTGGGGCTGATCTGGCAGGAACCGGGGGTCCCGTCTTGTTGGGGCCGAACTGGGTCAACCTGAGATGGCTGGGGCCTATCTCGCCGGCAAGGCCGTGCCGGGGTGGGGTCGAATCGGTGGGCCTGGAGATGGTGGGCCGAGCCGGGCCGGCCTGGGACGGCCTTGGCCGACTCGGTGGGACTGGAGAAACCGGGGCCGGGTTGGGCCGGCCTGGGATGGCCTTGGCCGACTCGGCGGGACTGGAGACGCCGAGGCCGAGTCGGGCCAGCCTGGGATGGCCTTGGCTGACTCGGCAGGACTGGAGACGCTGGGGCCGAGTCAGGCCGGCCTGGGATGGCCTTGGCTGACTCAGCGGGATTGGAGACGCCGGGGCCGAGTGGCCTGGAGAAGTAGGGGCCGCCGGGCGTGAAGACGCCGGGGCCGGCTAGCTTGGAGACGTCGGGGCCGAGTTGCCTGGAGAAGTAGGGGCCGCCTGGCGTGAAAACGCCGGGGCCAGCTAGCTTGGAGAGGCCATGGCTGACCAGCAAGATGCCGGGGCCGGCTAGCTTGGAGACACCGGGGCCGGCTAGCAATGTGCCGGGGCCGGCTAGCTTGGAGACGCTATGGCCGGCCAGCAATGTGTCGGAGCCGGCTAGCTTGGAGATGCTATGGCCGGCCAGCAATGTGCTGGGGCCGAGTTTCCTGGAGAAGTAGGGGCCGCCTGGCGTGAAGACGCCAGGGCCGGCTAGCTTGGAGAGGCCATGGCCGGCCAGCAAGACGCCGGGGCCGGCTAGCTTGGAGATGCCGGGGCCGGCTAGCAATGTGCCGGGGCCGGCTAGCTTGGAGACGCTATGGCTGGCCAGCAATGTGCCGGGGCCGGCTAGCTTGGAGACGCTATAGCCGGCCAGCAATGTGCCGGGGCCGAGTTGCCTGGAGAAGTAGGGGCCGCCTGGCGTGAAGACGCCAGGGCCGGCTAGCTTGGAGAGGCCATGGCCGGCCAGCAAGACGCCGGGGCCGGCTAGCTTGGAGACGCCGGGGCCGGCTAGCAATGTGCCGGGGCCGGCTAGCTTGGAGACGCTATGGCCGGCCAGCAATGTGCCGGGCCGGCTAGCTTGGAGAGGCCATGGCCGGCCAGCAATGTGCCAGGGCCGGCCAAACTTGGAGACGCCGTGGCCGGCCAGCAAAGTGATGGGGCCGGCTAGATTGGAGAGGCTGGCCTTTGGCGGGCGTCGGCCTTTGATGTGCTAGCCTCAGGTGCTAGCGCTGGAGCCTGTCGGCCTTTGGGCCAGGGCTTGAAGCCGACGCTGGAGGCCGATGCAGGAAGCCGATGCTGAGCCTGTCGGCCTTTGGCTAGAGCGTTGGAAGCCGACGCTGAGCCGTCGGCCTCTGGCTAGCGCAGGAGACCGATGCTGGAAGCTGACGGTGGGGGCCGTCGCTGGCACTAGAGTCTGGGCCTTTGGGGCCGTCGCTGGAGGCCATTGCTGGCGCTAGAGTCTGGGCCTTTGGGGCTGTCGCTGGAGGCCGTCGCTGGCGCTAGAGTCTGGGCCTTTGGGGCCGTCCAAAAATTTCATTTTCTATGGGGTCAACTGGCCCCATCAAATGCCCCCCACACTCCTTGAGCTTGCGTGCCTCGCACCAGCCAAGCGGAAGGAGTGTAGCACTTTTACCTTGGCTGCCTTGGATGGACGTCTTGGATGGACGTCTTAGATGGACGTTTGCGCGCCTTCTTTGGTTAGTTGAGGGCGGCTAGTGATTCTCTCCCAAAGCGGAGTCTGGGAGTCTTTTGAACCCTAGAGGGTGACCCGAGAGCCGAGTTGTTAGGTTCCTTTTGAACCGCCTCGGGGGTATGGAACCTCTGCGAGGGGCGACTCAACCGGGTACGGAGCCTTTAGGGTCTTAACCAACTCGGGGGCACCACCGTGCCGGGGCCGAGTGGTGTCCCGTGGGCCGCGATGCCAGTGAGCTCCTTTTGAACCAGCCTGGGGGTTTGTGTTCCGCCCAAGTGGCGACTCAGCCGGGTACGGAGCCTTTAGGGTCTTAACCAACTCGGGGGCACCGCCGTGCTGGGGCCGAGTGGTGTCCCATGGGCCGCGATGCCAGTGAGCTCCTTTTGAACCAGCCTGGGGGTTTGTGTTCCACCCAAGTGGTGACTCAGCTGGGTACGGAGCCTTTAGGGTCTTAACCATCTCGGGGGCACCGCTGTGCCGGAGCCGAGTGGTGTCCCATGAGCCGCGATGCCAGTGAGCTCCTTTTGAACCAGCTTGGGGGTTTGTGTTCCGCCCAAGTGGCGACTCAGCCGGGTACGGAGCCTTTAGGGTCTTAACCACCTTGGGGGCACCGTCGTGCCGGGGCCGAGTGGCGTCCCGTGGGCCGCAATGCCAGTGAGCTCCTTTTGAACCAGCTTGGGGTTTGTGTTCCGCCCAAGTGGCGACTTAGCCGGGTACGGAGCTTTAGGGTCTTAACCAACTTGGGGGCACCGCCGTGCCGGGGCCGAGTGGCGTCCTATGGGCCGCGATGCCAGTGAGCTCCTTTTGAACCAGCTTGGGGGTTTGTGTTCCGCCCAAGTGGTGACTCAGCCGGGTACGGAACCTTTAGGGTCTTAACCACCTCAGGGGCACCGCCGTGCCGGGGCCGAGTGGCGTCCCATGGGCCGCGATGCCAATGAGCTCCTTTTGAACCAGCTTGGGGGTTTGTGTTCCGCCCAAGTGGTGACTCAGCCGGGTACGGAGCCTTTAGGGTCTTAACCAACTCGGGGGCACCGCCGTGCCAAGGCCGAGTGGTGTCCCGTGGGCCGCGATGCCAGTGAGCTCCTTTTGAACCAGCTTGGGGGTTTGTGTTCCGCCCAAGTGGCGACTCGGTCGGGTACGGAGCCTTTAGGGTCTTAACCAACTCGGGGGCACCGCTGTGCCGGAGCCGAGTGGTGTTCCGTGGGCCGCGATGCCAGTGAGCTCATTTTGAGAGACTTGCGCAAGGGAAGACAAACTGTGTCACCCGAAAGGACCTTTTTCTTTATTGCTTATGCTCCTGGGGGTACATCATTGATAATATCGGCGGAGGTTGTCCGCATTCCAGGTGCATGGAATGGGCTTCCCGTCAAGCTCTCCCAGTTTGTATGCCCCCCGATGGAGCGCCTCGACGACACGGTAGGGGCCTTCCCAGTTGGGGGATAGCTTGCCCCCCTCGGTAGGCTTTGATACCTCGGCCTTTCGAAGCACCAAGTCTCTGCGGCGAAAAACCTTGGGATGAACCCGGGCGTTATAGTACTTAGCCGCTCGCTGGCGAAAGGTTTCCATGCACAGTCTCGCCCTGTCATGCGCCTCGTCGATGAAGTCTAGGTTGGACCGAATCAGCGCGGGTTGTCCTCCTCACTGAAGGACTCTACCCATGGACTGGGCAATCCGATCTCGACGGGGATGACGGCCTCGGATCCGAAGGAGAGGCTGAAAGGAGTTTTGCCCGTCGGGGTCCTGGGCGTTTGTGGTAGGCCCATATCACACTGGGAGCTCTTCTACCCAACGCCCTTTGAAGCCGTCTAGGCGAGTCCGGAACCCTTTGAGGATGGTGCGGTTCATGACCTCAGCCTCTTCGTTGGTCTGGGGGTGGCCGACGGAGGTGAATCAGTGACGAATGCCCAGCTCCTCGTAGAAGGTCTTGAACGCCTCGTTGTTGAACTGGCGACCGTTGTCCGTGACGAGGGTGTGAGGCAAGCCAAAGCGGCATATGATCGACTTCCAGAAGAAAGTCTTAACTTTGCTCTCCGTGATTTTGGCCAACGCTTCGACCTCGACCCACTTGGTGAAATAGTCGATGGCGACAAGCAAGAATTTCCGCTGCCCTGAAGCTGGGGGGAACGGTCCGAGGATGTCCATCCCCCACTGGGCGAAGGGCCATGGAGCCGAGAGTGGGCTCAGCGGGGCAGGTGGCTGACGCTGGATGTGCGCATGGCGCTGGCAGCCGTCGCACCTTTGAACTAGCTTGGCCGCGTCCTCCTTCATAGTGAGCCAGAAGTACCCCTGGCGGAGAGCCTTCTGGGCCAAGGATCTGCCCCCCAGATGATTTCCGCAAATGCCCTCGTGGATTTCTCTGAGGATGTAGTCGGCGTCGACGGGGCCTACGCACTTAAGCAACGGGTAGGAGAATGACCTTCTGTATAGGCGCCCGTCGAGGAGGATGAACTTGGAGGCCCTCCACTTGAGCAAGCTGGCTTCGTTGCGGTCGTCAGGGAGGGTGCCGTCGGTGAGGTAGCGGACATAGGCGTCCATCCATGTAGGTTCCGGGGTGAGCGGGAGGACCTCCTCCTGCCCTCTACACTGGGCCTTTCTAGATATTCAATGTAGGCATCCCTTGTTAGGCCGTCGGCGGAGGTAGCCAGTCGAGAGAAGATGTCCGCCTTTGCGTTTTCGCTCCGGGGGATGTAGCTGATGCTGAAGTAGGGCAGCGAGGAGGTCAAGAGTTGAACCTTTTTCAGATATTGCGTCATAACGGGGTCGCGCGCCTCATACTCTCCGTTGATTTGCCCGGATACGAGTTGCGAGTCCGTGTAGGCTCTGAGGTGCTTCGCTCCAACCTCCTGGGCTAGTCTTAACCTGGCCAGGAGGGCTTCGTACTCCGCCTGGTTGTTGGTGGCTTCAAAAAGAAATCTCAGGGCACATTCGGCTCTTTCTCCTTCCGGCCCGACAAGAATGAGGCCGGCTCCACTTCCTTGAGAATTCGATGCGCCGTCCACATGGAGGACCAGGTCTTTCCATCGTCCCTCGGTTCGGGCTTGGGCTGCTCCCCGGGGACCTCTTTGGGATCCTCCTCCGCCTAAGTGCACTCGACCAGGAAGTCGGCCAGGACCTGGGACTTCAAGGCCGGTCGTGCCTGGAAAGAGATGTCGAACTCCCCCAGTTTGATGGCCCATTTGGCGAGTCGACCCGAAGTATCCGGACGGGCCAGGATGGCTCGGAGAGGTTGATCCGTGAGCACCACGATGGAATGGGCTTGGAAATACGGGCGAAGACGCCGGGCGGAAACTATCAAGGCGAAAATGACTTTCTCTTTTTGGAATACCTAACCTCGGCGTCATGCAGGACTTGCTCACGTAGTAGACTGGCCTCTGGGTTCCGTCGGCGTCCAGGCGCACCAAGACAGAGCTGACGGCTTCGAGGAGGCGGCTAGGTAAAGGAAGAGACTCTCCCCGTCTCCCGCTTGGAGAGGAGCAGTGGGGAGGACAGGAACGCCTTTAAGCCGTCGAGAGCTTCCTGACAGTCGTCCGTCCATGTGAAGCCGTTCACCTTCCGCAGGGCCTTGAAGAAAGGCAAGCACCTCTCTGCCGATCTAGAGAGGAAACGACTCAGCGCCGCTACCCTTCCAGTTAGCCGTTGAACTTCCTTCTTGTTGGATGGCGGCCTCATGTCAAGAATGGCGCTGATCTTCTCTGGGTTCGCCTCGATTCCGCTCTGGGTCACCATAAAGCCCAAAAATTACCTACCGTGACCCCAAAAGCGCACTTCTTAGGGTTCAGCTTGACTTGGAAGCGACGGAGGTTGTTAAAAGTTTCTTCCAGGTCAGAGATGTGGTCGGCGGCGGGGTGCTCTTCGTCAGCATGTCGTCCACATAGACTTCCATGTTCCGGCCAAGCTGGTCATGGAACACCTTGTTCATCAGCCGCTGATAGGTTGCTCCCGCATTCTTGAGGCCGAAAGGCATCACCTTGTAACAGTAAATGCCTTTCTCTGTCACGAAGGAGGTGTGCTCCTCGTCGCTGGGGTCCATCCTTATCTGGTTGTATCCGGAGAAGGCGTCCATGAAGCTGAGAAGCTCATGACCAGAGGTGGAATCGACCAGCTGGTCAATTCTTGGCAAGGGGAAGCTGTCCTTTGGGCACGCCTTGTTGAGGTCAGTGAAGTCTATGCATATCCTCCAGCTCCCGTTTGCCTTGCGCACCATGACTACGTTGGCCAGCCAGCTTGGGTAATGCGCCTCCCGGATGTGGCCGGCACTGATCAACTTGTGGACTTCTTCATCAATCGCCCTTTGTCGGTCGGGGGCAAAGCTCCTCTTCTTTTGACGGATTGGACGGTGGTGCGGGTCGATGTTAAGTTTGTGGGTGATGACTTCCGGAGAAATGCCGGGCATGTCGGACGCTGACCAGGCAAATACGTCCGAGTTAGCCCACAGGAAAGCTAAGAGGCGCTCCCGGTCCTCCAAGGGAAGGAGTTCCGCCCACACGGACGGTTCTTGCTGGGTCATCGTTGAGAGGGAAAGTCAGGAGGTGCTCGGCGGGCTCCCCTCCTTTGGCGGAATCTCTAGGGTCAGATGCCTCCAGGGCCGGGTCGGCCTCCAGAGGGCTCGACGCCGCATGGTAGCAAGGTAAGATTGGGCTCATCTCCCCACGCATTTCTCCAACTCCCTCGCTGGTGGGGAACTGCACAAATAGACGTCGGTGGAGATAACCGCATCCAAAAGATTCAGGCCGGGACGCCCAAGAATGGCGTTGTATGCCAAAGGAACCCTCACAACCAGAAATTTCATGATCACGGTGCTTTGGCATGGCGGGGTTCCGGCTGTCACGGGCAAGGATATTTCACCCTTGACCCTCACAGAGTCTCCGGTGAATCCAACTAGCGGGGCCGCCACGGGCTGAAGGGAGTCAACAGATAAACCGATTCGAACAAAGGCGTCGTAAGTAAGGATGTCAGCTGAGCTGCCACTATCAACTAAAATCCTTTTTACAGGGTGTTTGGCGATCGTCATAGCGACGACTACGCCTTCATTGTTTACATTTTCATTACAGCAGTCTCCCCCCTGGGCATTACATTACTTGGAGCATCCTCCCCCCTCGGCGCTTGGATGCAGAGGCCGACCCCCAGGACAGCATCCCGACTGTCCGCTCCGTGGGAGTGTTGTCGACGGCGGCTTGAGCTGGTGGAGGCCCCATGATGGCCGGCAGCGGCTGTGGCGTCTTCTGGACGTACTTGCCGAGGTAGCCCCGTTGGATGAGCTCTTCGATAGCCCGTTTCAAACTGTAGCAGTTGTCGGTGTCGTGGCCGTAGTCCCGGTGGAATCGACAGTAGCGGCTTCTGTTGCGAGACACACCTTCTTCATCGGGGAGGACGTTGAAGGTAGGGCTCGCCCTCGATCTCCATCAGGATGTGGGATCGAGGGGCAAGGAGAGGGGTGAGCTTACCCTCGTCGGGGACAGGGCTCCGGCGCCGGTTGTCGGACCGGCGAGGGGGGTCGGATCGGCGATAGTGAGGAGGTCCGCTCGGCTCAGGGCGAGCGGATTTATGGCTGGAGCCCTTCGAATACTCCCAGCGGGTGAGGTCGGCTTCATCTGCCCGGATGTACTTCTGGGCCCGGAGGAGGAGGTTGGAGTAGGAGCTCGGGGGCTTCTTGTCCAGGGAGAAGGTGAAGCGGGACGGAAGAAGTCCCCGCTTCAGTGCCAGGGTAGCCACCGTATCATCGAGATGGTAGACATCGAGGGCGGCGGTTTTGAACCGGGACACAAAGTCCCGCAGGGGCTCTCCTTCCTTCTGCGGACGGAGAAGAGGTTGTCCGCCACCCTTGGGATCCGGCGGCAGGCGTCAAAGTGGGCCAGGAATGCCCTCTCCAGCTCCCGAAAGGAGTCTATGCTATGGGGGGACAGCGGGAATGCCACGCACGGGCGGCCTTCCGCAGGGTCGCAGGGAAGGCCTTGCAGAGAAGGGCGTCTGAGGCGCCCTGGACTTGCATCATGGCCTTGTAGCTCTCGAGGTGGTCGAGAGGGTCGGTCGTACCGTCGTATGGGTCCACCTAGGTAAAGCGGAACCTGGAGGGAACCGGTTCCTCCAGGATGCGGCGGGTGTAAGGAGGACGAGTGTCGAACTCTTCCTCGGCTGGTGGTTTATCTTCCTGGCGAGCTCATCGAGGCGCCGGTTGTACTCCTCCAGGCGTTCCTCCGCCTGGAGGTTGATCGTCGGAGCCCTCCGGGATGGCTCGGAGGAAGAAGAAGAAGAGGAGGCAGAAGATGGGGATGGGAGTCGGGACTTCCGCCTGGGTTCCCCGCGATAATGTGGCTTGGGAGGAAGCTCGCTGGGGCCGTGGCCGGGGGACCGTGGCCGCTTGGGAGGCTCGCGGCGAGGCTTCCTGGGGGAAGCTCAACGTCGGCCGGTCCCTCGCCGGGGGGAGCCTCCCCTCGCCGACATCTGGCTGGCGGGAGGAGCAGTCTGGTGCTGGGTGGCCACGGACTGCTGCTGCTGGAGCCCATGGACTATGGCAGTGAGGTTCTGAACTTGCTGGGAGAGGGTTGCCAGCTGCTCCGCCGTCTGGACAGCGGCGTCCGGCGGTGGGCTGGCAACAGAAAGGCTGGCAGCAGGGGGATTGGCCTCTTGCTATCCAGCTGGCGGGATGAGCCCAGCCGGATAGCTGACAGAGGCATCCCGAGCTCGCGTCACCGCCATAGCTTCTGGGAGAAAAAGGGGACGACGGATGTAGCTTCGGGAGATCGTTCGCTACTTTTTCTTAGCGCCCCCCTTCTGGCGCGCCAATCTGATGATGCTCGATCACCCCTCCTGGACGTCGGGAACGGGGGCCCTTCTTCCTCACTGGGTTGCCTGCAAAGAAGTCCCAAGACCGGAGAGGGTTCTCCGGTGGGACCCTCCGATGCCCAAGTTAGTGACAGAGGTCACAGCAGAGAAGGAGCTCAAGAGAGCTCTTGAGAAGGGAGAAGTCTCAGAAGGATCAGGTAGTTCCTCTGAGAGTTAGGGCATCAAGTGTGTAAAATATGCGTTATAATGCCTTACCCGATTCCCGATGTAGTTTACCCTTTTATAGGGGATGACGCTGGCGCGATCACGTGGGTCCGCGTCCCATCAGCCGGCGGAGCCGTTGGATTGTCGGATCTGGCGCTATCAGCGGCGCACATGGCGTTGCGGCGCGCATCGGCGCTGTCGGGCGGCATGCATCGGGTGCTGTCGGGCGGCGCGTGTCAGAGGAACGGATTTTTGAACTGCTGGGGCTGATCTGGCGGGAACCGGGGGTCCCGTCTTGTTGGGGCCGAACTGGGTCGACCTGAGATGGCTAGGGGCCTATCTCTCGGCAAGGCCGTGCCGGGGTGGGGTCGAATCGGTGGGCCTGGAGACGGTGGGCCGAGCCGGGCTTTGGGACGGCTTTGGCCGACTCGGCGGGACTGGAGAAACCGGGGCTGGGTCGGGCCGGCCTGGGATGGCCTTGGCCGACTCGCGGGACTGGAGATGCCGGGGCCGAGTCAGGCCGACCTGGGATGGCCTTGGCCGACTCAGCGGGACTGGAGACGTCGGGGCCGAGTCGGGCCGGCCTGGGATGGCCTTGGCCGACTCGGCGGGACTGGGACGCCGGGGCCGAGTGGCCTGGAGAAAGTAGGGGCCGCCGGGCGTGAAGACGCCCGGGGCCGGCTAGCTTGGAGACGCCGGGGCCGAGTTGCCTGGAGAGTAGGGGCCGCCTGGCGTGAAGACGCCGGGGCCGGCTAGCTTGGAGCCATGGCCGGCCAGCAAGCCGGGGCCGCTAGCTTGGAGACGTCGGGCCGGCTAGCAATGTGCCGGGGCCGTCTAGCTTGGAGACGCTATGGCCGGCCAGCAATGTGCTAGGGCCGGCTAGCTTGAGACGCTATGGCCGGCCAGCAATGTGCCGGGGCCGAGTTGCCTGGAGAAGTAGGGCCGCCTGCGTGAAGACGTCGGGGCCGGCTAGCTTGGAGAGGCCATGGCCGGCCAACAGACGCGGGCCGGCTAGCTTGGAGACGCCGGNAGGTTGATTATAGTGTGGACCCAAGTGAATCTTGGGAGTGGACGTAGGTGTTGGATACACCGAACCACTATAAACTCTTTGTGTTTGCCGTGCTTACATTGACTCTATCTCTATCACTGTCTTATTTCTGCTCTTTGTATTTACTCTGCTATTGCCTTCATTCATCTTAAGCAAACTATTTTAAAAGGCTAATTTTTTAAAGAACCCAATTCACCCCCTCCTCTTGGGTTGTCATCTGGGCCAACAACATGGTAGGAAGATGGCAGGCCAGGCTAACCCTGACAAACTCAGAAACAGTTGCGACCTGTCCCTGTTAGCCTTGCCACCTGTTCTCTATCAGATAATGACGTCTCGGATTCAACAACCTTCCAAAAAGGGGTAAAAGGGATTTCCGAACAGGTATAAGAACCTTTACTCATAACGTGAAAAGGGATCTGAACTTCAAGTTTTCGGCTAAGTCTTTAGTCTATTTCTATTTTATGTTTTCCAAGTTACTTGAGCGTCGGAGGGTCTCCATTGGAATAACCGGTCCCTGAAGATTTTCTTGCAGGATCCCCATCCGCGGAGGAGGTCTCATCGTCCTTTGGATCCTCATCTTCGCCCGACGTTTGGGGAGGGTAATTTGGCGGCAACAAGAATGAAAATAAAATTTGAGTGAAAGTTTGAGAACCAAAAGTATATTTTTACTAAAGAAAAAAAAATCTTACTATTATCAAGCTATATGTTATCATATAGCTTCACTAAATGATCAACTTAATCCTCGAAATATTGTTAACTAGCTCATCTCGATGAAATGTTGGTTTTAACTGATTTGATTTTCATAATAGAACTAAGTGAAGACATTTGTCTTTTTTTTCTAAATGTTGCTACATTGAGCTCATGGATAATGGTAAATGCTAAAGTGTTTATAGTATTAATGAGTAAATAGAGTGTGTTAATGGTTAAAAAATTTAAGAAGAGCCGCCTAATAAAAAAGATATCTATTGGCCATCTTTTTCTTCGTGTGTTGCTTCTTGAAACCATCATGGAATTTGTTTAACTCTAGATTAGCATTGATTCCTTCGAATGGCCTTACTTTCTAGAATGCTATCAAGAGGAAGTGAAGATTGGTCTAGTTTCCTATATGTTAAAGCTAATCCTAGAATCACAATAAGTTGTTATAAATGCATATAATTTTTCTGTATAAGCATAATGAATTGCTTCTTAACAAATTATTCACATTCAAGGATAAGTTAATTATTATAGAAATATTTTTAATATAAGTCAATATGAAGCTAAAAAATTAATAAGAAATCTTTACACCTCTATATTTTAGTTCATGTATAATCATAACCATCCTGTTCAACCAATATATTTAGTTCTTTCGATGTAATCACAACCATCGGCAAACCATTGGTAAAAAATTGATATAAAGTATATGAATTTCAATGTAATCATGGCCATCTAGTGGTTGGTAGCTTAAGGTAAATGAAGCCTATTGTCAAAACATCTATAAATATAAAGTTAAAACTTTATTCAATCTCTATCAGGTAAGAACTAGGGATAATTATCAATATTAGATGCAAATCATACAACTTAAGCTACCGACCATTAGATGTAATGCTAATTTGATTTATTGTCATAAAAACTACTATATCCATAGAAGGAAAGTAGACGTATGCTAATTCATTCAAATAATCATTTTCTTACCAAATTTCTTACGTAAGCCTTACAAATCCCTTTTTACATGTTTTGGTGTAAAAGTAATATATGCAACAAAATATATATCTTCACTTTTCTCAAATGGCAGCATAATGAATGCTTGAAAGGAAAATTTTTAATGTTTAATTTACACACAAATTCTACCTTTGGTTTATAAATATTTTTCTAATGTATATATTTGCTTGAAGTATAAGCTAACAATTGGACATAAAAAGTTTAAGCAATGACTGTTTATTGGTCTTATTACTAGTTTATGCAAATATTGCATGCATGATGAGAGTTTACATAAAGAAAATATCTAAGTCTACAATGTACTGGTTAGATAAATACATGAGCTATATAGACCTCTTGCAAATCTTTTCAAGAATAGGAAATTGCATGTTGAAGGACTTTAGATAATGAAATAAAATGGTCCAAAATTATTTTACATTTTTTTACTAACTATAAAATGTAGGTATGGGGAAGGGAGATGATGGAAGCATTAATTCTAGGCTAATGCCAACATGTAAAAAGGAATTGGTGAACTATACACCTATGCAAGAAATTCCCTATATTAGAATTTAAGGGTTTCAAAAAAATTTTGATTATTAATATCATAAACTAAAATGCAACAATTGATCCCTCTATAAAATGACATTCCAAGGCTCTGAAACCTTTGTTACTTTTGTAAAGCTAAAGATTCTCAAGGAAAATAAAATTAACTAGTAAAAATAAAATAAAAATACCTCACTTTCAAATTTACTATTTGTTCCTACTAGAATTTTCTTTCCAACATATTTTGTGCATATGGTATCCTTATAAAATAAGCCAGGCTCCTTGTATGCCAATCTGCAATTATAGTTGAGAATTTACTCTAAAAATAATTGTGCATGTGCTTAAGAAGGAGACAACCATCTTTATGCCAAGAAAAGTTTTATAACTTATTTTGAAAACCCTTGCTGGATCAGGTAGGATCAATAACAGCTCTTTCTATCTCACAGTAATCAAGGACCTGATATCTATATTCTCCCTCTCCTTTGGTCTCCTGCTCTCTTTCATCCTTCTCCTAATAACCTCATTCCTACCAATCCTATAGGATCTAATAGGGCTCCCAAACAAGCCCTTAGTGTAATAATTGCTATTCAATCACATAAACGATCTTCTTTAATGCTTTAGTAGAGCAAAAATCATTAAAGAGAATAACTATTTCATGATTCTAGTTATGAATAAATGGTATTTCAATTAAAATTTTTAGAATTAATTATCATTTCTAGGTTTCTTGATCACATTCTAATGAATTAATGCAAATTAAGAATGCTTTCGAATTCCAAAAGAAAAATAGGGATTGATAGGGCTTGATAATCGCATAAACTAGAAAGAAACTAAAACCTAGCACATTGATCACTATTGGAAACAAAAATTATAATATCAAATAATAATAATAATAATAATAATAATAAGGAATACACTTTTACAACATTTTTTTTATAAATTGGTCAAAGATGGTATTGGCAATTAGTTGCAAGCATTTTTAACAAATGTCAATAAAATCCATAACTAATTACCAGCATTTATTTATGAATAATATAAAAAAATAATGTTCCACAAAAAAATTGAGCCCTAAACCCTATCCACTAGGGTTAAAAATGCTGATAAAATCCACAACTAATTCCCAACATTTATCATATAAATAATATAAAAAAATAAAGTACCACATAAGAATTAAGTCCTAAACCATATCCACTAGGGATCCAACCCTATACCATCTTATTTGCATTTTATGTGTCACATGGAAATTGAACCCATATCCTTTTAACCAAGCTCCACTCTACCACCATAGCACCATCAGATTTTAAAATGATATTTATTATATCTATTAATAGCTTATTTATTTATAAAATACACTCATTATTTTGATATTTGATATTTTAATAATTATTTTTATAAAACATAATTCTTTATTTTATTAAAAAGAAAAGTGATTTCCAAACCATTTTATATATAATATATATATATATATATATATATATATATATATATATATATATATATATATATATATATATATATATATATATATATATATATATCTATATATATATATATATTAATATTACAATTAAAAATAATGATTAATATAAATTTATGACATATTTTTATACTAATTTTAATTGGATTAGCAATTGAAAGTTTGATCAAATTGTTAGAAAAAAATGAGTTACAAAATAAAGAATTATTTTTAGAAATATGAGGCAAAGAAATATTTTTTAGTATTTTTTAAGAATATCTCTGAATTAATGCAGTAGTTTTATGATTTTCAAAAATTTTCATAAATGCAAAACAAAGCTTTATTTTTCAATATTTTTAACAAATGCCACTATAATAATTCCATGGATTCTTTGATTTCTAATAATTTGTCATAAATGAAAGCAAAGTTTTTTTTGACTTTTTTTAAAATAATAGTTAAATAATGCTTCAAAGTGTCAATATGGTAGCATCATTTATAATAAAATGTCACTTATTTTATAATATTTTTAATAACTAAAAGCATTAAAACCTAAATACTATGACAAAATATATATAAGAGTACAAAATATCAAATGCCGCTAGAATTATGCTGCTAACATCTACTTTTATTGTAGTGCATCGAAACATCTATTTTGTTCATAAAAAGTTTGATAGTGTTTGTCATCGAAATAAGCTATGTGGGTGCTTTGGGTGTAAAATTTCTAGATCAAAATCCTTTAGGCAATGGATGCCCCCTTTAAGCAACCTTGTGATATGTTCTCTGTTCTCACTGCTTTAAGATTAGTGCTCCGATTTCTTCCTTTCCCGATCTTTGGCGTTCCTCATCGTAATCTATGATCGTCTCTCTTCGGTTCAAGGTTTCCTCTGTCCCCCATTCTCCTATGGCTGCTGATGGAGCTATGGATGGCCGGGTTCCCAGAAGGAGGGCGGTGGATAATGGGTTCAAATGGGTTTCTCCTTCACCTTCGATGAAAGAGGTGGTGAAGCTGGAGGCTCGGTTTTTGATATTATCCAAGTCCCAATGGTGGATCTGGAAGTTGAAATGGATGGCTAGCAGCAGAGGGTCATTCTTGCGAGGTCCTTCCACTGGCCATCCTTGTGAGGTCCTTCCACTGGTGGGTTCCTGCTGACGTGTTCATCAGGGAATTCCAGCATGAGGGAGTCCCCGGTGACATCGCTTCTCTTAGCCTGGCATTCTGGTGTCATATATTCTGGTTTGAAGATCATGTTGCTCGAGACATGGTGCTAGGAAGACCGTGGGTGATCAACGGCCAACCCATTGCTACTGAAGGGTGGAGGTCGGAGTTCATTCTGACGGCGGATTCCATTCCTTCGGCTCTCCTGTGGGTGAGGCTGCCTAATCTTCCACTTGAATTATGGAAGGAGGAAATCCTCAGAGAAGTTCTAGCGCCAGCGGGACAATTCATATTTGCTAATGCTGCTACCCTGGCGAAGAACAGGGGAGGGTTTGCGTGGGTGTGTGCCCGCGTTGATCTGAGGTTCCCTCTCCGGCCGAGGACTCATGTTCAGGGGATCCATTCCCCTTTCTGGCATCAGTTCGCGTATGAGCACATGGAGGGAATTTGTCCAGGGTGTGGCTTGTTGCATCTTGCTGGCCTGTGTTCGTTAACAGCCATGTCCAATTCTGAGCCTTCTGCTTGCAAATCCTTCTATGGTCCTTGGATAGTAGCTGTTCATCAGAGGAAGGTTGCTAATGGCCCCCAGTCGGTCTTGAGGAGGAAGCCACAAGCGGAGTCATCTCCTGCTACCTCTAGTCCTTGCTCAGATCCAGGTCCTTCGAACACTGTTCTGAGTCTAGGTCCGTCGTTTGAGGGTTGGCTTGCTCCGGCGAAGGTGGCTTGTCAGCGGCTTCCCAAGTCCCCTAAGTTGGTGGTCCTTCCTCCTGGTGCTTCGAGCTATGTTGTGGCTGAATTGGAGCAGGGGAGTTCGACTAGTGTGGATGTGTCGGGGAAGGGGCTGCGTGCCGATTTGAAAGTATCAAACAGTAGTGTAAGTGGGTTGCTGGTTTCAGATAGGGAAGTGGACTCTAAGGTTAATCTGACCCAGTCTTTGATTTCTAAGAATCCATTTGCCTCTCTTGTATTGGATTTTGGGGTTGGATGCCCCCTGGAGAGTAGGGATGTATTTCTGGATCCCCTAGAGCGGGCCCAACCGGCGGAGACCTAGTCTCCACGGTCAATCTCCAAAATAGAGAAAAGGAAAGGGAAAATCTACTGCTTCTACTTCTAAAAGTATACTGGAGAAAATTTCTTCTCCAAAGTCTTCAGGAGTAGATCGGGGTTTTGATGTCACGGTTGACAGGTTGGGTCTGTCCTCCTGCTACTAGGATATTGGTCAGGCTGGGGTAATGGTCCAGCCTTTTCTGGTGGAGGGTTGTAGTCATGAGTCATCTGCTGGGGCAATCCAGGGACAGGGCTCAGTTACCTTGTCCTCGGCTGAGGCTCCCTGGACTGCTGAGTATGGAGTTGAGCCGGTTGTTCAGATGGTCTGTTCTTCACAGATCACTAAGTGTGTGTAACCCCCGATAATTAATTATGGGGAAGGTAACTCTCGGTATTTATTTTGGGGACACATGGCATCTTTACTTACTTCTGACATTTAGGTCCCGATGCGACGTCTGGTTTCTCGGGTCTTCGTATGTCGGATGGGTTCCCGATTTCCTTGATCCGAGGCATCGCAAGGGTGCTTATTAGGAGATGGAGGATAGCTCTCTCCTTATGCCTTCTTTAGGTAATTCTTTGCCCATGTTTCATGACAGAGAGGGAGGGAATCAAGCGAGAGAGAGAGAGAGAGAGGGAGAGAGTGAGGCCAGAGATGGAAGGCCTAATCAATGGTTTGGTCGACTTAGCTTTCGGTGTGGGCTCGGCGACTCGGGTGGTTGTTCCCCTTCCGTCGAAAGTTAAAAAAATGAAGAAAAGAGGAAAAGAAAACTCAAGCCATCGATCTTCGCTTCTATCCATATCCTTTTCTTCTAAATTTGCGAAGGAATTTGAGATCCGATATCTCTTTTGGACAATCGTCAGCGAAAACTCCCTTCGTTTTCCGGCCATTCCGACGACGGCGAGCGGCGCGTGGCGAGGACAATGCTTGGATCTGGTCATCCGGCTCGCGATCGGATCTTGTTGGAGACCATGAGATCGGGATGGACGGGAGGGATTGAGGCTCCTTCCCCTCCTAGCCATGGGCGGATGCTTGTCCTTCGTGGAGCCCCGGCTCCCTCCTATCAAGAAACCAGTTAAATTAAGGAAAGCTGCATCTGATGTCCATGGTGTGGTTGGTGTGCTGGCCCCGCCCAAGGATGTTGAAGACTTGCAGTTGATAGGTGGATATGGAAATGTCAACAGATTCGCATATGGTGAGTTGAGAGCAGCCACCAAGAATTTTTGACCAGATCAAATTCTTGGAGAGGGTGGGTTTGGAATTGTGTATAAAGGTGTTATTGATGAAAATGTGAGGCCAGGTTTCAAATCCACTTATGTTGCTGGTAAAGAACTCAATCCAGATGGCTCCCAGGGAGACAAGAAATGGCTGGCTAAAGTCAACTATCTCGGGCAGCTTAGTCACCCAAATCTAGTCAAACTTATTTGTTATTGCTGTGAAAATGAACACAGACTGCTGGTTTATGAGTACATGGCTTGTGGCAGCCTTGAAAGGCACCTTTTCCAATGGATTGCCCTCACAATGCCATGGTCTACTCGCATGAAGATTGCCTTGGGAGCTGCAAAAGGGCTTGCTTTTCTTCATGGACTCGAAAGATCCATCATCTATCGTGACTGCAAGACATCAAATATCTGTATAAATACTTAGTTTCCAACGGTGTCATATCTGATGGTTATGAAGAATTCAAGAAAATGATGATCAGTCTGTGGTTTGATATCTATGGAAGAGGTGGTGGGTCTAGTTGCTCATATGCTTTTGAGCATGTATTTGTAGGAGAGATCAAGGGTTGTGGAGAGCATGAAGTCTCTGGTTTCCACAACTGGATTCAGTTTTACCTAGAAGAAGCTAAAGGGAGTGTAGACTACCAAGGTTATATATTCCCAAGGAGCCGAGGGCAAAGTTTTGGATGCTGTTGATCGAGCTCTGGACTGACCAAGGTGTTCTTAGATAATCGGATTCAGGTACCCAGATGTCTAAATAGCTGGTTTACCATTTGGAATTTGCATACTGAGATAAGTAAGTCAATTATTATAATTTCATAAATTATTTAATTTATAAATCATGGATTTATAGTTTGCATGCATATTTATGAAATAAGAAAATAAAGTTTTATTTATATTAACTATTTTGAATAGTACCATGAATTTACAAATGAGTATTTGCTATGACTATTATAGCTGGTAATATTTTGCAAGAAATGGCTTATCTGTGTATATGCAAAAATATAATTACTTTGACCTTGCAAAATATGTTGGTACTATTGAGATAATTATATGCAATTGCTAATAATGTACAAACCACTGTATATGTGATGTGAGAAACTTATGCTTATGTTGATGCATGATGTGTGACATGCAATTATGATAATGACATTAAAATATACTTATATGTGTCACCGCGGTTCTCATATGATGTGAAAAGATGTGAAATGCCAAGTGATACATGACCCACCTCCACAGAAAAGATATGTGGAGGACACATCTGTAGGGTGTGTTCTGATTGATTATGATACGGGACCCACCTTCATAGGGAAAGATATATGGAGGACACACATCTGTAGGATGTGTTCTGTTTGATTATGATATGGCATAACGCTGGTACCAGGACCCTTCCTCTTAGGGGACATTTAAGAGTATTACACCAGTTGGGTGTTGTAGGGCCGTGGGACACATAAGAAAATAATGATTATATAAACAGTGGGTTTGTTTACATTGCATATTCTGGTATTTATTGTAAGCTTCCAAAGTAATTTGAGCTGATGATATGCATGTCCTGATAACATGATAAATGTATTTGAAATTGGAAGCTTTTCATAAAATGTGATTTGAAAATATCTTGAAATGCTATAATAATATATGACTATTTTTACATTATAATAGGCTTACTTATTGAGTGTGAGCTCATGTAAATCTCACAATGTTTTTTAGAGCCTCAGGAGTGAAGAAAGACTTATGGGGTTGATGGAGCTTCTAGTTAAATAAATTAGTTCCATTATGTTGATGTGACCCCGGATATGCTTGTGTGTAGGGCTTGTAGCCCAAACCTTATAGTTATGGTTTGTTTTAGATTATGGTTTTGGATTGGATATATATAATATAATTGCCTTATATTGATTTATGTGTCATATTTTGGGATGCCTTGCATGCTTGGCATGCGGCGGGTTGTCACCCTAGCTCAAAATTTTGGGTAGGGGCATGCAGGGTGGCACCTTGATTAGTGGGTGCCTTTTTGACAGTGTTATGGTGGAGGACCAGGGGGGTCCCAGCTTTCTCCAGTTGGTAAATAAAGATCTTATTCTAGAATGTAAGAGGAGCTCGAAAGCCATCATTTCGATCCTCTTTTGGTAAATTATTGTAGCTATATAATTTTGACATCTGTGTCCTATTAGAAACCCGGTTGTCGGGAGACAGTCGGCCCGATTTCAGAGAGATATCCGATCTTGGTCCTCTTATGCGGTGGAGGCTGTGGATCTGTCTAGAGGTATTTTGGTCATTTGGCGCTCTACTACTGTTAGGGTTGATGCTTTTTATCAGTGTAACCAGCAGATTAGCCTTGTTGTCTCTGAGGGGACTTCTGACCCCTGGCTCCTCTCGGCTGTCTATGCAAGTACTGATTTCGAAGAGACAATCCTAGGGTCTGAGCTTCTTTCCCTCCTAGCCCAGGGCCTTCCTTCCATCGTTGCTAGTGACTTCAACTGTATAACTGAGGCTAATGAAAAGTGGGGGCAGATGGGTCACTGGCTCAGCAAACATCACTGAATTTAGACCTTCATCGATTCTACTATGTTGTTGGATTTGGGGTTTTCGGAGCCCCAATTCACTTGGTGCAATAACCATCAGGGTTCTGCTCGAGTCTGGAAGAGACTGGATAGAGTTATGGCCATGACTCAGTGGCTCCAAAAGTTCTCTTCTGTTGCTATTACTCACCTCCCTAGGATTGCCTCTGATCATTGTCTCATTCTGATATCTATGGAGGTTGATCATCATCAGCGGAGACAGTTTAGATTCGAGCAGTTTTGGACTTCCTATTCGCAGCTCGTCTATTATCTCCCAGGTTTGGCATCTACCTATGAGAGATAATGCTATTTATCGATTATCTCGACGTCTTTTGTTGGTAAGATAGACTTTCCAGATGGAATAGACTAGAAGTTGGGGATCTGGTTAGGCAAGTGGAATAGGTAGAGGCTGATATTAGTTCCCTTGGGCTAAGAGGATCAGGATGGTTATCTTCTGAACTCCGACCTTTCTTCTCTTCGCGAGAAGCTTTCTCTTACCACTCTCTTCTCCTGCTGCAGGAGACCTATTGGAGGCAGAGGTTCAGGTTTTAGTGGATTCGAGACGGGGATCGTAGTACCAGATTTTCCATCAGGCCACTCTGAAGTGGTGTGTAGCCAATAGGATTCGATTAGTTGATGAGGAGGGGCACTATCAGGAGGACATCCTCGTTATTCGGGAACAACTTCTACATTTCTTTCAGTCCAGATGTCTGAGACCACTGGCGAAGGGGCTCCGTATTCCAGGTTCCTGATCCCAGGAAGGTCTCTTCCCTGGGAATGAATTGCTTGTCAAGCGATCACTACGGAGGAGATTCGCTTGGCTCTTTGGGAGCTCGGGCCGGACAAGGCCCCTGGGCCTGATGGGTTTCCGCCTTTCTTCTTCCATCATTATTAGGATATTGTTGGTCAGGAGGTGGTTCAGGCCATTCATATTGCCTTCTAATCTAAATCCATTCCTGTTGATTGGAACCGAACTCTTGTTACTCTTGTGCCTAAGCGCACTGACGCCTCTCTCCCTCAGCACTTTTGGCCCATCAGTTTGTGTACTACTTTGTATAAGGTATGTGCACATCTTTTAGCTACCCATCTTCATGTGGTGATTCCCCGACTTATTTCAACTGAACAGAGGGCATTTATTAGAGGGCACAATATCTCGGATAATGTCCTTATCGCTCAGGAGTTTATGCATGATCTCCAGAGAGCCCCTGCCAGGCGGTGCCTCATGGCTGTAAAGCTTGATATGGAGAGAGCTTATGATAGACTGAGCTGGGTCTTTGCACCGATCTCTTCAGGAGTTTAGGTTTGATGGTTTGTTATCGAGTAGATTATGGCATGCATTCAGAGGCCTTCTTTCTCTCTGATCATCAATGGTAGTCTGATCGAGTTTTTTCCACTCTACTGTGGGGCTGCATCAGGGGTGCCCTTTATCCCCTCTACTGTTTATTCTTGTGGATAATCTTTCTAGAGCTTTCTATCAGGCTCAGTAGGAGCGATGCATTGCCCTTTTTATGGCTGGTCCCATGGGCCCTTTGGTCTCTTATCTTCTATTTGCTGATGACTGCATTCTTCTGGGTCAGGCTTCCATTGGTAATGCGACTTCCTATGCTTCTATTATTCAGCGCTACTGTCAGGCTTCGGGTCAGAAGGTCAATTTTCTTAAGTCTACTATCTGCTTCAGCCCAAAGACTACCAGATCTGCCAGGGAAGCCATTTTCCATTCGTTGGGTATCTTACTCAGACTGATCGGTTATTGTACCTAGGAATTCCCATGATGGGAAGACGATCCCGCTGTACTGACTATTTTGATCTCAAGAGGCGGATCCGTCAGCGTATTGAGGGTTGGCAGGTCATGGGCTTATCTATGATGGCTAGGGTCACTCTTATTCGTTCGGTTCTTTCCTCTCTTCCTTTGCATCTTCTTTCAAATGCTGCCATCTCGATTACTTGTCTAAGGAGGATTGAGAGATGCTTCAGGGATTTTTATGGGCCTCTATGTAGGATGGACATGGTATTCACCTCTTGTCTTGGGACACGGTATGTATGCTAATTCATGAAGGTGGTCTTGGGATCCAGTCTCTGACCGTTAGGAGAGAGGCTTTATTGGCTAGGCATGTATCACATTTCTTCTGGAGTCGCAGTGCCTATGAGCTCTTTCATGCGGGCGAGATATGGTGAATGGACTTTCTCATTGCACACTCAGTCGTCCCATGGGTATTCCTCCTTTTGGAAGGAGGTGTGTCGGTATGGTCGGTCTATCCTGAATAATATCTCGTGGATGATTGGAGATGGTTCTACGATTGATGTTATTCAAGACACTTGGATTTCTGAACTTTCTCTCTCTCGGTGGTCCTTTTCATTAGTATTGATGCTCCTATCAGATTGAGGGTTAAGGATTTGATCTCTCTGGATCCCCTTATGGCATACCCCCACGGTGACCTGTCTCTTTGGAGAGAAGCTATCTCGTCGGATTCTTTCTATTCTGCTCATCCCTGGCCTCTCGACTGACTTCAGGCTATGGCAGAGATCTTGTCTTTCTCGGGCCCCCACTAGGGACCTTATGAAGATTTTTAGGCCTCAGTCTCAGTGCACGATGGATGCTGCGTAGATTTGGAAGCTTCCCATCCTACCCAGGTTCAGCTCTTTATATGGAAGCTTCTGTGGGACTGCCTTCCAACCATGCGCCCTGCTCTCTAGGAGGGGTCTGCCGATTCAACCGATCTATCCTCTGTACGGTCAGGAGGAGGAGACTACCGACCATGCCATTTTTATCTGCCCCAAGCGAGTCGGATCTGGCAGATGATGGATTACTTATGTAGAATGGATGATATGGGTTCTCCGCGATCCCCTTTCTTAATGATCTCTGGAGGGCCACTCACACAAGAGTGGTCTTTGGGCTGCTACGGCCTATCATATCTGGATGTTGAAGAACCTGCTTATCTTCACTGATTATATTATATCTCCCCACAGGATTGTGTGGAAGATCAGATCCCTGACGATGGATTGTGCCCATGTTATTCATGCTGTTGGTGCTGTTGGTTCTGACTCCTTAGCCACTGGGGTTCCCCTGCTGCTTCAGCAATGAACCGGCATACGATTTTCATATCTTGAGAGCCCCCCTCCAGGGTTTATCAAAATCAACTTCGATGGGAGTATCCGGGAAGATCAGCAGGTTCAGCCTTTATCATCCGTGGGCCTGATGAAGATCTGTTGGTGGTGGGAGTTTTGGTATTTTCGACTCCTTAGTCCCTATGATCGAGCTTTATGCTGCTTGGGCTGGTATTTCCTATGCCTCTCGAATTCTTCATGCTTATAACCACATTATCGAGGGTGATTCTTTAATTGTCATCCGATGGCTGCGGAAGGAAAATTGATATCAAGTCTCCATAAATCGCTGCTCTGTGACATATGGTCTATCCTGCGGGAGGTCTACAGTGCCCATATTCGTCATATCTATCGCAAAGCCAATTTGGCGGCCGATTGGGTGGCGGCATCAGTAGCTATCATGCCGGATCTTAGATTTGGAGGACCCCTGTCCCTTTGTTCTTCAGCAAATTTTGTATCAGATCTATTTGGGTTGACTTGCACTAGACTGTGATCATCCGCATGTACCAAAAAAAAATTGGATGCCCCCTCGCTTTGGTTCTTTCAAAATTAACATTGGAATTGTCTCAATCAAATCCAAGGAAATTTTTTTTTCTTGTTAGAGTCCATGAAAGTTAGGTCTTGCATCAAAGAAGCTTTCTTCCTAAATAATTTTGAAAGCCTAGTTGGGAGTTGCTACAATAGGCTAGCTAGTAATAAACTAGCTAAATTTTGGAATTGTATGAATTGGCTTCTACCTAATCTACTCTTTCTTGTTAATATCAATAGGTTTGGTTGTACTTATCTGAGGTATAAATAAACTTATTGACGGTTTGCTTTCTTTCTAATAAATAAATAAATAAATAAAGAAAAATCTTATGCTAATGATTGCAAGTGGTTTATATTTATGTAAACGATTTGCTTATATTTATTGACCATAAATGAAGTTGAATATGTGATTTAGTTATTAACCTAGCAATGCATATGTATTTTTATTTTAATCATTTTGAAAGATTTGGTTTAAATTGTTGTACAACTAGAACACTTATATTTGTGAATAATTTTTTTTTCTTATGAAGGCATTTCTCTTAATAATGTTGAAAGTTTTGAAACTTGTTGACTCAAGTTGGACTCTAGCTAGATTAGATTTCTTTTCATCGATATGTATGCATCAAATCATAAGTTTGTATCCTTTAATTAATATTGGCAACATTCTTAGAAAACAACAACTATTTATGGTTAAGTGCTCATCATAGCCTTTAATTAGGCCCAACATCCATTATTGCAAGATTATTATTTACTAGTTATTTTTACCTAAAAGCCCTTCTTACATAAGTAAATCCAATTTTTTTGTTGTAGTATGCTGCAGTGAGATAATACCAGTAAAACAATATTATGTTAAATAATAAAATAAATAAACTGTTTAAAGATGCAAAATGGAGATTCTATTCACTTTTATTTCTATTCATATTTTTGTTAAATTACCCATATGATCTTGAGGTTTAAGTTCGATGAATCATGTCATAAATAATTTAGATAAATAAAAAATAATGATATTTATTTATTTATAAATTATGACTAAAAAGAAAATCTCAAACGTTTCAAAGATGTATCTTTGTAATACTTCTAATTTTTTTCTCCTTGATCACATGTTGAATTTACCACATGCTATATAAAATTATCACCAATGTTTGTGCAACATTAAGGAATCAAAAATTTGGATTGTCAGATATTCCATCTTCCAATTCTCATGCTTTAAATATTTTCATTTGCATTTTAAATCCTAAAATTCAAATAATGCTTTATGTTTAAAGATCACCAGATGAGAAATATGACCACTTTTTTGGCATGGATTTATGTGCTAATATGCTTGTGCAATGATTGTGATGACGCTCGATCATCTCTCCTGGACGTCGGGAACGGAGGCGCTTCTCGAATCCTCGCTTCGCCGGGTTGCCTGCAAAGAAGTCCCGGGACCGGAGGGGGTCTCTGGCGGGACCCTCCGACGGCCAAGTTAGTGACTGAGGTCACAGCTGAAGAAGGGCTCGAGTGAGCCCTGTTTTGTGTGGAAAAGAGGGGTCTCCTAGAGGAGGAATCCCTTTGAGAGTTGAGATGGTGATTTGGAGGTTATCGCGCGTACCTGTTTACTAGGTGGATTTACCTTTTTATAGGGGTTAACCTTGGCGTGGTCACGTGGGATGACGTAAAGTCAGAACGTTTGCTGAGCCCTTGCGTGAATCTGGGCTGGTTAGTGGGCTACGTCCATCAGCCGGCGGGCTGTCGGGCGGCGCACGTCTGGCGTTGTCAGGCGGCGCGCGTCTGGCGCTGTCGGGCGACGCGTGTCAGAGAGCAGTTTCTTGAACCGCTGGGGCTGATCTGGCAGGAACTGGAGACGCCGGGGCCGAGTCGGGTCGGCCGGGGATGGCCTTGGCCGACTCGGCGGGACAGGAGACGCCGGGGCGAGTCGGACCGGCCTGGGATGGCCTTGGCCGACTCAGCAGGACTGGAGACGCCGGGGCCGAGTCGGGCCGGCGGGGATGGCCTTGGCCGACTCGGCGGGATAGGAGACGCCGGGGCCGAGTCGGGCCGGCCTGGGATGGCCTTGGCCAACTCGCGGGACTGGAGACGCCGGGGCCGAGTCGGGCCGGCCTGGGATGGCCTTGACTGACTCGGCGGGACTGGAGTCGCCGGGGCCGAGTCGGGCCGGCCGGGGATGGCCTTGGCCGACTCGGCAGGACAGGAGATGCCGGGGCCGAGTCGGGCCGGCCTGGGATGGCCTTGGCCGACTCGGCGGGACAGGAGACGCGGGGCGGAGTCGAGCCGGCCTGGGATGGCCTTGACCGACTCGGCGGGACTAGAGACGCTGGGGCCGAGTCGGGCCGGCCGAGGATGGCCTTGGCCGACTCGGCGGGACAGGAGACGCCGGGGCCGAGTCAGGCTGGCCGGGAAGGAAGCGCCGGGGCCGGCTGGGATGGAAGCACCGGGGCCGACTTGGATCAGGCGGGGCCGGCTGAGAAGGAAGCGCGGGGCCGGCTGAGGTGCCGGGGCCGGCTGGAATGGAAGCGCCGGGGGCCGACTTGGATCAGGCAGGGCCGGCTGGGATGGAAGCGTCGGGGCCGACTTGGATCAGGCGGGGCCGGCTAGGAAGATGCCGGGGCCGCCTGGGTTGTGCCGGGGCCGCCTAGCTTGGAGACGTAGGGGGCCAGCTAGAAAGCTGCTAGGGCCGCCTAGCTTGGAGATGTAGGGGCCGGCTAGGAAGCTGCCAGGCCGCTTGGAAAGGTGTCGGGGCCGGCTGGGAAGCGCTGGGCCGGCTGGGAACCGGGGCCGGCTTGGAAGATGCCGGTCTTGGAGGTGTCGGCCTTTCGGGTCGACGGGTGTCGGTTTTTGGGGCCGTCGGGCTTGGAGATATCGGCCTTTGGGGCCGGGTGTCGGCCTTTGGGGCCATCGGTCTTGGAGCCGTCGGTCTTGAGCGGTCGGTCTTGGAGGTATCGGTCTTTGGGGCCGTCGGTCTTGGAGCCGTCGGTCTTGAGCCGTCGGTCTTGAAGGTGTCGGCCTTGGAGGCGTCGGGTGTCGGCCTTGGAGGCCGTCGGTCTTGGAGCCGTCGGTCTTGAGCCGTCGGTCTTAGAGGTGTCGGCCTTTGGGCCCGTCGGTCTTGGAGGTGTCGGCCTTGGGAGCCGTCGGGTGTCAGCCTTTGGGGCCGTCGGTCTTGGAGCCGTCGGTCTTGAGCCGTCGGTCTTGGAGGTGTTGGCCTTTGGGGCCGTCGGGTGTCCAAATTTTTTTTTATTTTTCATAGGGTCAACTGGTTCCATCAGATGATTGTGTGCTTGATGGATGTCATGCTTGGGCTTTACATGTAGCTAATCATGCATGTTATGTATGTGTTGATTTATCCATGATCATAGACATCAATGTGTCTTGCAATGGTCAAGATGATGCAGGACCATTGCATTACATGGGCTGTTGCTGATACATGAGATGGACCTTGCCCTATATCACATGTCATCATAAAATACATTAATGGTCATGATTGCTGATTTGGACCCAAGGATCACTTCTAGAATCAGAGAGGATCCAAGGAGTCTACCAAATTGGAACACCATGAGGTAGGTAGGTCATGATGACTCATGACAGCGGCCTATCTACGTAGTCTTTCAATATCTTAAATGACCATCAAACATTTCAATTGTTTTACTTGTAAAACTAAGAAGGAGACACGGCTCAAGAGCATCATCCGCATGCCAAACAAACCCTTCAAGCCTCCATTCCCAACCATGTGTTGTTTACTTGGTCTCCCTATAAATATACTTTCCAAAGAACATCCTTCCACAAGCGTCGCCTTCTCAAGTGGGCGCATGCTATCATCTCTTAAAAGGTCAAAGAGGGCCATTACAAATATAAAAAAATCTACTAGCAAGCCCAACATCATTTAACTTACAAGAAAGTATCCAAATGATGGTTACCTTCTAGGTTGAATCAAGTGGATCTCTCCACAAGCCACTTAGCCATTAATTTAAAACAAAGTAGTTAGCAGGGCTAAAGTATCCAAAATTAATTAGCCAAACCATTATTCATCACCTTGTCACACACTGCTGGACCTTTGTTAACATAAAGTTGAAAAATAGTAATGTTACGTCCTAACCCACAATCTGAGCTGAACAAGCGATCCAGTTGCTGGTTTAGTTGATGGATTGGAGCGTTATAAGCAAGAAAACATCGTGCTTTATTTTATGACACACGATTATAATCTTCTTATTGGCTTATCCTATGCATATAAACATATAAATTTATTCGTAATATGGGTTAGATACATGACACAGCCACGAAACCTTAAGATTGGTTTGTACATCATCAGCTGTAATATGGATTGCCTATAATCCTGAATGATAATATGGATTGCCTACAAGATATATTACCATTTAATAGATTATCAATAATATTGATTATTGTATTTGGTATACACAAATAATGCTATAATAATACCGGTGACTGTGTCTGGCAAATTAACAGTCATAAAACATCAAATTTTAAAATACTCCTAAATTAAATTTATTAAAAATATATATTATTATATATTTGATTTAAAAAAAATATATTATAAATAATAATATTTTTTAAAAAATATATTTATAAATGATATTTGAAGAGGCTACCTGATCGAAATGTTCTAGGGGGTTTAGAGACGGCCATGGGGTGCTAGGCGGTAGAGATCCGCGATCAGATATGGACGGAAGAGGATGTGGCTTCGAACTCTCGACATGGAACATGAAGGTTCCACAAGATTGATAGAAAAGGAGGCGAATAAAACGATCAAAGGAAGCAGAGATAATTTTATTAAAAAAAAATAGATTACCATATGTATGGTAATATGGATTACCTTTTTTTCGGTAATCCATATTACCTCTCATGAGATAACTAAGATTATCATTACAAGATAAATTATCATTTAATTATATGATAGTTCCATTTAAATTATCCGTAATTTGGATAGATTGCCGGTTCCAAATGCAGCGTAACATATAATTTAGGCAGTGTTTGATAGCTTTTGGGCTATCCCTGGATAAATGTACATGATAGCATTTATCCAGGGGATAGCTGAGGGAATAAGCACCTTTTTAAAATTATAAGTCTGCCATCAAGGGATAACTTTAGTTATTCCTGGGTTTTCTAGGGAATAAGTTTAGGGGATAACCTATGGTTAAACATGGATTATTCCCTCAGTTAAACTTTTTCAGTACTATCCCCTATAGCTATAGCATTTGAGATAAGAGAATATCAGGGGGAGAATATCCCCTTATCCACCGTATCAAAAGTGCCTTGGGGTTATATAGGCCACGTGACATGTTTAGCCTAGATAACGGTGTGTGATGTGATAAGCAAAAAAAAAAAAAAAAAAATCATGCTGTGTTTTATAGCAATGATTATAATCATTGACTTGTTCTATACGAGTAAACAAAAACTCACCTACAATCTAGATTGAACATGTAATGGAATTGCAAAAATTGTAGGTATGACAAGCAAAAAACAAAACATCATGCCCTGTTTTAAGACAAATGATTATGATTTTTTTCATCGGCTCCTCCTATGCATTGAAACACATAAAGCTGCTTGTGATTTGGTTTGAGCCCGTGAGAGAGCTGCAATGCCTCTAGAGCCTTACGGATTATGAAGGGTTATATGCGTCGTGTTCAATCTAGCTGTTGGATGGGAGTGCGACAAGAAATAAAACATGATGTCCTGTTTTATGACGGGCGGTTATAATCTCTATCATTGACTCGTCCTACGTAAATAAACACATAAAGTTGGGGTTCATTGCATGTTTGATAGCGTTGATAAACCATGGGACCCATAAAACATGATGCTAATGCCACCTCCACCCATTTGTCCACCCCACTTCACCCCATCCTTCGCTGAGGTCGACGTCAAAGCCGAGTCCCGATATATTCCTCCCACTACCGCTTTGATTCAGCTCCCATAATAGAATACATGTACTTCCCATCATCAGACACTAACCAACAAGCTGGTTCCCGGCTCAGCCGGTAAAGACCGAGGGGCCTCATCCGCTGTTGCACCGTCGCCAGCGCCAAAGCGAGGAAAGCGATCAAGCCGCGGTCGAGGCTCGTCGAGGCCTCGGATCGGACCGCACCCGGACCCCTGTCTCTTGCTCTCCTCCGCTCGAGATTTTCTCCGTGTATTCCTCGGCCGCTTCTTCGAAACAAAGAGAGAGAGAGCGAGCGAGCGAGAGCGCTGAGGTCATAAATAGCAAACAATATATATATATATATATATATATATATAAAATTAAAAATAAGCATCGGAGACGGGCAGGGTTATCATCCTTTTTCCCTCTTCGCTTATTTTTTTTCTCTCTCCATCTTTGCTTCGCTTTGCCCTTTCCTCATTTAATTTCCCCACCTCCTCGGATTTGATTTCCATTTTCATTGCTATTTCTATTCCTCTCCCCTCCTCCACCCGCGCGAGCGACGTGGGTTTCGTTCGGGGAGGCCGAGAGAGAGATTGAAGAGAGATCAAGAAAGGGTGAAAAAAAGAGATCCCTCTTTCTGTCTCTCTCTCTCTCTCTCTTTTAATTCGATCCTTTGTTCCGACCGACACGCCGCCGATACGGGCGAGAGATTCGATCAATTTTGGGCCCGCGCAGCGGCGACTGAAATGAATTCAGGCTGGTAGGGCTCCGCGATGTCGAATGCTACCGCCGCGTCCCGCCGGTAGGCCGCCGCGAAAACCCCGTTCCGATCTCGCCCGCTGCCCGTGATGGACGTAGACGCCTCCATGACGACGGAATCGGACCACGATCCGGCCGCCGCCAACCACCACGACGGCCCCTCGGAGTCCTCGGTCTCCTCGCCGGAGCCGGCCATGGGGCCGCGGCCGCCGCCGCCGCCGCCGCCGCCGCAGCAGCAGCCCGCTGCCGCTGGGCCGCGGCCCGCGCCGACCTATTCGGTGGTCAATGCGATCATCGAGAAGAAGGAGGACGGGCCGGGGTGCCGGTGCGGGCACACGCTCACCTCCGTGGCTGCGGTTGGAGAGGAGGGCACGCCCGGCTACATCGGGCCGAGGTTGATTCTTTTCGGCGGCGCCACTGCTCTCGAGGGCAATTCGGCAGCGCCGCCGTCCTCCGCCGGGAGCGCTGGCATCCGTATGTGCCCTCTCTAATCCTCCAGTTGCTCCTCCTTTTTCGAAACCCTAATTCCTGTCCTCAATTGAAAAGAGTTAAAAAGGCTATTTTTGCTACGCTTGTTTTAATATCTTGCTGTGAAGATTGAATTCTGGGGAAGTTCTGCTTAGCGTGCATCAAAAAATTAGGGGAAAGCAAGATGGGAAAACATAGAGTGGTGTTATTGGACTGAAAATTAGGTCTTTTTTGTGTACATAATTGAGCTTCTGGACTTATTGAACTGTGAATTGCGAGGCTTGAAAGCTGGTTTGTCGTCAATGTATTATGTTTTCTGTGATTGCAGGTCTCGCAGGTGCAACTGCTGACGTCCATTGTTACGATGTGTTGTCAAATAAATGGACGAGGTAAGGTCATAAAAAGCTAGCTAATCATTGAAATATAAAGTGCCATTTAGCTTCAGCTTATCCTTGATGTTGGTTGATATAGATACATGACAAAATGACATAAAACTTGTCTGGTGATTTTATTTTTGAAATATGATTTATTTTACATCGTATTTTGGATCTTGTTTAACCGAAAATTTTAAGGAAGTAACGTCTTGTACGGTCGTTTGACAAACTATGTAATTAAAAAAATATTTGACATCTGCTTCTTCAGTGTGATGATAATGCCATCATATGTTTTCAGGTTGACACCACTTGGGGAACCACCATCACCAAGGGCTGCACATGTTGCAACTGCTGTGGGTACTATGGTGGTAATACAGGTACTTGCAGAGTTAATAACCTTGAAAATTTTGGCTCTTTATGCCAAGTTTTTACTATTGATACTAAAATTTTTTGGATCTAATAAATGAAAACTTCTTTTGATTGATTTGTTTTCCATGATGCAATCAGGGTGGAATTGGTCCTGCTGGTTTGTCTGCAGAGGATCTTCATGTTTTGGACTTAACACAACAGCGACCACGATGGCATAGGTTAGATGATATCTTAGCAACAGATTGTGTAATATTATATAATTATCAGTATGTTAATTAGTGCTGAAGGTAGTTTATTGATGATTGCAGGGTTGTTGTCCAAGGACCTGGTCCTGGACCACGTTATGGACATGTGATGGCTTTAGTGGGGCAAAGGTTTCTGTTGGCTATTGGTGGAAATGATGGTAAGCTTTCCTTTCTTTCTCCTTGCTTGAACATGCCATCATTTCCAAGGAAAAACTAGATGCCTCAAGCATTTTCTGCTAAGGCAAAAGAGTTTATGAAGTCAACCTTATTTCTAGGAAAGCGGCCTTTAGCTGATGTTTGGGCCCTAGACACTGCTGCCAAGCCCTATGAGTGGAGGAAGATAGAACCAGAGGGTGAGGGCCCACCTCCATGCATGTAAGTATTCTCAGTGAGAGTTTATTTTTCTTTCCAATGAGAAAATGCCTTGTCATATCATTTAGTTTCATGATCATGCAGTTGGTTCTGTAAGCAGATGTTCTGGTCTATTAGCCTATGTGCCTGGCGTCTTGTTGATAATGCTGTACTGCCAGCATAATGACACGAACAAACTTTAATTCCTTTGTGTTGTCTCTAGCTGTGTCAGTTCATGATAGTCAAACATGCCAGTGTTGCTTGTTTGAGATCTTTCTGGAGTTTAATTATTTGAAAATGCAAGTCTCTGAATTTTTTTTTAATTTATTTGTTGTTTGATACTGGTAATTTTATCTGGTTTCCTAAAGCTACATGATGATTGTATTTGTTTGCTTATATTGAGCAAATTATATATTGTTTCATGGTTGAGCTAGGTTCTCTGGTAGTTCTGATCAGTGTTGTTTCATTAGTAGTAGCTTTTTGAAATTTTGAATATCATAATTATTGTAATTATTAAAAGTATGGGAACATATTTTGTTCTTTTTTTGGTTGGAGAGATGATGTTCTAAAATGCTTTCATCTCGTATATGGGGGGGCTTCTGCTTCATTCATTAATGATAACCCTTTTGAATATGAGTTTAACACCGCATTGTCTAAGGTCTCATTTAGTGGAGCTATTAGCAATAGAGCTTTTGATAGAACTTACTTTTTGGTAACTATATTTTTAGAGTGCTATTAGAGAGCATCTATTTGGTAACTAGTACTTTTAAAATGAAAAATGATAAAAGACATTGCAGGGTACTTTTGATTGTCTAACCATTTGTATTATCAAAACACTATTATAAATTATAATAATATAATATAATATAATAATATTAAAATATATCATATAGTATTATAATATAGTATAAGGAATATAATATTCTAATAATTATGATCATAATGCAATATTGCTATAATATTATATAAATATTTTACTATTATTTAATAATTATATTATAATATATTAAAAAATATTATCTAATAGTATAATATCACATATTATGATGTACTATTATAGTAATATTAAGTTATAAGATAATATAATACCATAACATTAAATTAACATACTATATTGCAGTATTTTGTAATATTGTAATATTATTATATTATCTTATTGTCCACTATGTAATTATATTGTAACTATAATAATCATTTCATACAATATTTATTATATTATATTATTATTATTATGCTCATGTTATATTGTTATTATGTTGTATTGTTAAATGTGGTTGTTCTTGTGGTTTGAATATGCGACCTTCAAATCCAATGAAAACAATTTCCTAAGAGCTTTTTTGAAAAGCTCTGCATTTGAGCTTTTCTAATAAAGTGTTTAACAGCTTTTGCATTACCTTAAAAGTGTTTTTAGAATTTTTATCAAACATTCTAAAAGCATTGAAGGTGTGCTTTTATCCCTCCAAAATTGCTTTTGGGCCATCCAAAAGCTTTGCCAAACGTGTCCGAAAACATCTTCTTTTCCCAATAGATAAGGCTTTACTTCCCTTGAATGATCGATGGTAAGTAACAAAAAAATCCCATGCAAATATGCTTCTAATGGACCATCTTTCATTATGATGTCCAAAATATCAGCCCCTATTCCTTCGAAACTGAGAGTGAGAATAGTAATAATTTCACATTTTGTAGTTATGCTTGAAGGGTAAAACTAGGATGCTTAGGTCCACTTGGACGGATCCACCTTATTATTTTCCTTGTGTACCAATTGTTTTGTATATTTCTTGACACCATATTCAGGTTGCAGAGTAAATCTATTTTTTTTTATTTGTTTCCCTTGATGAATTCATGAGATGAATACACTTCTTGCTTTTGCCTTTTTTTTCTACATGGTTATTATTTTGATTAGCTTCTTCGACTTCTCATTATGCCTAGTGACCAGGCAAAACTCTGAGCTTGTAGAACCCTTCATTTGTTAAGTTACCTCTTTAGTTTATTTTAGCATACTAGGGTATTTAGGTGGCACAAATTAATTCTATCCACATTTGGCAGTCTCTAATTCAGCAGTACTGTGCCTGATTTTGAGGATGTGTTTGTGTTGTTTGTATTTTTGTGACAATTATTTCAAGAAGTGCTTCTCTTTGAAATTCTGAACCAAAGTTTACCTTTTTGTTTATTTGGTCTTTGGTGTTCACATATTATAGAGCTCCATTTCTTGGATGGGCTTACTCTATCTGAAAAATCAAGGAGCAAGCTCACAAGAGGAGATGCTAGAAGCTTGTTTTCCTAGCTTATCCTAAAAGTCAAGTTTTGATTTGTCCTTCGTTGAGAAACACTTCCTAAATAATGTTACGAAATACTTGGGGTTTGTTCGTGTTGCTAAAAATTAATTTTCCGACTTCTTAAGCAACAAAGTATTTCTTGAAAAAAAGTGTTTGGTGATATTATTTGAGAGTGCTTCTAGGAAAAGAAAAATTAGAGAAAAAAACAGAGAATACTAGAAAATTGAGCTTCTTGCTTCCACTTTCGTGAGTAATTTCCAAAAAACAGAAATAACTCTGAAAAACCCTCAGCTCTATTGTAGAGCATTTTTTACCATACTCAACTCAACTCATCTAAGCTTTTTCCCAACTACATGGGGTCGGCTATATGAATCTGCTTCCTCCACTCTGCTCTATTCAAGACTAAGTCAACACTTAAATTACAAATAGTTATATATTTTTTAATTATTTTTGTTCATATTAGTTTAGGTCTACCTCTACCTCTATCATTACCATGGATTGTTAAAAGATCACTCTTTTTAACTGGAGCATGTAAAGGTCTTCGTTGTATATGTTCAAACTACTTTAATCGATTTTCTTTTATTTTATCTTCAATTGGAGCTACTCCTATCATTTCTTGTATATATTTATTTCTAATTCTATCTTTTAAAGTTTTACCACATATCCATTTTAATATGTATATTTTTGTTACACTTAATTTATTCACATGTTGTTTCAATATTGCTCAACACTCTGTTTCATATAGCATAGCTGGTCTAATAGCGATTTTATATAATTTTTGTTTCAATTTTAATGGGATGCGTCGATCATACAATACTTCCAAAACACTTCCGAAGCATTTTTTTACCATAGAAGTCTAGAAAAGGACTTTTCCTGTGCAGCACCAGTAACACGATTAATTGGAAGCATAATGATAATGTTAAATGGAAGCCTACTAGCCAAAAATAGGGCTATGGTTTGGTTCTATATTGGAGACAAACAAACTATAATTTTACTCTAGAACTAGATTGAAATGGAAAATGACCAATGAGATGGATTTAGAAAGGATGGAAGGGTGACCTTTGAGTTTGGATAAGAATGAAAAGAAATCATAAACTGAAATTGAATGAGGTATATGGAGGGAAATGGCAAAGTATGGAAGTAAAACAAGTAAGAAGAAAAGAGAAATGTGATGGCTTATATCATGTATGGGGAAAAAAATCATGTAATAGAGACTGAAATTGAAATATGAAGTGAAATAATGAGCATGGATGTAAAAGAAGAAAGAGACAAAAAGAGGGGAATCGTTATTAGGGCCGGAGCTAAAAATTAAGGCTGAAAATAAATTTGGGCCAGGTTTGTGCAGATAGTAGCCTTGTTGGATGCATGAGTAAATAATATGCATACATAGCATATATATAGTATGTGGTTATATTAAGGTTTTACATATTGATAGAATAGTGTAGTATCCCACTATCCTGAGTTTTGGGGTGGGTGAATTGGGAAATGGACCGAGATAGGATAGAAGATAAATCGTTTTGAGCGTCAAGATATATGGGGTGTTCCTTTTCATGGAAAAATCAGGTTGGCCCTATTTAAAACCTTGGTTTGTATAATATAGATAAAAATCATCAATAACAAATCTTGGCCATCCATTTATTTAACGTGGATGACCATGATTAAGACCCTATCTTATTGCCTAAAAGCCATTTCATACCTAAATGCTCCTTTTTCATGATGTATTTCCCATTGTTACCATTATCTCCTTTCCTTTTCATAGTGTCCCTTGCTTTTCTAGTTTTTGTATGTCATCTCCTTCTTGTCTGATTGTTTCCTTTTCTATCCTTTACTCGTCTCCACCTTTCCTTTCATCTTTTCTCCACACCCCTTCCACCACTCCTCTTTCCACCTCTCCTCGTCCTATGGTAGGACCTTTTGGTCTTTGAAGTATTCAAATAATGGCTTGTGCCCCTAGCGAACTCAATGTCGTCCATGCCTCATGCAGCTCCAATGTGGTAGCCTTGATGGCCTTGGCTCCCCCTTTCTCTCTCTTGGTTACATCCTTATAAATTGATTAATTTCTATGTATGCCATGTTTATTAAACCTTTAATGGTTACATCCTCATGATTTGATTAATTTCTATATACATCATGTTTACTAACCCTATAAATTACAATCTGCTACGTAGTTTTTCATGAAAAGAACTTCAAAATATTTTAGTGGATGATGGCTTTACAATGAAAAAAAGGGTTGGTCCGGTGCACAAGTCTCCCACCATTGCAAATTCTAGGGAAGGCTGCAGTACCGATTGTACGACATCAATAAGGTACTGGTACAGTGATGAGTTTTGATTTGGTATAAATTAAACCAATCCAAATTGACCTATATCGTCCAGTACCGACCATACCACTTGGTATCAAACTATGGCACTTGTTACCTAGTGGTTAAAAGTAACGACATATTATCTCGATACGGATGCATACGATATTGTACGGTACTGTATTGACCTGCATCAAATTGAACCTATAATGTAATATGGCTCTTAGTATCAGTTTTGGAGACCTTGGTTAGATGTATGCAACCTTATCTTCATGTATAGAGGGGCTGTTTCAATGTTTTGAACATGCAATCTCCATATCACAATGGAGCAATGTTACTATTGTGCCAAAGCTCTTTCTTGGATGGTGGCTTTTGCAATCATTCATCATATATTCCCCCTGCTTGAATCAACCATGCATAACTTGTGATGGGATCACAATCCTTATTCAAATATTCCAGCTGTATCCAAATATCTTTTTGGTTCACTGGCTTACATCCATCCATTATTTAGTCTCTCTCTACACTTGAATTCCTGAACTTTTAAATGCTAGCTGGTGTTCTAGTAGATAATCAGGGAATTTAAGCTGGACCATTGGTATGGTGCTTTATTTCCTTTTGTGTTTATAATCATGGGATTTAAGCTGCACCTTTGATATGGTGCTTTCCTTTTGTGTTCTATGAAAGAAGCCTCTAGATAAAATGTGAAAGGTTATCTTCATCTATGTCATGCCATTGTTGCACTCAAAACAACAAAAAATGAGAAAAGGATTAAAAAATCTTAATAGGCACATTGCCATCCGCCTCTAATGACCATTGTCATGTATAATGGGATGAGATGGACATTGAAGAAGAGACATGGAAGAAAATGGGCCAAACCGATGGCCTTGCAAGGCAAGAGTGCAATCATTCCAGTACAAGTGAAAGCAAAAAAAATAATCCTCTAATGGTTCTACAATAGCCCTGGGTAATTTGGATCTGGTTTTCTGGTTTCCATGATGGTACGATGCAACAATTTGCCAATATTAATTGACCATGGCTCAATATCACTTTTGAATAGAACAACCTGTTGTCAAGACTGGTTTTGAAAGTGTAAATTGAGCTGATAAAAGATTTTGATGCTTGTTATGCAATGAATGTGATTGCAGTGTATATTGCTTGTATATAATGTCTTTCTACTACCATGCCACACTTGACTATAGCAGGCAGCTTGTTAGCTGTTACTTCAATTCATCATACGTTACTAGCTTCTAAAAAGAAGTTATATATTATCTTTTTAGATTGTTAATGTTTTAATTTTAGTTATTAAAGTTATCTAATGTGCGCAATATTCTTTTAAAATCTCACTACTTATTGTTTGTTTTCAGGTATGCAACTGCAAGTGCACGCTCTGATGGTCTTCTTCTGCTCTGCGGAGGGAGGGATGCAAACAGTGTGGTGAGTCTAAAAGTTGATATAGAGAATAATAAAAGGTGTTCTTCCTAATAGTGTAAAAGCAACAAAATTTGATATTGAACACCATTATTGTTAATAAAATTCTTGTGCTATATTATGAAAGTTATTTCAATATTAATCTACATTTTTTTTTTGACTATTTGTGCTTCATATTTTGAATGTCGACTTAGTCCTGAATAGAGCAGAGTGATGGAAGCAGATTCATGTAGCCGATCACATGTAGTTGGGAAAAGGCTTAGATGAGTTGAGTTGTTTGTGCTTGATATTAGTGTGCCACAGTTTTTTAGGACAGTATATTGAGTTTCTTAGAGTATTGGGTCTTCTGAGGGACAGATTTTCTCCCATTTCTTTAATATTTTACTCGCAAGTTAAAACTTCAACTAATAGCCTAACTTATTGCACTATAGGTTCAATATGCTATTCTTCCACATAGTCCTCTTGATGTATACATGAATATGGCTTATCATGTGTTCTTTCTGTATTTCCTTTGTATATGTGTGGAAAGCTTAGTGGTAGATTGCATCATGGTTCCAAATCCTTATGGGATGTTCCGTGAGATGTCGGGACGGGCTACCATCCCAAATATTAGGATAGAATTGTCCGGCATCATCCTAGTATCTTGGTTGGTGCGTCTTGGGACATCCTCTGTCCCAAAGTGTCAAGATAGGTTGGGGCAAGTGCCTTCCCACTCCATGAAAAAATCGGAACAATTTTGTCCCACAGGATTTAAAACCTTAGATTGTATTTCCTTTAAAAATGTTGATGAACATCTATTATTTCCAATTTTACATATGGATTTTTTTTTAAAGTACCTGCTGGCCTTTTCCATTTGAGACTAGAGATGTGAGAGGGTGTTAAAGGGTCACTTTTAGAGTCTATCTTTTCTTTCTTTCTTTTTAGCTTGAAGTACTAGGAAATGAAGGTTATTGTGTATATGATAGATGTAGAACTGAGTATTATTTCTCCATTGATGCTAGCTGATGGTCATGAGTTTTTAATTCATAGTGGAAGGAGGGGTGTCCCAGCCATCTTGTCTTTGTTTCTATGGGAAAACGAGATTGGGACGGAGGCGGGCTCTGAAAGAAACCCTTCCACATGAGGAAGAATAAGAAAAAAAAGTAAAGGAAAGAAGAAGGAAAAGGATAGAAAGGAAAGAAAGGAAAAGAAAAAGATAAAGGAAGGAAAGAAGGAAGAAAAGAAATAAAGGAAGGGATAAGGGAAATGAAGAAGAAGAAGGAAAGAAATAAAAGAAGGAAGAAAGAAAGGAAGGGAAAAGATAAAGTAAGAAATAAAGGGAATAGGGGGGAGAGACGGAGGGTACCTATCAGGGGATGGCACATGACAACAGGGCATCCTGTTTCATGGAGAAACCTGGCACTTGGACTCATGGGATTTTAAAATTTTGGATAGCTGTAGGATGAGGTAGGTTAACTATGATGGATGTGGGACATCCAAGTTTGGCTTTTGCTTGTAGTGCACAAACTATCTTCTTTTTGCTTGATGGAGAGCTTTTGTATTGGTTAAATAATTATTTGAAGGGTTCATGCTTGGTGTGATGATTTAATATTGGGTGATGTGTGGATTATATTTCTTGGGCACAGGCATGGATTTCTATGTAGGGCATTGGTATAGAGTGTCATTTCTTCAGTCCCCCAAAAAAAAAAATCAAACATATATTTATGAACATGTGCATATGTTAAATATATGCATGTATATGCATCTCTGTGAAATCTACATTGAGACTTAATTAAATATTTATATAGTGCTTAGAAAATAATAATAATTAAGTGACAAATTATATATTATTCTGCCCAAAATGTTTTTCTGTTGATAATCTAATTAATGAAAAACTATCTTTAGTTATGTCAAAATATGACAATTAAAGTCAAAAGTACACTTTCTAGGCTAAAGTAAGCCATCAAATTATAGGTCTTGTTCCTAAAACAGGGCTATCCATCCATCTATCTATATATATCAGTTAAAGGGACTACATGTGGTCATGTAGCTTTGTTGCAAATTGAGAAAATGCAGTTTTGTGGCTCATGTTGTTAAGGAGGGTGCAAATATTGCTCATTGAAAGAGTTGTTTTTGAGCTTCCATTATGCTCATTCTAAGCAGGGGAATGCGTTAAGGTGCAATTAGGCTGAGTGAGAGGTAAATCTTTCATATGGCAAGGCTTCTTCATGTCACAAAATGTGAAAGTTGAATAATTATCTATCCAGGTATTTAGATAAAAGTCTTGATTTTTATTTTTATTTTGAACCGATGCATTTGCAGTAGATTCCATTGGATGCTGGCATTTGTGGAAACAAAGTGAGTACTGAAAGCAATCATGCTGTTTATTTGTTGGCCACAAGGCCCTTTCATGCCAGCGAACTACCTATGCTATATTTAAATAAGCCTTGCTGCTTATTTGCAAAAGATCTATATCCCTTATTATCCATTATGGTATTTCTAATTTATTTATTGATATTGCTGAATGGCTATGTTAACTAAATATTATGTTTCAGAATTCCCTCTTAAAGATTTATGCTATTGATTCACATTATTTTCCTTTTTTAACTTGTTTCTGTAGCCACTGTCAAGTGCATATGGTCTTGCAAAACATAGGGATGGACGTTGGGAGTGGGCTATTGCTCCTGGTGTCTCTCCATCTCCTAGATACCAACATGCTGCTGTAAGACTCATCCTCCATTACATTGTCAATACTTTTTATACATCAAATTCAGTTTAGTTATTGTAAATGTCATATTGTAGGTTTTTGTCAATGCCCGACTTCATGTATCTGGAGGGGCTCTTGGTGGTGGGCGCATGGGTAGAGGACTCGTCAAGCATTGCAGGTATTTTTTTTTTTAATGTTTGCGGTTGTGTTGTAAATGGATAGTTAGATAGGCCAATCTGAGAATTGGATTTCTATGATGACATTGGTACCATGTCATCATTCACCAGTGAAAACTGGCTGCCTTGTGGTTTGAGCAGTATAATTTTTTCCCCTCTCATCTTCATTCTCAAGCAAAAATGTTTGAAGAGAATTTGTAAACTGTGTTAAAGCGATATGTTTGTAGGTTTCTATTAGATGAATAAGAAGAGGGTAATGTTTGAAGAGAATTTGTAAACTGTGTTAAAGCGATATGTTTGTAGGTTTCTATTAGATGAATAAGAAGAGGGTACTTACGCATGTACTGGTTTAACATGCATATCCTGGCAGTTAGTGTTGAAGTATAGTCTGCAATTAATAATTATGGAGATCAAACGTTGACCATTATCAGGATATAGTGCCATATCCTATCTAGTTATATTTTCTATTTATCATAAAAAAAATGATTATAAGCCTCTCTTTCATATGCTATATAGGTGCAGTAACAACATAAAATCTTTAAACAAATCTTTATGTGAAGATAGAAAATCTACTTTTTTCGGGCTTTGGGCTAGGCTTAGGCCCAAATTTTTTTTGCAGGATCAGTCTTGAACCCAACCTGAGCCTTTTTCGAGGCCTTAACGGACTTGACCAGAATCAAGCCCAAGTAAGCCCAACTCAAGCCCCAACTGAACATACTACTGTGCATATCTAGGGGGACATGATCTCTTGATGGGCAATTGTGGAGCTCGAGCACAATGCAGGTGGGAAAGAGAGATGTAGGCATTGGGGAGAGAGAAAAAGATAGTGGCTTTAGGGGAGGAGTGTGGATTGCTAGAGGTGCGCATGTGTGAATCCTAACCTGAGCCTTTTAAGGCCCAGTTAAAACCTGACTTGAAGCTAGCCTAGCCCAGGCTAGTTCTAGCCCTAGTTCCATCAATGATTAAAACCATTCAAATATCATGAGGCAAAAGATGTAGGAAAACAAGAGACCAATGGCGAGTTTACTGCTTTATGTTGTTATGGACTTGGGAAAATTGAAATTCAAATCAAAGTCCATTTTCTTTATATGAAGATGTGATATCATGAGTCCTAGATGTTCTATAATTAATTCCTATTGTTTTTGGTTCCTGGTTTGAGATTTTTTGCACTAAGCTTGAGATCTGCTTTTGAACTTCTGTTCTTTTATTATGATGCAACCTTGGTATATGTGGTTGGTATTCTCATGAATACTGATACTTAATGTATTCAATTTTCAATGTTTAGCTTGTTGCTGATAAATTGTGATTGGATAAATAAGATCATTTTCTTGTATCTTGATTGCACCAAAAGGCTAGCAAGAATTGCTTGAATATAGAGTTTATTTGTAAGCAATATGTTTTGGTCTTAAATTTCTGGGTTTGCCTCTTTTGTTCTTGATGCATTTATTTATCTATTTATTTTCTGTTGACCTCCTTTATTTTATTTTCCTATGTTTCTCACCCATTATTTCAAAGAGAGTAGACGACTTTTCTGTAATGGCGAGTGAACTAAACCATAGCAAGTGGAATGTTTTATTAGAAGTGGTGATTAACCATCTTATAATGGTTCATGGTGATAGGTGAGAATATGTGAGCAGTAGGAAGGGGGATTAAAAACATGGCAAAGTTTTATTTATGAAGAAAATTTTTCTTTGGTGCGATATGGTTGGAATTTTTGGAAAAGAACCGGTGAATGAGTTGGGTCATTGAAGATGGTATAATAAAATTAGTGATCTAAATTAGTGATCTAATTCCTTCCAAGGTACCTGAGCAGTTCCTTTTAGTATGCTGCTATAATGTAAATTAGTCCATAATGATAAACTCAGCAGAAAATATCATGATAACACTGAATAAAGTTAGCATAATATTAAGAATTTAACTGTGGTGGTTGGTAAGCAATGTTTGCATGACCTGAAATTGGTCTATCACCATATGTTGAGGAAGATTCTATGCAACCTTGTTGGAGATGGTAGCCGGTTGAGGATTTGGGAAAATTATGGAGAAAATTGCCTCTTAGATTTGGAGTGAAGGGTTCTATCATCTCTGATGTTGGTAATTCTAAACCTTCCCATGTTTCTGATATGCGTAGCATTAGGATAAGAGGACAGATGGTCAATATTTTCTTCCTTTATTAAGTGAACAGGAGAAAGAATAACTTGGTTAAATGAAAATATGATTCTAATTATCAAACCTGTTTACTTCTCAGAAAAAAATCTAATGCATATAATTTGCACAAACTTACTGTAGGCTTCCTTTCTTGATTCTTGGTCACTTGTTGGTAACGTGATCTCATTATGATAACCATTCTCAACACAGAAATCCATATTTTATTGTACTAGTTACTCCAAAATCTAAAGATAAATTCATGCCTCTCTAAGATGTTCATATGGGTGACATATATGGAGGAGATTGAAGGTGTGGTTATCCCACAATGTTATGTACACGGTCTTCCAAACCAAGCCAAACCACTTGGTTTGGGGTGTAGTGATCCAAATTGGTGCAGAGCCGGGTCAATAACTGGCCAGAATTCTGTCAAGTTTGGGGTGGGTGGGGACATTTTGGGCCACAAGTAGGAGAGGACATGAGAAAACCTTCTCTCTTTTCCTCAAAAAGAGAGCTCCCAATGGTGGGTTGTCAAGAAAAAAAATCAGATCAGAGGATGATTTGTTGATTTTTAGCTCAGATCCAAGGTAAATCAGGTGCGATCCCCTCCTTTCTTTTCATTCTTGTCTTTTTTTTCACTCGTTATGTAGGGCTGGAAGTGGGCCTGGGCTGGACCGAGGTATGTTTAGCTTTAGGCTGGGATATGGGCTAAGTATTAATATATTCGGTTTGGCATTGGGCTCAAAATTGTGGCCTGTATTAATTTCGGATCGGGCTTGGATAGTGCATTGGCCCGACCTAAACCTGAGGCCGAACCAGAGCCCGAACCTAAACTCAACCCCTCTTTTTTATTTTAAATAATCAAATTTAGTTTAAAATCAAATTTTAGACTAAAAAAAGGTTACGACTAATCTCTAAAGAAAGATAGGAAAGCCCAAACAGGAGTCCTTGACTTCCTCCTTTTCAGTGACTCATCGTCAGTATCGTTGCTGCCGAAAGCACGAATTGGAGCCCTCCCTACGTCCCCATCACCCTCTAGCTCTCCTATGATGTTCTTCCTCACCTGTTTGCTCCACCTTTCACTCCTTCCCCATCTTTCCTTTCCCCCATGTTGCCCTCCACTACGGTGGCGGTGATAGCATCCATGATGGCCACATCCATGGTGCCACTCTTCGTTCCTATTTCGCTAGCAACCACTGTATAGAAGGGCGGCATTCGGTAGAAATTTCTTGGTTTTTTGGCAGTGGCAGAGCTTTAGGGTTTTCAAGATGCTAGTGACCACTGCCTAGCTACTATCCCTAGAGTCCTTAGCTGCTGGGAGGGTGATGGAGAGGCTAAGCATCCCAGTGCAATGTTGAAGATGAAGTATGATCCGAAGAGCTATGAGGTAGAGCTCCTCTACCGCCACTTCAAGTCCTCCCTTTGTCTCTTCGACCACCTGTTTTCCCTTAGCCCCTCTGCCTTGCTATTGTCAAGGAGCTTGGTAACCTCGCCATGTTTCTTATCTGCATCGCATCCTTCTACACCACTTTCCCTTGCCAATTAGTTAACTTGCTCTGCTTTCCTCCGCCAAATCATTGACTTGCTCTTCATTGACCTGATGGATTTCGAGCGAGCTCGGACCTGAGTTTTGAAATAATTTTAGGACCAAGGCTTGGCTTGAAACCCAAAAAAATTGGGTTAGGGTAGTAGAGTATCTCGACTTGGCCTACTTCTAGCCCTACTTTTATGCCTAAAATCGATAAAATCAGAAAAAATTATGCAACAATAGCAAAGCCTTAATTCCAAACTAGTTGGGGTCGGCTACATAAATCCTTTTTCTCCATTCAGCTCTATTTTGAGTCATTTTTTACAAGATAAGAAAAATTATGCCAATTTCAAAATTTGGCATGATTTCATAATGTACTGTGGATTTTTGGATGATGTACACAAGAAGAAATCTTAATTTTTCATTGATCTTGTAATTTTTTAATCAAAAATTATTTTCAACTTGAAAAATAATAAATAAAATAATGTCGATGGTGCTTGTAGACATTTTCCAAGGGACTAAATGTGAGTATTTCTAATTCAAATTTATTTGACATATATATGTTCAAGCTCAAATATATGTGTTGTTCGTGATTAATTATTATAAATATATAAAATAGATATTAAATAAAATAACGTTAAAACACCCTTGAAATCATATTAATATAAGTTCCATAAATCATAAAATAATCTTAGAAACCAAAAAATAGAAAAAATAAATAGAGAAAAAAGGTTTGCCATACCAACCCACGCCGCACTGTACAAGCCATATCGTACTGTTATACGTATAAGGTACCAAGTTTTGTTTCGGTATGTGTCAAAGTGGTCCATACTGGTCTGAATTGAGTAGAGCTGCCCCGTATCACCTGGTCTTGATTCACATTGCTCAGTTTCGGGTGATGCCATGGCTTGGGGTGAGAATAAAGTATTAGAAGCCCGTTTTAGTATGTGCCATGCAATACCAAACTGGTAGTGTAGCAAGACGTTTTTCATAATAGTTTTGCAGACCTTATGAAAAGTAGTGATTGATATGTATTTTTGTACCAAGTGTTGGTGTGGTTTGACTTGGTACCTTCATACCAATACTTGATTGGTACGGTCTCCTCTTCCAAGATCGCCAACTTTCATTACAGGTATCAATTTGGAGTGAAAAGTTAAAATTTGAGAAGGATGGCTGTCATGGTGATTAAACTAATAATTACCAACTGTTTTCCAAATAACATCTAGTTTAGTGGTTGGTGTGGTGGAAATGGCTGGGCTTAGAGTAGTTACTTTTAGCTCAAGTTCTTCTGAAGAATAGTTGAGGTAAGTGTAGATTGGGCCTAAATTAAAATTTTAGCCTTTGGGCAGCATTCAGAGTTGTCATCTATGGATACATACAAACATACATATCAATAGAGGGGGGGAGAGGGAGGGAAAACATGTTTACAGTTTGCACACATTTCAGGTTTCTGTAGCTAATGGTTATCTGAACTTGGCCAAAGACCTGTTTTCTGTGGCCTGAACTTGATTTAGACTAGGCCTCCCTTGATGGCCTTCAGGAGAGAGGGATGGAGCATTTGTTTTGTAGTTTATTCACTTATATCAGGTTTCCATAACTAATTATTGTCTGAACTTGGCCAAAGGCCCGATTTTCTGTGGCTTGAACTTGACTCAAACAAAACCGCCACCACGCCCCCACCCGCCCCGGCCCCCCGGCAAAAAAAGGGCTTTGGGCCTTCTTGGCCTTTAAGAAGCTTGAGGGTCATTAAATTCTTAGAAAATGTGAGATCATTGATGGTGCATGTTTTTCTTCATCTCTCTCTAATTTGCATTTGCCTTGTGATGTAGCTAGGTTTTTGTAGAGATTATTTTCACATGCTCCTGTTTTCATTCATGTCAATGAATGATTGGGATTCTGCAGGACTTTGATGTATTAGATTGATGTGATACTATTATAAGCTGTGTTTGCTTTTTTTTTTTTTTCCGAATGTAATATGAGTGATGATTACCTTTTGCACCAATGATTTTAGATCTCTTAATTAATTTGTAGCAAAGGAGGCCATGTCATGTCTTTTTCTAAACCAAATATATGCTCATAAATGATGCAATTACTTTGTATAGGTTTAGACTTTAGCATGGTATGCTGTCTTGGTCCGTATCGATGTATACCATTACTATACTGGTTTCAAACTGGTACATGACATGGGGTTATGCCAAGCATTGGTATGCCAAGCTGACCTTGTACTGGGCATATTGACATTATACCAAGATGGTACTGGTTTGAATTCTGATACCAAGATTGCAAACTTTGCATTTTTGCTCTGGTTCAACACTAGCATTATGCATTCCTAGTGAGCTGAATGTAAAAGGTGCTTATACCTCATTTTTTGGGGTTCCTGTTTTACTTTGATTTAAAGTACCCTATTGGTCAAGAATACCAAACTGAGTCTGATCTTTCTGCCTGACCAACTGTTTAGTCGAACCGTAAAAGTAGCATGGATCTTATAAAGACTACATCTAGAGTTTTGATCCCACTGGAACATTAAGGTGTACTTTTACTTTTTCAGGAGCTCCCAAGCTGCTGATAGATTTTTTTTGGTTAGATTTTCAAGTTGGTAACTTTATTGCACATTTTGGTCATAAATTTCCATTTTCTAACTTATTTGCTGGACCTAGAAATATGATTTGCGTTGCTTTTGTTTTAAGATCTATGTCTCTGAGCTTCTTTCAGTTGTTCAGGCTGCTGTAGATGTGCCAGTTTAACAGGTTGAGCTTATGCCTATTTAGGGCTGTCTAGATGCAAGAGTGCCTGAATTTGCTTGTACATTTTGTCCTTTCAATTTAGTTCCTCTAGGAACTTGTCAAAATTTTGATGACATTATACAAATTCAAGTGGATCCATCTGATCATGCACTGATATTGTGAATGAATGATGAGTGCGTGTGTTTGTGTAGGGAGAGTGCTTGACTTGACTAGAGTGGATCTCTACTCAGATTTGGTTAGTTCAAGGTTTGGATGATGGAGGTCATATATCAATGATTTGAGCGGTTGAATACGATCTACTAATTCTAAAATACTTGCACACCACAAATCCTATGATTTGAGGCCCTTAGTCTGTGCATCAAGCGGTCAAGAAATTGGACAATCGAGTCACATGAAATAATGCATTTTTTTTAACCTATTGATGTATGGGCTAGAGATCTTCAAATCACATGACTTTTGATGTGTAATAAGTATTTTAGATGTAGTAAATCATATCCAACAACTTGAATCATCAATGTGGGACACTATCATCCAAATCCAAATCTGACTGGATTTGAGTGCAGATCCTCTCGTGTATTGCCAAGTCAAGCTCGCTCTTTATACATGTATATATTTGTGTCCTTATGTCCAAATAATGCCTTCAATAAGAGTAGACATTTTTGTGCAGGAGCTGTATTGGTTTTCAGATTTGGTTCTCTTGGAATGTCCCAATAATGCATCTGATATATGTCTTGTGAGTGGGCATATCCCAATTGATGGTTATAATGAAACTCATGCCCTTGTATTCTGCCGTTATTATTGGGGGAGTTGTATCGCTAGAATTTTGTTATTTGACATGCGTAACTGGGCATGCTCCAAGTTTGAAAAGTTGGCTGTCAAATTTTCCTTATTCATTCCATCCTCACTGCAATAATTATAAAAATAATACCACTATTATCTGCCACCATTTTCCATAAAATGAACATTGTAGAGTGTAATTTATAAACTTTGACTTTGTATAATATTCTGATTTTCTGATGGATTTGAGGGCACAAGCTTCATTGTGATCAAGAATTGCAGTGCTAGGAATGCTGAATACATGGGTTGGGATTTGTTTCCATGCGCTTATCCATGCTGGGCATGGGTACAAACATTAGCTTTAAAATGCATGGTCATAATATCCTCCATTTCCTCTGGGATGGAGGGACGTGATCCTTACAGTTTTGGTATACCACTTGCCCCTGATAAAATCTTTGGTGAGCCTATGTTTCACTAAAGAAAAGGAAAAACTGTAATTTTGACCATCTTGTAAAATCTTTGCCTTTTCTTTCTTATACATTCTTAGGCACTGATTTCATTTTATATTCAGCATATTACCTTCTGGGCAAACGGAGATTACTAGATCTCGTGATAAATTAAATGCTATGTTAACTCAACTCAACTCATCCAAGCCTTTTCCTAACTACATGGGGTCGGCTACATGAATATGCTTCCTCCACCCCGCTCTATTCAAGACTAAGTCGGCACTCAAATTACAAATAGTTATATCTAATGAAGTTATTTTATTTGTCTTGTTGATTTTTTTCTGGCTTGTTCCTGGATGAGAGGGCCATGATTATGGATGGTTTAAATCAATGTTAAAGTGTCAGTCCCTGTATCAGTACCTTAACATTATTGTTTGGTGCTTACTGACACAGTATTCCCGTTGTGCTGCACAGCACAGTGAGAGGTAGTACAAGGTGTTGGCATGGTACACTGCTGTGGGGCATGGTAGTGCCTGTACCTTAGGATTAAGGTACAACACAGCTGACACAGAGTGGTACAGTGTGTACTGGTACACCAAATTTTGGTTGAAATTAATATCTGAGCGCTTAGGTAGTAAGTCATTTTCTTGTTTGTGAAATACTTCTTTGGTAGTTTACTACCAGGAGTTGAACTGTTTGTCAGAAACTGATATGTTCAAACTTAATTCTTGAGGATTTTTTCTATTGGTTGTGTATTGGTTGTGATTATACAATGATACTGAGTGCTGTGAATCAGGCATTATCAGTCAATCAGTCACCTAGATCAGTTATTATATAGTCCACATGGCCAATTACAATAATTGAAGTTGGCAGTTTGTTTTTATTACATTGGTTAATATGTTACAATTAGCAGCAATTCTTGTGGGTGCATGACTATCGTATATGCACAAATCTTTCTATTAGTACACTGTCGATGTTTCCTTCTTTTATGGTACCTTTTGGATGATGAATTATTTTAGAGTTCTCACAAATGCTTTGTATTCTTGTTCTGTTTAGTATTGGATACTGCTGCTGGGGTTTGGTGTGATACAAAATCTGTAGTCACAAGTCCCAGGACAGGGAGGTACAGTGCAGATGCGGCTGGTGGAGATGCTTCTGTTGAGTTAACACGACGTTGTCGGCATGCAGCTGCTGCAGTTGGTGATTTGATTTTTATTTATGGAGGGTTGCGTGGTGGTAAGAATTAAGACTGATGTATTTTCTACAAAGTTTGCTGTCTTGATATAGGAGGCGTGATGCTGATTTGCATTTTATCTTTTGTTTGCACCTTTTGAGTATCTATCTTAATCACATGTACTGGTTGCTTACTACATTCAAGAAAATCTCTTTATGAACTTTCAAAGTTTTGCTAAGCATGAGATGCCTATGACAAGATATTATTTTGTTATATTATTAATTCTATGCTTGTGATCCTATTAATGGCGGTTGCCATCATGGCAACTTATTCCAGGAAATCGCCTTTTAATATAACCACTTCCGTGAAAAGGTCATCTGCTGTTATGGTTTTAATATGATGTTACAGGTCATATTGATCTGTATATATCATCACAAATTACCTCAACTACTAATAGGACTTCGTTGGAATATGAAAGTTAAAAAAAACACTTGTTTTGAGCAACATTTTAAGTATACGCCACGTTATTCTTCTATTTTTTCTCTGTTTGTTTCAACTCTATTTTGAACAACCATAAATCTTGCAAGATTGGTGCTATAGCATGTCTTTAGTTACTTTCACACAAGCTTAATATCATAGTGTGTACCAATTAGTTATAATTAAAGATCTTGGTATGACATATTATTCATGCTTGTCAAGGGTAGAGAGATGAGTTGTTATTATTGGTTAGACATGATCTAGTTTGATTATTTAGGAGGTGGGAAATAGAAAAAGGCTGTGGTTGAGAGTGAGCGGGAGATTGAATTGACATGTGAGGGATTGAGGGGTTTGAATATCTGACATTTGGCTGGAGTTGTTGACTAAGATGGAGAAGAGCGGTTGCAAGAATGGTGTTGTTAGTTATTGCTTTGTACTTGACTGATGCCAACTTGACCTACTAGTGGTCCTTCTTGCTTGACTTATTCTGACCTATAGATTAACATTTTGACCGTACCAGACCTGCCTAATCCAATTACCAACTCTTGTAGCCCTTTAACTTTACTTGAGTTGACTAACCAGTTAAATTTGATTTCATTAAATGCTTACATAATGTCAGTTGATGGAATCTTGAAGTGTGATACCTGCTTCTGAATCTCTCCAGCTCCAGGTTTTGCTTCTGTGCCTGTTTTATAGAAAGTGACCTAAAATTTTAATGATCTTCTTGACTTGTTTGCTCAAGTTTCCCCTTATTCCTGTCTATCCTAAAGGTAACTAACTATATGATAAATAAAACTTGCTAATAATTATGTGTGGGCCCAGTTATAAGATGTTTTTAGAATTTTAAACCAGTTCCATTTTATTTTAATGTTGAGAACATGTAGAAGTATGTCTAAATGCTCTCCTTGTGTTAAAGTTCTATACCTTTGTCTCCATTTGTTAGGTGCTACCTGCCCTCTGCTCTATTGCTTTGTAATTCCATGGTTCCTAAACCCTACCAAAGCTGCAAATTCATTTTGACCTGCATTTTAGTGGTTTTATTCAGATAAAAAATTGCCATATCTAGGGGGAAAGAGATTGAGATGTTCATTGGTGGGGTTCTATTAGACATGGCTACATCATATTCTTTGGGAAGTAGGAGATGGAAGAGCATGTGAGGAAAGGTACAATGATCTTTAAAGATCAATATAAGGGTATAGAAATCGCTTCTTGCGTAGGTTTCTTCTGTTTCTTTCCTTATTTTCTTTTTCAAAATTATTTGTTTAAGGTCGCTATATTATATTATATTTTTTTTGATAAAGTTTATATGTCATGAACCACCATCAGTGGAACAAGGAGGTAATGACATCATATTGTTTAATATTCTAAAAACTTGTGCTCATGTTATTCTGGAAATGTGTACATTTTTGTGATGCAATTTATTGAGATAAGTTGATGTTAACCATCATAAATTGATTTTTTTGTTTGTTAAATAGATGGTGATTTCTGTTGCAGGTGTGCTTCTTGATGACCTACTTGTTGCTGAAGACCTGGCCGCTGCTGAAACAACAAGTGCAGCTTCCCATGCTGCAGCAGCTGCAGCATCTGCCAATGTACCAGTAGGAAGATCACCTGGAGCACCTGGAAGATACACATTTGCTGATGAAAGGTCAAGGCAAGCTATTCCAGAAGCGGTTCCTGATGGTGCGGTTGTGCTTGGCACTCCAGTCGCTCCTCCTGTTAATGGGGATATGTACACTGATATAAGCACTGAAAATGCCATGCTGCAGGGACCAAGGTAATCTACCATTGAGGATATGGATGTCTTATAACTGTTCTGCGTTTGTTTTAGCATATTGCATCAGTTTTTTTGTTTTTTGTGATATCAAATGAAAGTTGGCTGATTCTTTCAATTATTTTTAAAAATAAGTGAAATTTGCTAGAATTAATTGAAATATATGACTTAGGATGGATTTTGATGTAGGAGACTGAGCAAAGGTATGGAATATTTGGTTGAAGCCTCAGCAGCAGAGGCTGAGGCAATTAGTGCTACTCTGGCTGCAGCTAAAGCCCGACAAGTTAATGGTGATGCTGAGCAATTGCCTGACCGTGATCGTGGTTCAGAAGCTACTCCAAGTGGAAAACAAGTCTCAAGCTTGATAAAAGTACCTGATACTTCCCTTCCAAACAACTCTGCTCCACCTGGGGTTCGGCTACATCACAGAGCGGTCGGTACAAGTGAACATGTTTTCAGTTCTGTTTGTATTTTGTTTTCGTTTACATAACTGATTTACATGACACTTAATTTCATCCTATGCATGGTATCAAATCCTAGTGGGACATCTTCTGGGACTCCGGGATGTGTTACCATCCCTAGTGTTGGAGGATATTGTTTTGCATTGTCTCAGTGTCCTAATTAATACATCATGGGGCATCCCCTGTGCTAAGTATCGGGATGAGGTGGGACATCAGTGAATCTCATTCTATTCAAAAACCAGGATAGTTCCATCATATGAGATTTGAACCTTGATCCCATGTATATTAGTTTGAAACATGATTGGTTGTAGTAAATCTAACTTTACTATTTGAAAACAAACGAGCGGCTTTGCTTTACTGGATCATGAAATTGATAATTTTTGTTGTGCATCTTGAAATTAACATTTGTTATTGTGCAGGTGGTTGTAGCTGCAGAGACTGGGGGTGCCTTGGGTGGTATGGTCAGGCAGCTTTCTATTGATCAGTTTGAAAATGAAGGTCGGAGAGTCAGCTATGGTACTCCAGAGAGTGCAACCGCGGCTAGGAAATTACTGGATCGGCAGATGTCTATCAATAGTGTGCCTAAAAGGGTAGGCTTTATTGTTGTTGTTAAAGGGAACTCTGTCCTTCAGATCGAGTGCATGCTGTTAAATTTTTGAATTTTGGATTAGAAAAAAAGGATATTTTAGCTGATACTGTATGTATAGTTGATATGGGCACACAAATAGGATAAGAAATGCAACAGAAGGAAAATGATAAAATAGAATATGTTCTGTCTTTTTTCTTTGTTTTGCAGCTCTAAGATGAAGGGAGCTAACTTGTTGTGTTTGATAAAAAGAGATATAGTAACTGCGAATAAAGGTGCAAATCCTGTGGAATAGGTCTGCACTAGTTTTTTCATAGAATGGGATGCATCACGTGCCAACATTAGGGGCATAATGCCCTATTCCACCCTTGTCCTCATCCCATTCCAACACTCGGGATGGTGTGATGTGCAGCTGTTCACTGGGACAAATGCTTTTGTAAATTGAGCATGAACTCAACTCAACTCAACTCATCTAAGCCTTTTCCCAACTACATGGAAAAATTGAGCATGAACCTTGAGTCAAAATGCATGGCTCTGTCTGTATATTTTTTTCAAATAGTCTTTAAATATTTAGGTTTTCCAGCTAGATATTTCATCTTATTTTTCTGATACATCTTTTTACTAATCCAGGTTATTGCACATTTTTAAAACCTCGTGGTTGGAAGCCTCCTGTACGCAGACAGTTCTTTTTTGACTGCAACGAAATTGCAGATCTCTGTGACAGTGCTGAAAGAATTTTTTCAAGCGAACCAAGTGTTTTGCAAATAAAAGCTCCTGTTAAGATCTTTGGGGATCTACATGGTCAGTTTGGGGACCTTATGCGCTTGTTCGATGAGTATGGTGCTCCTTCAACAGCCGGTGACATAGCGTATGTGACTTTGTAACATAATTAATAGTTCCGTGAATGTTTTAATGTTGCCGCATTCCAATACCATGTTAGCTCTCCATCTGATATTTCTAGTGGATGGTTCCTTTGGGAATCCAATCACTTTGCTGGTTACCATTATGGGTTGATTTTCCAGAATAATCTGATATTTGCTGTGTAAGTTCTATTAATTCATATGAAACGTGATTATGTTTTAATCTTTTTTGCATGACATGCTCTGCATGTCAAAAATTAAAACTACCTCAGATTATCGGGTTAGGGTATAAGATTATTACTGTATTCAATGGGGCCTATTGCAATAGAAATGGCTGCATAATTTTCAATTGGTGTTACAGCTGGAAGTATTTATTTATTTAGCTGACTTTTTGTGCTCGTTATGCTTATTGGTGCGTGTGATTTTCAGTTATATTGATTACCTATTCTTGGGAGACTATGTTGATCGTGGCCAGCATAGTTTGGAAACTATCACTCTTCTCCTTGCATTGAAGGTATGCTTTTGGCATGGTCGCATATTATATTCCTTTTTTTATTTGGATTAGCAGACAAGGTATCTTTGGGAAGAAAGTATTGTCTAATAAACCAATCTAAACCATTATTGTTTGATATATGCAGGTTGAGTATCCTCATAATGTACATTTAATTCGTGGGAACCATGAGGCAGCAGATATTAATGCTCTATTTGGCTTCCGGATAGAATGCATCGAGCGGATGGTAATTAGACTTTTTTTTTGTCCTCTTGAATATATTCTGGATCCAATTTGTTGCAAATCATTACTTTATCTGGAAACAGGGAGAGCGAGATGGAATCTGGGTTTGGCACCGCATAAATCGACTATTTAATTGGCTCCCCTGGCTGCATTAATTGAGAAGAAGATTATTTGCATGCATGGTGGCATTGGTAGGTCCATAAATCATGTGGAGCAGATCGAGAACCTTCAACGACCAATTACAATGGAGGCAGGATCAGTAGTTCTTATGGATCTGCTTTGGTCAGTATTTCAACTATTTATAGCGCCCTCTTGTGATTTTTGCCTTCTGTTTGGTATAGAAGTGACATTGCAGTAACATCACACTTTTGCTATTTCCCTTTTTCATACAGGTCTGATCCAACAGAGAATGACAGTGTTGAAGGATTAAGACCAAATGCTAGGGGTCCAGGCCTAGTTACTTTTGGGGTTAGCATTTTACTTTTTAGGGTTTTTTTGTGCATATTACACAAGATTTTGTCAATATTATGTATAACACCTCTTTTACCCCTATTCAAAAATTGACCTAGATAAAGTTATCACTATTTGTAAGGAACCTCTTCTATTAGCATGTCATCCTCTCAATATACTGTTGACTTGGTTAAGTTAACCAGGGGTGTTAAGAGACAACTTTAGGGCTACCCACAAACAGTTAAAGAAAACAAAGATTAGGGTTTGTCATTCCACCTCTTACCACCATTCTGCTTGCTGACGATGCTAACCAGTCTCTTGCTGGTGTCACCTCTTGCATGTCCACCAGCGTGTGCTAGCTGGTAATGATAAATGATGGCACCATGTTGAGGAACATCTCATGCTAGCTCACCTTCATCATTTTCAGTATCTTATAACTTATCAGGTCCAGATCACCATCGGTTTAATTCTTGAAGCACCAATCCACTGTATAATTCTCATTATTCATTGCAAGGGCTCATCTTTCCTATCAAGCTGCTGGTGGGTGCCCATTGCTGCTAGGCATCAATGCTAGGCTGATCATGAGGAGGCTTCAGAGCTGGTCAAGGGTGTGGCCATAGTAGAAGGGGATGGACTTGACAGGAATTGCGAGGATGTTGCCACTGAGGCAAGAGACTGTCTTGGACCTGATAATGAAAATGAAAATGAAGTGACAACTGGTGCCTTTGGACGAGGGAGCTGCCACCACTCTTGATAAGGTGAAGGACGGGTCAACCTTGTTAGCGCCATCAATGGAGGCAATGATGGGTGGGAGTTGATGTTGGAGAAGGGGATGTTGATGGCGGCACTGTTGGTCTCAATCTTCTTGAAGGTGGGGATCTAGATGACTTCATAGAGGGCCTTGGTTGAGGAGCTCGTCGATGCTGTCCAAAACATAGGCAGCAATGCAGCCAATGCCAAGGTTGAGGACCATGCCAAACTTGATCAAACTCTATAGCATAACGGTGATGCAGCTCAGGACATCCTGCATGGGAGGCTTCTCAGAGTAGAGTAGGTGGTGGAAGGGGATGGCAATGTCCTAGCATTGATAGAAGCACCCAAAAGAGATGGGGGGGGGGGGGGGGGGAAGGTCAGCAATGACACGGCGACGGTCCCATCAGCTAGAGGAGGGCTTGGTCTTGGAGGTGGTGGTGAGGGTGATGGAGGCAGGGCAAGGAGGTGGTGGCATCAAAGGTGTATGTGGGTTTGTCACCGCTGAGAAGGTGGGGATGAGGATGGGATGATGGGATTCAGGCTAGAGGCGAAAGGGTAGGGTTGAGTATAGGGTCGATGGACAGTATTGTGGTCCCATCAGTGAGAGGAAAAGAAGAAAAGTCGATTCTAGAAGTATTTTGGTCATAAAAATTATATATCAATCTCCCCTTAATATTGCACAGTAATGTTTTCTTTAAGACTAGTTGACAGAACTTTGATCCAAAGTTCTCGGTGCAATATTTGCAGACTTTATTTGTGTTGATTTGTAAATAGGGATAAGGGGAGGTGTTATACATAATATTTGATAAAATGTATAGTGCAATTTGCAAAATTTTAATTTGATTATTTTTGGCTTTGTACTGTGATATTAGTAGGTTTTGTGTTTATGACGCTCTTTACTTGTTACTGCAGCCTGACCGTGTTATGGAGTTCTGCAATAATAATGACTTGCAGTTGATTGTACGAGCACACGAGTGTGTTATGGATGGTTTTGAACGCTTTGCTCAGGGACATTTGATTACTCTTTTCTCTGCAACCAATTATTGTGGTAGGGGATTTGTCACTTTTACATGCTAAGCAACTGAAATTCTGGCAATTGCCTTCTGCTAACCATTTTTTTTTTTTTATGGTGTATGTATAGGCACTGCAAATAATGCAGGGGCAATTCTAGTTTTGGGAAGAGACCTTGTGGTCGTTCCAAAACTTATTCATCCTTTACCTCCTGCCATTAGTTCACCTGAAGCCTCTCCAGAGCGTCATATTGAGGATACATGGATGCAGGTGTGGCTCTGCTCTTTGTATTAACCTTAATGTTCTGGAGGTTTGATGTTACAGTTATACTATAATCATGACTTCTTGTTAGCTTGATTTTTCGCTCTTTTCTTGTGATATCAGGAGCTTAATGCCAACAGACCACCAACGCCGACCAGGGGCCGCCCTCAAGTGGCAAATGATCGAGGTTCTCTTGCCTGGATATAGTAATCTGTCACATATTGATATTGTCCTTCCTCTTTCTATGGCCTGAGGCTTCCTCCTGGTGGTGATCTGGCTTCTTCTCATTTAGACTCGGGGGGATCATGTCTGTGAGATTTGGGAGCCAACCATGATGGTCTGGAAGGAGTCTGCAGAAAGTCACATTTGAAATTGCAGAGTCAGCTGATCAACGGTGAAATGTGTAATCAGCATGTAATTTAATCCATTGTCTCGAGGTGGTTGGTTCGCTAAGCCAGAACATGGTCTGATCCAGAGTTGCCTCAGTTCCTGCGGAACTTCACCTGTGTATATTCAACATTGCTGGCAAGATAGCTGAGTGTGTGTGGTCCTCTCTGTCGCTCATGGGAATATATGATGAATAGGCTTACTGTACTAGGTATTCTTTCTTATTATGTTTAGATTCTTATCTTCAGAAGATATAATAGTGTTGATGAAACCAATGATGAGCTCTGCAACCTATGTTGCCAGTCGTGTATAATAGAAATTTACCTACAGCAAATTTTCACTGTAATTGCTATGGTGCTGTGTTGTACAACAATGTAAGTTTTGAGTGGGTGATAGATATTTTTTTGGTTTGCTGAAGAAATTATTCATTTTAACCAGTGGGGAAGGGGGTGGCTTCTTTGCCTGTCTTGCTGCTGTGCACAGAACTTCATTTTGAGGGTAAAATTGAGGGTCGGATGATAACTGTTGAGGTAATATATTTGGATATGGTAGCAAATTTGCATGTTAAGCTAATATCTTTATTTTTTAAAGAAAAATAAATATGAAAATAAATAGATAATTGTTTAATTTGTATTTAAATATCGACTTTTACTCGAGTGGTGAATTATAGTATTCATGAACTACTAATATGGTATTAAATCAATAGCATTGGCTGATGTGAATTATATTTTAAAATAGGGAAGCGAAGTGAATAGATGGAAAAGAAAAAAAAGAGATAGTGTAACGTCTCGGTAGTGGTGGAGGGCGGAAAGAGTTGAAAGGTCGGTTAGTCTTCGGGGATTTCATTGTCTGGATGGAAGTGAGGGAGAATTGGAATCGTCCGTTTCAAGAAAAGAAAGAGTTGAAAGATCGGTTAGTCTTCGGGGATTTCGTTGTCTGGATGGAAGTGTGGGAGAATTGGAATCGTCCGTTTCAAGAAAGGATGACTGTGGTTTCGTAGTTGTGGGGGAGCGGTGGAAGTGGAACCAGCGTGCGGGAGGGGAAGAGGTGGGGAAAAGAATTTTTGCAATATTGGCAACAAAATGAATCTGATACCATGTGTCATTACTAAATCTAAATTAGTAACTTAAGCTATGTTGGGCCAATAAACTTTATCAAGTTAATCATGTCATATAGGCTCATTTATGGTTAAGAGAATAGGGCCCATTTGATAGCGTATTTGAGTTGAATTTTTTATTTTTAAAAATAAAAAATTGACTCATAGCATAAGAAACTTGTTTAGCCGAACCGTTTTAAAAATACTTTTTAAAACGATTCTATGAAAATCTGAAAAATGTCAGAGCGATGTTTTCTTCGGATTCATATGACATTTTTCAAATTTTATCCTTCTTACTCAAACATCCAAAATTTGCAATTCACCTTCTTCCTTCTCCTTGCGATTCACCTTCTTCATTCTTCTTGCGACCTTTCTTCACGCATTCACTGTTACCTTACTTCAAAAAAATAGTTTTCAAAAATACCGACCAAGCATATTTTTGAATAATACTAAAAATTAATAAAATATATCTCAGATTTTTTTATACAATTCATATTTTGAAAATAATTTTTTTGGATCATGAACCAAACAGGGCTTAGATTAAAAGCATTAAAAAGGACGGGAAACAATGCCAAAAAAAAAAAAACTTTCTAAGTAGATGCTAGGTATTTGCTTGTGCTGTGATGCTTTAATTTAACTTTTAAAAATAAAAATATGATAAAAAATTTGAAATTTTAAAAATATATATATATATATATATATATATATATTATCTATCTTAAAAAATATAAATATAATTAGTTCTCAGCTTATTTTTATTTCTCAATTATTTTAGATAAGATATATGCTAAAACGTAATATGTCTATGCTAAATTTAAGTAGATTATTATGAGTGCCAGTTTATTAGAAGTATTTAATAGAAATAATTCTATCTAATCTTAAGACATTGTGGACTGAATTTTTTATTAAATTTTTTAATCTAATAGTTTTTGAAAAAATATAAAATTTTTAAAAAATATGTATAACAGATTAACATATATGTTTGAATAAAACAAATAAGAAATTCATGTCATCTCTATTTAATTAACCTCATCTTGAATGAACTTGCTCTAAAGTAGCTAGAAAAGGGGAAGAAAGCCTACATTAAAAACTAGAATATATTATAATTTTTCAAATTTATGGATTACTTTTTTAAATTTACAAAAATGTTGCATATGTAAGGATTATTATTAAGGATGTAAAGAAATCAATGTTGTTGATTTGATTTAAATTTAGAAATATTTTTATAGATCAATTTTATATATTGATCAATTATTTTATAAAATAATATAAAATTTATAAATTTATAAAATCTAACATAAGATAGTAAAGTTAAGAAAGCTCTCTCTCTCTCTCTCTCTCTCTCTCTCTCTCTTATATATATATATATATATGCTACATGTCAAGTCCTATTAAATCACAATAATACATCATTAGGGAAAAGATTCATTGAAAAAAAGGGACAAATGGGAAAGAAAAGAAGAGTTAGAGAGAGAATACATGATTTGGGAGGAGGAGAGTTGGGGGAAAGAAGGGTTAGGGGATATAGAAATATAAGCTATGTTGTACTGATACATCAGAGTCTAGCACTGAAACTCCTGCCAAAGTAAAACGAACCGCATGATCATCAATGCCCCTTCACATACCTACATCACCTACACACGATCCAAACATTTATCAAGCTTTCTATTGCCTCCTTGCATGTAACCATCGACTTATTTAATGAATTCCACCACCTCCCATAGAAGAAGTTAAGATGTATGGATAAATAAAAGACACGATGGAAGCGAGGAGAGGCTGGGTTTAACGAAAGATAAGAAATAAAAAAGAAATATATATTTCATCGGTTTGGAAGTAAAGCAAGGGACGACTTTCGTGAAATTAGATTAGATTTGTTCATAAAATTTAAATATCGAACTTATATTTATATTCATTTAAAATAAATATTAATTTAAATTTATGTTTGGCTAACATTCGAATTCATGTTCAAAGTTCAAACGCGATAAACGAAAATGGTTATCTAAGTACGGAATGATTGGCTACTTTGTTGCTGGATATAATTAAACACCGGACATCATTGAGTCGCAGGGAACAGTTTAGTTGGGTGCAATTTGTCTCCGTTCCTTGATTGCGAAGTAAAGCGGGTGCAGGCATGCGGATATTTTGGCAATGCATTAAATGAGGAAGCAATTAGGCTTAGGTGGTGGGTGCTCTTAATAGAGATTTTGAAATGAGCAAAGTAGGACACAAGCAATGTTGGAAGGGAGAAGAAAGACCATGTAGTTTCTCTGAGGCGAGTTGGTGAAATTTCACAGCTGTCAGAACTCTAGATGAGGGATTTTTTTTTTAAACATCGTCCAATTTCTAGAATGGGAAATATTTGGTTAACGCCCTACAATAAAATCATCAAAGCAGGCCTGTTGGCCGAAATCGCCTTTTAAAATCCAAGGAAATAGGCGATACTTTCCACCAGACTCCTAGAGTCCAGAGGTGGTTAGAGAAACCGTGGCAGCCTCGTTGCTTCATCGGCCAAAAGTAGTTATACCAGTCAATTGCTTTCAGGAGGAGGAGGGGTTTGCAATGGTTGACTTGGAACATTTGGCTGTCTGGCATCACGTGATCTCATTGCCATTCGTATTAATTCGAACATTTAAAGTCCAGTGAGAATGAGCTACATACATTATGTTCTCAATTTGATCTTTTCAAAGGAGGCCACGAGCGTTGATGGCTTCATACGATCTGCACGACCCATTTTCTACCAACCCTCTAATCAGCGATATTTGATTTATGCTTCGTCAAATCGACACTACTCAGATTCGACATATTTACCGAAAAGTTTCTCTCTAATTAGCGATATTCGATTTATGCTTTGTTAAATCGACACTACTCAGATTCGACATATTTACCGAAAAGCTAACTCTGCCGTTGACTGGGTAGCTGCTTGGATCGTCCATCATTTCGATCCTTGGTATTGGTTACCGGATAACTTCTACCTGATGATGCTCTCTCAAATTTTATACTCCAATATATTGAGCTTAACTTATTCTAGAATGATGTGATCACTCGTTTGTAAAAAAAAAAAAAAAAGGCCACCTGTGCACCTTCTTATTCATTTCGACCAGGGTAGTGCACCTCCATTTAACTCATTGCATATATTATATACCATTGAGGATAGGATCTAAACAACCCTCTATGCCTATTTGTAAGCAACGAGGCAGCAAATGCATGCCTACAGCGGATGTTGATAAATGTGTCAAATAATAAAGGTTGAGTTTTTTTTTGATTTGATTGATTAAGTCATATTTAAATTGACTGACTGACTATGGTTCAACAAACAGCAAAAATCGATCTTAATGCCGATACCATAGTTGATCTCGGCATTGATGCCAGAGTGATCTCTGCATCGACGTTAGAATTAGTACCAATGCCATATCAGTTTCGATGCTAATACTAGAGTCGATCTTCGAACCTCGGTAGGACTGAGCTATCTCAGAACCTGATAGGACCGAGCTATCTCCATACCTCGTCAGGATCGATCCTCATCCATTCAACATAAGCGCCATTGTTGCTTCAAACCATACTGAATATCTCGAAGGATGAACCACCTCGATACTTGCGGAGTGAGCTTTCCTAAACAAAAATGGGCCATTGCTCCTTCAAATCACGCCAGATATTTTGAAGTATGAACCATCTCAATCGTAAAGATTGCGGAGTGAGCTTCTCTAAACAGAAACGAAAGCCAAATACAAGTTCATGATCAATGAATTTCAAATTTCCGATAAAGTGCCCTTAATCAAGAGTAAAATGCTCTCAAAAAATCAGGTAACGGCTCACCTTCTTGATAATGCATAAATACCAAGTTTCAAGACACTTAATGTATACTCTCGAAGGTAATCTAAGTCCAAAAAAAACTCTAGCAAAAGCTAAGAATGAAGATCCTTCTTCTAAGATTTTTCTTCTCTCATTTAGCTGATGAAGATTTTTACTAACTTGTATCGAAAGTATCTTTTGCAGGATCATCTTTTATGATTTCTATGTCAAAACTGTCTTCATGTTCATTTGAACAGAAGAATGCTAACCGGCATAATCAAGATCAATTATGTAAACAAGTCGACATCTTCGCTGCTAAGTTGGGCACTTTTCTTCGCACGGTACCTATTCATCACACAGCACAAGCTTTCATGCCATTTGCATCACGCCACCGAAAACTTCCCTCCATTGCCGGCCAAGAATGGCCAACCCACCTAACCAACCCTCTACTTTCTTTCCTCGTAAATCTCTTAAAACCAAACCCCTCCTCCTTCCCCTTAAAAAATCAACCACAAAAAAAAAAAAAACCTTGAGCCACACCATATATCAAGATAAACATAGTAACTCTCAAGTATAATCACAATCACCAAACAATATCATCTCTACAAACAACAAAATCTCCAATTCCAATCCCCATCACCATAATCTATTAACAATAAAACGAAGCAACAAAAGAAAAGAAACTCGAAATAATAAATAGAAAGGAAAATAAATAAAGAAACAGATCGATGGGAGTAGTAGTAGGTAGTACTGGGAGGAGGAGGAACAGCAGCAGGATGATATAATATCGATGATTTTATCTCAATCTCAAATTATTATATTGTAGAATCAATCAATCAACGCTGGTTACTACTACTTCTTGAGGACGATCGGAAGCACGATAACAAGGATGATGATGATGAGCAAAAGGATGGCTATGCAGGTCCATTTGCGGGTGTTCTTCTGGTGCTTGCGGGCCGTCTGGAGCTGATCCGTCCCTCGCCTGACGAACGACTGCGCCCGCCCAACCTGGCTCTCGATATCGTCCAGCTGCTCCCCCTGCGAGGCTACCAGCACCGACATGTCCATGAACACCTGCTGCAGTTCCAGCAGGCTCCTCTCCAGCTCCGACGCCGCTCCGTGCCTCTCCTGTATCTCCGCTATCACGTCCAACACTTTCCCCCTTCCCTGCTCCTGTATGACCCTCTGCAAGAATCTCTCGCCTTCCCCCGTGGCCACCAGGGCGTCCACCGTCTCTTCGTCCGCCTTCTCCCCGGTCACCGTGTAGTACCGCCGCTCCACCGTCTCCCGGTACTCCGCCGCCACTTTCTTACGCAAATCGCCGAAGATCTCCATGGAGTCCTTAAGCTTCTTGCGGAGGCCGGCCACGACGGAGGTGCGGGTGCGGTCGGTGGAGGTGCCAGGCCCGCACCCGGGGACGGACCGGTTGGCGGCGTTGGCGCGGTCCAGGGACTCGAGGCGGAGCTTGATGAGCTTGGCCTTCTTCAGGGCGGTGGCGACGTCGCTGTCCATGCGGGCGCGGAGGTCGCGGACGGCGGAGGCGGCGTGGAGGGTCTTGGACGCCTCGTTCGACTCGTGGAGGCGGCGCTGGATGCGTTCCACCTCCTTGAGCTCGTCCTTGATCGCCTCCACGTCCTCAAAGAACTTGTCTAAATTGGCGCCGGCAGCGGGGGAGGAGGACGGGTTGCCGGTCATCTGGACGTCGCCGTCGGCGTCCCGCCTCCAGGATCCCGAGAAGAGGCTGTTCATCTTCTCTCTAGCGCTCTCTTTCTTGGTCCCTTGTATACCTACCTCTCCGAGGATTTCTACGATCTCCGATGTGGGACAACCAAATTAGAACCGGAAAAGCTGGCTCCGGAGTGGATGATGAAAGGGGAGAGGAGAGAAGAGGAGGAAAGGGTGGGTGGGTGGGTGGGTGGGTGGGGGGGGAAGAGAGGAGGAGACGAGGACGGGAAAGAGGAGAAGAAGAGAGATGGGAAATAGAAGGGAGCCGGCCGCCAGAAGAAGAAAAAACGCGGTTTTGAATGGGCTACTACGGGTACATGGGATTGGGATGAGAATGAGATATATGGCTTTTCCCCTCTTCGCGTCCTTCGGGGGTTTCGGCTCTCGAGCCGGGAGACGAAGGGAAGAAGGGGCGAAGAATGGGGGCGGCTTGTCAAAGTCGCCGAGCTTTTTTTTTTTTTTTGATATTTCTACGCAATTCATTTGTCACTACACTTATTTGACCTGATCGAATGTTCGATGGGTTCAGTCTTGATTATATTATTATGATTCATGAAGAGTGGAGATCAAGGAAAGATGGGTGGAAATATGACTACTCTCTTCGCACATCGGCGACGTGGCTGTTGTTAACGTATGTGGGTCCATGAGACATAGACCGGTTTTTTTTTTTTTTTTTTTGGTTGCGTGTCCACCCACCTCGTTTTGCCTTGCAATTTCCGAGCTGCTTCCGATCTTCTTCTCCGGCTTTTGGTCTGCTGACGTGCATGATGAATCATAATGTCGTTGTCTCCATTGCCATCATGAGCAAGGAGTTTTGTAACAGTGCGTCATGGGAAGAGACTTTCACCATTGTTTTCCCCCCACTAAGGAGTCACAAGCTTATTTGAAAATTTTTCATCGAGTTCTTATCATTATTTTATTTTTTTAATTAAACAAATCAGCTTACATAAATTTTTAATCAAATATATTTTGGCTTACCATTTAAATTACGTTTGGCGCATCGCCAATAATTTTAAATGATAATATAGATTATCTACAAAATAGATTATCTGAATGATAATGCGGATTATCTATAAAATAGATTATCACTTAATAAATTACTAGCAATGTTGATTACTGTGTTTGGTATAAACAGATAATATTGATTACTGTGTTTGACAAACAGATTATCGGTCATATAACATCAAAATTTTAAAATACTCCTAAATCAAATTTATTAAAAAATTATATATTATTATATATTTAATTTTAAAAAATTATATTTATAAATGATAATGTTTAAAAAAAATTATATTTATAAATGATTTTCTAAGCGATCGATAAAGGCCATTAATCGAAAGAAGTTTCGCGACATCTGAAGCCTAAATCTGTGAACCTTTTGATACGAAGGTTCTAGCGAGTTAAAAAATAATTTATGAGATTATCATATCTCTAATACCATGGATAGCCATCCATTCCTATGGTAATCTCAGAGGTAATCCGGATTACCAAACATAGTTATTCAATGGCCCCTTTCAAATTATAGATAATCTAGATAAATTACTTGCTACCAAATGCCCCATAATGATAATTTAATAGATTACATAACGGTCATTAACGATGATTTAAATATATTTTTTCATTTAAATATATTTTTTCATTTAAATATATTTTTCATTAAATATATTGGTGCATAAAAAAATTTTAATCGAATACAAACAAAGTTAGATAGAACAATTACAAAAACTATGCACCTTTTAAAATTTAAAAAATATATACTTGAGATATATTTTTTTGTTAATTCATTCACTATTAATTAAATAATTAAAAAAATATAATTTTGTTGTTGAATTTTTTATATAAATGAATAATAATTTTTTGCATTATTATGAATAGAAGCTTATATATAAATTTTTTTGATCATTTAATTTATCATGAGAAATATTAGTTAGACTAAATGAATATATTTAATTAAAATAAAATTATATTTAAGATATCATTGATGATTATCATTATGTTGTTTGTCGTCGCCATTGACTGGCATTGCAAACGTACTGAATTGAAAAATTTTCCATCATTCATCTATATGTACGCTCAAAGAAATCAAAGCAAGAAAGCTGCTGCGTCTGGAACGCAGGTACTTTAGAGCTGGCCTGGTGGAGGTCCGTACTTTGGTGGAGTTCTGTGCTTTTTTTTAATTGAATAGCGTTTTTCCCTTGGCTTGTTTGCCCGTCTCATTTGGCAAAACGCTTCCAGAAGGGCTTTGACACCATACCACGTTGTTATTTGTTGAGAATTCCCATTGGATTCTTTTTTTTCTTTCTTAAAATTAGGATTTTTTTTTCATATAAATCTTCCCGTTCTAAATTAATTGTTATATTTCGAAGTAATGGAGGCAAAAAAAAAATATATATATTGAAAACTTTGACCCGTTCATCTTTTGTCTCGAATAACTTCACATAACGCGGCTGAAAGGGTCAAAGTAGTTGAATGCAAAGATAAGGATATATGGATCCAAGAAAATAACGTTCGTGGAAATATTGAATGAGAATTGATTGCGTAAGCAAAACTCTGCCAAACACAAGTGAAAAAAAAAATAAAAAAATAGAGGAGGATTTAGTTTTAAAAAAAAGTCAACGAAACCTTGTGGGAAATATCCAACCTGTCCTCAGCTGGATAAAAATTCTCTTTAAATATAAGAAAATGATAACTGAAACTGTTATTAAATATAATTGCACAATTTAATATCAGAGGAGTGGAAGCTAGGTTATCATTTGATAATAAGGATGGAACACCGCCCCACCATTTTCAAAGTAAATGTTCCGCCATGGACCAAGAGAATCCACTTAACTGGTTCATTTAATTTTTTTTATCTTCATGGCTGCAATAGGAATTGAGAATAAATACGGAAGATAACAAAACTAGCAACTGAAACTCACACGGCAGCTATGTGATTCAGTTGATGATCTATGCGAAACTATGTAACTCAAAAACTCAAGTAAAAATTAATGGGTAGCAAATGAACTTGAATTATAAGCACAACACATTCCTTTCTCATCCAATATAGGACTAAACATGGAATATCATAATTTTTCCACCTTATAATGTAAAGTCCTCATCGCACGTCACAAGCTAGTTAGAATTTACCTCGAGTCGTGTCATTGATGCCGCAAAGGTGGCTCCATGCTATGGAGCTTGGCTTTGATACTATTTATAACGCTCCAATCCCATTTGTCAATCCAATTAACTTCATTAGCGAATCGAAACCATATTGCTCACAAATGAAAGTTAAGGAATAGCAAATGGACTTGAGTTATAAGCATATAACATATTCTCTCCCATCAAATGTGGGACTAAATGTGGGGTATCACAGATGTCCTTGACTTGAGTTATAAGCAATTGCGAATGGTTACATGGACAAGAGTTTTACAGAATGAAGTGGAGATATCATGATTAATCATTCGGGGCCCATCCATCAGCCACCATATTGGGCTCTTGCTGGTGATACTTGAAAACAGAATTAAAGACAAGAAATCCATCAGAACATATAGGATCCCTGGAAGCTGAAGCACAACCAAGCAGTCATCTGGTTTTAGCTCTTGCCTGCAATGACATGCATGATTCGACAAAAGCTGCGTGATACTTCTGGAGCAGTGTCTGGATTACTTCCTAGGCTCTTCGAGATGAGGATGAAGTCAACAATGTTAGGACTTCCCTGAATTATGTGAAGTTCAATTGATGAAATCCTGTCAAATGGTGTGTCCAAGAGAAGGAAGACTATGCTGGTGCCACTCATTTAACATGTATGAAATGACAAGCATTGCAACAAGCATGGATTAATTAATAAAGGCAGTGTGACCAATATCATTTATTGCTGACACAAATATATATGTTAATGTGGAATTGTTTAACATCTCTTGTGCAAATTATACATTAGGGCTTCTCTGCTTAATGGAACAGGCAAAGCATACCAGAATATAAATTCACATAAAAGACAATAGTGGGAATCACATTTCAAGAACCATATATTATTCATAAAATTTTAGGTTACATCACTATGCATTTAAAGGAACAAGAATATTCCACCTGAAAAGTGACAATGTCAAATGACATTTCCAGTAAGAATCTAATGAAAATCAAGATTTGGCCAAAAATGATGGCGATGCAAACGGTGAAGTTCCAAAAGAGATGGGGATAGAGAGAGTGGTAAGAGTACAACAGGGATTTGAAAGATATAAAATTGTGCAACCTTCAGGCATAAAGTAACAAGACTTCATGCAAATTTTCATCACAAATCACAGAAGTACTAAGATAGATCCTAAGTTGTCACTATATCAGGAACATATTGCATTTGTAAGAATCGAGATACAGAGGTCGAGGCTGTGAAGAACAGTGCCAAAAATTTGAAGTGAAGACAATGAATCCAGATTTTGATTTCACAGAGTCCCTGTTGTTGGAGCATTTAATTCTTTTCTTTTTTTTCTTAAAAAAACCAGGGAGTCTCATCACCCCCTTCAAAGAGCATGAGAGGATGAAAGCTCCAAATGCCAATAAGGCCAGGTTTGGATTGCTGGATTGGATCGGATTGGAAATCCAATTCAACATTTGGGAGATAAGAAAAGGGAGTTGTATACTGATTCGGTGTAACTAAAAAGGCTAGATTGCCAAACCCAACAGGGGCTTGGGATTGGAAAGCTGGTATGATTGGATTGCAATCCAATCCCACCTCAATTCAGCATGTGTTCCAAACACGCCCTAACGGTACCAAAAATATTATTCTAATCAGGTGGTCACTAATTATCTTTTTAGATTAAAAGCTCTAATGGTTTCTAAAATCACATTGAAAATTCAAATAGAAAGTAAAATATATGCGTGCATGTTTTATCTTATTTCATCTATGTAAAATTTCTATCCTTTAATAATTTTTTTCCAAGGAAAATAAATTTTGTAAAACCAAGCTTCAGTGAAATCCTTACAAAGATCTAGCCATCACCACAGATTCCCCTCAAGTTGAAGAACATGTCATTCTAGCATTCTCATCACTTTTTCCCTCCATGAATGCAGTAACCAGTGTCTGCATCTTCGTGAAATATTTTAGGATTTATAAATCAAGTTTGGTATTCTTTCCTCCAAACAATTTTTGTTATTTCATCTTGTTTATAGGCTAGGCTAACCAAGGGTTATTGTACCGACCCATATGGTCTTATGCCAATTCATACCATTTAGTACTAAGTGGTATTATAGTTAAAAAGTAAGAAATGAATGGTTACCTTATCTTTGTATCGTACCAAACAAATAATATACTGATACGGATCTTGATATTGATTTTGCAAACATTAATGCCCACATTTTAATCGGATCATGAATCCCAAAGATAAAAAATAAAATAAAAAAAGTGAGATGGCTCTAGAATCTATGTAGATCTAGAAATTAAAAAAATGATTGAATCATGGACTTGGCTATATTTGAATATAATCAAGTCTACTCACCCTCCCCCCCTCTCTCTCTCTCTCTCTCTCTCTCTCTATATATATATATATATATATATATATATATATATATGTGTGTGTGTGTGTGTGTGTGTGTGTGTGTGTGTGTGTGTGTGTGTGTTCAAAGATTCATGGTAAAGGAATTAAAACTATATGGTAGAAGTTAAATTTGCAATCTAACTCAGAAAATCAAATAAACTAACTAAAAAATTAAACCACCTATTCATACAAACTATGGCATCCATAAATATGTAATATGCGAAGAAGAAACAAGGTCTTAGTATGATTTTCAAATTTTAAACTGCAACGTAGGCAAATCTAAACCATAGACACCCTTGAGCATCCCCTCCTTGGGCCAGGCTGATATTTGATCAACCATTGGGAAGTATTTCACGGTTTTAACTGATCTATCTTTAATTTATTAACTCTCTTGCTCCATTCAACTTCATTAGTTAAAGATTCAAACCCACTTTCAAGTGTAAAGTGGATGATGCGCTACAAATGAAGCAAAGGAAATTCACAAGCTGACAGAATACCTGTGTTTTCAAGTGGAGGGAGTTGCCAGACAACTTGATGCATTTGATCTTCCTGATTGTTACGCATGCTCCAATTTGCAAGTCTTCTGTAGCATCAACTTACTGCACACTGTTTGGTTTTTCATTCTGAAATGGTGGAATGCAGCAAAACAATCATCAAGGTCACAGCACTGGGTCTTCAAAAATTTTGCTGTTTGGTTAAACTAAATCTAAAAGAAATTGCAGCCACGTCACATGATGAACCAGAGAGATTGATGCATCTTTTCAGCAATATTCGTTTACTTAGGGATTGTTTAGTTATCCGAGTTTTTCTAAAGCATATAATTATGAAACAAGATTTCTGCAAAACATGTTTTGCAGTAGTAGGGGGACCTGTTTTCCACAAGACTCAATTTTTAAGCTTTATGATGCACCAGTCTTGCCAAAACAGGTTCCATGGAAAATAACCAAGAAATATTTTCTTTTAAAATTCATTCATTTTGAATTGCATATAAACTATTTTGGTAAAACTAGTCAATCCAACAGCCCTTCTAAATCTTCCAAGGATAATATCACCAGTTGAATTGTAAAAAATTTGAATGCAATGTAAAATTGTACCATGCAAAGGCTCATAAATACAAAGCGAATGGAGATTCTTAATCCTCTTCGCAGCAGCAACAACAACAATAACCTTAACAAAGTACATCAGCGCAATTAATTGAAGACCAGAAACAGTCTGTCAACCCCACCCAAAGTAGAGGATTAAGCGATGCTGCTCAGCCAGTGCTCAATCCCATGAACACGAGTGAGCAATTAACATCAAAACAGCAGCAAAAGCCCTTATAACTACAAAGAATGTATCAAGAGAGTTTCAAACGTCAATAGAACTAGCATGACAGCATCATTTTCATTGACAGGAAACAATCCACCAATCATTCTGTGATTTATCCAAAATAAATATTAGCCACATGTTTCCTACATTTATTTACAAGGATAAATGAACATTACACTGATTCGACTATTTAGAGTCCAAGAACCTTATGTTACAAATGGTGGCATCTACCAATATAAGTAAATAACTAATGGCCAACATAATATCCCTCAGATATCATGAACCATAATTTGCCCATGGCCTTCTGATTTGTCTGCAGATCAGTTTCAAGAAACAACACTGCCATCACTCTTATTACCTTCATTGGAGCCTCCATCATCATCACCAAGATTACCATTACCTGAATTGCTGACCTTCTCCTTGGCAACAGCAGGATCACTAGGTAAAGCAACATCAATCCAATTGATGCTGCCTCCTTCGAGCACTCCTGGATCTGCGATCCAGTCCCCAGCATGATCAATCCTTCCTTCCAAGCATACTAAATCATCTTCACCTCTTGAAAGGGCTTTACTCACAAAAGTCACTGTTTGCCTAGCAAGATCCAGGAGCCAAATTATTAGCATGATGTAAATAATTTTGTTTATCCGATCGTTAAAATAAAATCAGAACTGGAATTTGGCTATGAGAAATTACCTCTCTTGAAGATGCAAGTTATGGTGAACAAATGTGAGATCATTCAACCTCTCATGCTCCAATCTATTCTTTCTCAAATGCACACTTTCATTCATGGTCCCAGTCCTCTCAGATTTAGTTATGCTGCATGTTTGGCTCAGAATCCTAACAGCAAAGCGCCGGAGATCTGGATAGTCTGATGCATAAAGAGACCACCATGTAGCTGAATACAGTACATTACGTAACTTGGATCAGTCCAGGAAATGTTAAGCAAGCAATAGAGATCTTACTGCGCTTAACAATTAAATGAAATTAAATTTGAAATCACCTGGAGACAACGACTCTCTTCCTCTTAATGCCACAGGTCGACTGAAATCTCCCACAGCATCCTCATAGGAAGCTTTATGTTTTGTAATGTTATCTTGTGCTGCCAAATTAGGCTCTAAAGTCTCAATGCAATCAAGCAAACCTTTCTGAATCACATTATTCATGGAAAAGTTGGGGTTAAAATATGTGGAAGGATTAAGATAATAAGCAGCAGCATGCAGGGGGTTATGGAGCTCATCTAGTGCATGACCAATGACTTCCAAATATGGCAAGTAGTCAGATTCCTTGTTATCAAAAGCTGAACTAATTTCTTTCTTTGCCTTCTCCATTGAATCATATAGATATCCCATGGAAGGTCTTTCTCTGCTATCCAGTAGGTTAAGAACTGTGATAAGTGGCTTGGAGACTTTAATGATTTTTGCACATGATTCCCAAAATTGCAGATCTAACACAATTTCCTTTACATCCATTCCCATTCTTTGTTTAGACAGAGATGACTGCTCCCAAGTCGTACCAGTAAAAATCTGCTGAAGACAGGCTTTGAAAGATACAATGTTCTGTAAAGTCAGAAAATTCATTACAAACTCTGTCAGGGCATGCTGAATAATATCCCTTCCTTCAGTTTTCTCCCTCAACAAATTTAGAACCCAGGCATTGTTATATACTAACTGACATATTTTCTTCGCCTTTGTCAATAACTCATTCACTTCATCCATCTCAGTCAGGCCCTTAAGCATTAGCTCAATGCAGTGATTTGCACACACACTCCAAAAAAAGGTCTTATACTTGTTCATTAACGCCCTTCCCGCAGCTTTGTAGCAAGGTGCACTATCTGTTATAAAATTAACAATGTTTCCAGGACCAACATCATGAACAATGCCATCAAATACACTAAGCAGACCTTCTGAGGTATTTTCAATGTCAGAAGCATCTACTGACTTGAGAAACATGGTCCCCTTCGGACAGTAGATGAAGAAGTTAATAAAAGCCCGACCAGTTTTATCCATCCACCTATCAGCCATGACAGTACAACCTGTTACTTCCCAAGACTTCCGAAGCTCTTTACAGATTTCGCCTACTTCATGGACACAACTGTTTAATAACTTACCTCGCAAAGAATGACAAGAGGGCATCTTGTATCCAGGTCCTGCTGTAGCAATTGCATCAGCCATTCTTTGAAAATAAATTGAATTTGCTGCATTGAATGGTATGCCGGTATCATACATAAATTTTGCAACTGCAATATCGGCTTGGTTTATGCTTTCTTGTGAAGCAAAAGTATGTTGTACTGTGCACTGAGGTATTGGTGAAGCCTGCGGAACATGCAACTTTTTGATTCTCTTTCTTTTATCAGGGCTCCCTTCGTCCAACTCCTTTCCCCTGCTTTTACCAGAAGCCTCTCGTATGGAAATTGCATTGAGGATCTCAGAATCATATCCATCTCTGCTCTGTTGAATGGAGCTTGTAACAACCTCTGAATCTTTCTGCTTTTTAAGTCTTTCCAAAGTCTTGAACCCCAGATGTTGTTGCATTTGAGTTTTAATATCATCAGGTACTTTCTCACATGGAGCTATATTGCCTCTTTCTCCTGCTAAATGCTGTTTAAGACGAGAAATCCCACCTCCTAATATTACCTTAAGGCAATATTTGCACTGTATTTTTTGTCTGTCCCCATTTACCATCATTCCATGAGCCCATCCAAGGTCAGTGGCTCTAGGAGGTGCCAAACCCTTCAAAGATTCAGAAAAGAAGAACAGAGAAGTTAGAGCAAGCCATTTCTATATAGATGAAGCAATATAGATTACATACTTGCTCATCCTTGCATGAGATAGTAGAGAAGGCATCAAAGAACTCCCTTGTGCCAACCAGGAACTGTTGATCAGCTGACTTGGGAGCTACATCAGGAAAGTAGCATTGCAGTCATACTCCAGAGAAAAATATAAGTTACTATAATCTAGAATTTAGCCGACTAAATCTGAGGGATAAACAGAAACTTAGACAATGTTCCGACATTTTAATTTAATTATATTCAACAACATTTTCTATGAGACCATTAAGCAAACATAAATATAATTTAGTTTTCACCTTCATCCAGTGAAAATTCAACTTGTAAACAATTCCCACAATCATGACAACTACTTCAATAACAGGCATAGATAAGTTATATACTGTTTCTATTGGTAAGTTCATATGTGGACTTTTAGAAGAAATAACACGTCCTTGCCGTTCTTTCCAAGACTATGACACAAAAGTAGGTAAACAATACCTCATATACTGGTCAAGTTACAAGGGAACCAAAATGTAAATGCAACACTATTCCTTTAAAAGTGGCAAAACACTCGCTAAGAAAAAAAAATAGACAAAAATTTTCATCATATCTACAATTCTATACTGCATTAACTTTACAGATTCTACTTTGTTGTTGGTGCTGATCATGTCTAAATTATTGAAATCCAAAAAGAAAAAATGCCACAATATTCCTTTTCATTTACTCACACCCAAATCTTTTTGGTCATCGCACACACTTACTAATCTTGCCTATCTTGTTAAAAAGAAAACAAACCTCACAATCTTTATCCTATATTCCAATGTACTTTTGAGTCTAAAAATTTATGAAACTTGGTCACTTTATGTCAAACGAAGGCCAAGGCTTCTGAAGGTTAAAAGTGTCATGAGCTCTCTTATATCTATTTTCATCCAAGCTTTCACAGTCTCTCCCTCCCCTTCTTAACCTTAACTTTATTCAGGAACCTTCATCAAGTTTGTCTTTGGGACTGCTGCACATGACCAAACAATTTCAAAAGATCCATCACTTTGCCCTCTATTGGTAGTAATCTTGAGCCTTGTGATGATGCTCAAAGAAGTTAATAAGTTAATGATGCAGGCCGATTTGCCTAAACCAAATGGAAAGGAATATGAGAGAACTAAAAGCTTATATCAATGGGAAGGGATTAAAAGAACTTATTGAAGAGTAAAGATAATGTACATATGTACATACATACATAAATATAAAGAGAGAGAAAATTTGACTTGGCTATATGAGGAGTTTTGCTATGTGGTGGAAATACAGGCAACCAGGTTACTTCGTTTTTTCTTTTAAATAAAATCATCTTGAAATATATGCTATTGGATTTGTATATTGCAGAGCTATCAGCACTTTACAAAAGGTAAAGGACTAAAGCCAATATGCCACATGGGTGGATCTCCGCTAAAATCTGGTCATATCTTGACTAGATGATAAGGGTCCTACATTTCATCTTGAAATATATGCTATTGGATTTGTATATTGCAGAGCTATCAGCACTTTACAAAAGGTAAAGGACTAAAGCCAATATGCCACATGGGTGGATCTCCGCTAAAATCTGGTCATATCTTGACTAGATGATAAGGGTCCTACATTGATGATCTAAGCCATTGGATGTGATTTATTACTTTCAAAATATTCAAACATCAAAATTATTTGATTTAGATAGCCCCAACACATGCATCAAGTGATCAAAAAAATATGTATTGTTTCATTTTATTTAAATTGTCCTTTTTTTTACTGCTGAATGCATGGATTAAGGATATCCAAATCATATGATTGTTAATATTTGAGCATTTTAGAGGTAGTAGATCACAATCAATGGTTTGAATCATTAATGTGGGACCCCTATCATCTAACTTAAACCTGATTGGATCTATAGGAAGATCCACTCGAGTGTAGCCAAGTCAATCTCTCTCTATAGATATATATATATATATATATAGAAATGAATAAGCCTACAATTACCAAATGAGTGCCTAAAGAGGATATAAGTCGATGCAAGGAATCTTGAAGAAAGAATATTCCAGAATGCTGATTTATATGCTCATGTAGAGAACTACAGGGTTCTACTATGTTACTAAAAGACAAGGAAATAGGAAATAACTTATAGTTTGGAAGAGCATTATAAAATTGTTACATTTTTTAGATAAGGCCCAAAGCTGAATAACTAACCGAACTAATAAAACTCATCCAGAGCAGATGATAATCCAATTAAACTGTAACAGTCATGCACTGTATAGGCATTGCATATTAAGGTATTGGACATGCTACTCCATGCTGCTTGGCACATAGCATGCTGGTGGCAAACCAGCACATGGGACAAATTCCTACCAGTGCTTGGTTCATCGCAATAATCAAGTGTGCCAACACTAGCACCATGCGGTACACTATGACACTGATCATGCCAATTCTAAGCTAGAACACACAGACAAATAGTACTTAATAGTTAATGCATTGCAGGCATATTTAAACATGATTCAATCTTCAATATCCTCAATACTTCCAATATACTCACTAGTTGCTAGAACTAGGAGCAGGTACAGGTTCAAGTACTTATGCAGATGCAAGAAAGGGGATATTCAAAAAGACAAAAGACAAAGCATTTTCAAAGCCAAAAATGTTTCAAGACCCATCCAAGTCAAACAGGTCAACCCTTATGACCCACCACCCATCACGTATATTAGGTTGGGTCAAACTAAATCCATTCTCATAAAAATTCATTCAACCTGTCACCGAGCAATTGAACCATCTGAACCACTTGGACAAAGGTCACAGGGTCCACTTGCTTTTCCCAAGTGGAAAGCTCTCCATTGCTCAGCTCTCTTCATGTTCAAGTGTTGTCAATAAACATTGAAAGAAGGAAGCTGAGGGGATAATGGGAGGAGGTTGCCAGGAAGAAATAATCAAAATCACCAAAAAGAGGTGGTTGGCATCCTCCTCCTTCCTCTTCTTTTGGCTCCCAGTCGGTTAGATGTGCCAAAGAGATATCCAGCCATCAGCCATCAGCCATTGGAATCAAATATTGGCAATGCTAAAGAATTCTTTTCCCTGATCAGCTACTTATAATTTTATCTTACATGAAAGTTGTCTTTCTCCTATGAATAGTTATTAAATATTGAAAGATTATTATTTGGCTCACTTTTGATTGTTGTTGACATACTTTGGCAAAAATTATGATGAAGATTGGCATTTCCAAGTTCTATTCTAAACTTTGATTTCTCTGTTTTTCTCTTAAGATGTGAGCGAATTTTATACATAGGAATAGACATTTTGACATATTTTAATCAGATTCCTGGATTCAGTTGTTTCTCGAATTTGCGACTTTGCTATCTTTATTTTTCATTTCAATAATTTTATACAATGATTTACTAATTTCTAGAGTTTTTATTGATGATTCACGTTCATGTTCATATTATTCAACATACTATTAAGATTCTTTTCCAGGTGAATTAAGAGTTAGAACCACTGCAATAGCTTTGCACTTTAGCGTATATGTCCAAACATTGAGAATCAAAATCTGTTGTAATATAGAAATATATGAGGCATAAATTTTTTATTGTCTCCAAAGGCTTTTAATGATATATTATTTCTAATTAATTATTTAATTTTTTGTTTATAGCATCACGGGTTAGTGAGTTAACCTGTTGTTGAACCGTTGACTCATGACCCATCTTCCAAAATGGGTTGCTCCAGGGTTCAGAACACTTGAACCAGGTGTTGGTTCAAATCAGGTATGATACACGACATAGAAGCTTCCTGGCACTAAAATTTGCCCACTCCTCCAAAAGCTGTCTCTCAACCTGGACATACTAGGCCAAAAACAAACAAAGAAACCCACTTGAAACCAAAGTCCATAGAAGCGATGAACCAAAAACTGAAAATTAACACTAGACTCCCTAACATAAATCAATTTTGTGTTCAATTAGGAATGGCTCTCAAGATGACATCGACTTCCCTCCACCCATTTCTCCTTCAATAAGCACTAAGATTGCTCACTAGCCACCAATGCACTAATTTTATTTGTCACTTTTTGTGGATTTCTATCTTTGGATTTTTAAAATGTGAAAAATATGTTGACAATCCGACCAAGACAAAAGTGTGTATAGAATATATGCACATGTTTATTTATGCAAATGATTAAAGTATACATGATAAAAGTTTGAAGAGCTTTGCTCCCTAGGCATCTGCCTAAGCACCTAGGCACCCACCTAGGCCATACAAGGGGTACACACCTTGAAATGCAGTGTATAACTTGCATAAAGAATATGCACAAACATAGCTTTATGAAGAGGGCAAACATAAAGCATGTCCTCGAGTATAAGGAGTTAAAATAGAAACAGATTGTTTCAGCACGTCTCATGCTATGGATTGGAGTGTTATCAAGGGAAGAGGACATCTAAGCAAAAATTTTGGTTTGCTAGGGAACAGGATATTTAGATGGATATGTGGTAAGATTAAAGGAGATATATTTAATGCCATCATGAATATAAGTCATGGTGGGTTTAAATATTTTTCTAACCACATGCATAGGCCAAAGACAGCCAAGATGAGTGTTTAAATTTTAGAATGACATAGAACAGGAAGATAAATATATTGAAAAGATACAAGGAGTCACAACTATTTCAGATGGCAGCCTTCTACAGAACATCTAGCCATCTAGGACCGACAGATCTACTGGATACATTTTTCCTTGTACAGTTTTGGAGATTGTGTTTGATGGCCTCAACTTTGTGGTTAAAATAATTGAATCTTAGCTTCTGATAAAAAAAATGTTCTTTTCTCCATTTTATATCATTCATGATGATTTGTGTTTCCATCATCTCTTTTGCAATCTTGTATTTGAGACTTCCATGCAAATGTAGGTGAACAACAATCAACTTATAGCCATAACCTTTTTTTCCCTACAGAAATACTTCCAGGCACGACAGGCAATTTTTCAGATATACTAGTGCACTGATTGAAGCTAAATGCTCCAAAGTATACCAAGCCAACTCAAACAGAAAAAATATCTAAAAAATCACTCAACAAATAACTCTAAATGCCCAATATGATTCCACATTGGAAATAAGTAAAAAAATATCACACAGAACTCCATCTGCCCACATCATCTGAAAATGAGTATGTTGTGTATTTTTGTACTCTTGTCAAGGCTGCTAATAGCTAATTAAATCATACAGGAATACTCCAAAAAAGTCAGTCAACAAAAGGCCTATATATTATTAGAGAAATAGTCACCTACTAACTTGCCCATCTAGATTTTCACCAAAGCAAATGTTAAAACTCAGTACAAGACAGATAGTTGACAAAAATAAGCAGTGATTCGTAATACAATGAAGCTAAATGATTTTGAGCTCAACAAATAGCATGCAGATCAGACTTAAAATTTTCTGCAGCATGCAAATAAACATAGAAGTACTGATTTGAATTTGCATGTAAGATAATCAATCAAAGCTAAGAGATCATGTAAATATAAATTCAATTGAAAGGAAGGAGATATTAAGGACCATACAGTGAACTTCTGCTTCCTGTAAGGTCAGAAGTTCCTGTCTAGTATTTCTCTCATCTGGATCTGATGCATCTGATTCCATGTTACCGTTGGTGGAAACTGGCACTAAAATAGCCCCCTCTTCAATCGCTCTTAGTTTCTTTTTGGATGGCCTCCTGGGTTTCAATGAGGCTAGGTGTTTCCTTATAGTGTCTCTTACTTCCTTGGGGACAGCTTCGCAGCCCTTAATTTCCCCTCTTTTGCTTGCTAAGTGTTTCTTGAAGCGTGTAATGCCCCCAATCATAGTCCTGTGGCAATAGTTGCATTGTACATGGTGTCTGTGGCCCCCAATCATGGTACCATGTTGCCACCCTATATCTGGAGGTCGAGGCATTCTGCTCTAGTTGATTTCAGAATCTCAAACTTGTCGTTCTACGAGAAATGCTAGAAACCTGCAATATAGCATGCAAAATGACAACAGCATATAAGCAGTGTGGATTTAAAATTGAGGATAACAATGCAAAGTGTCAAGCAGCATATAAGTACTGCGGATTCATACAAGTGGCATGAAGAATTCTGCAAGTTTATGGAATTAAAAGAACTAAAACTCAACTCAATTCAACTCATCTAAGCCTTTTCCCAACTACATGGGGTCGGCTACATGAATATGCTTCCTTCACTCCGCTCTATTCAGGACTAAATCAACATTCAAATTACAAATAGTTATATTTTTTTTTCAATTATTTCTGTCCATGTTAGTTTAGGTCTATCTCTATCTCTATCCTTACCATGGATTGTTAAAATGTCACTTTTTCTAACCGGAGCATCTAAAGGTCTTCGTTGTATATGTCCAAACCATCATAATCAATTTTTTCTCATTTTATCTTTAATTGTGGCTACTCCTATCATTTCTCTTGTATATTTATTTCTAATTCTATCTTTTAAAGTTTTACCACGTATCCATCTTAATATACGCATTTCTGTTACACTTAATTTATTCACGTATTTCATTATTGCCCAACACTCTGTTCTATATAGCATAGCTAGCCTAATAGCGAGTTTATAGAATTTTTTTAATTTTAATGAAATGCGTCAATCATATAAAAAGCAAGTACAATTTATCATGTTCTATGCCATTGTTTCCACTTATAGATTGTTTATAGATTTGGAGCATCCATATTAAGTTGCTTTAGAAGACAAACAGGGTTCCACTTTCACAGCTTCCATTTGTGTCAGATTTTACCTCACATGTTATTAAAAAAATCATAAAAAAGGCTAATGAAATCAAAATTTATGTTCTTTATTTGCAAACAATCATGAAGAATTCATCTAATCCTTCTTTCCTTTAGTTTTTAAACCGCTCTTCCATATTTTCCAAGTTGAAAGCGCTATCTGGGAACGGAGATGTCATCAAGATTGATGAAAACAATGAATTCTATTCTATCTAGCCCACTCCTCTGTTTCTTCCCTCAACATAATAAACAAGCACCCTTTAAACATCACCGTTCCATCCTTAGGCATGCACACAAAAAATAAATTTGCCAGCTCTAGGTTGATTCCATCAAAGATCATAAATAAGGGAAAAGAATTGACCATATGATCTTCAAGATAGAGAAAGATACAGAACGACGTTGTTACGATTCAACAAGAATTTCAATGGATTCCGGTCGATCTACTTCACCCTAGGCGCAGAAACATAACACGAAGTGGATGGAGAAATCGTGTCAATAGCTCACCGGAGACGCGAATCGAACGCACCTCAGGATCTATCTCCTCGCCGCGTCGTTCCCCTCCTCCGTTCTCTTGGGACGAGCCTTCCGACAACGGGCGATATCTCTGCGACCGATCTGCCGAATCGTGCCGCGGAAAGGATCGGGTTGGATATCATACCGCCATCAAATCGATGGGGGAAGCGTATCTTGAGAAAGATCTCAGCAGATTTATCTGCGCGCCGGGACGGGATTCATCTCGATTCAATCGGATTCGTGGTGGATTTTGGGGCGGCCACGAAAAGGGCCGCGTCGGGAAGAGGGGGAAACACACCGGCACCGATAAATCGAAATCGATGTTATTTTTTATTTGGGAGATTAGATGATGTCGCCGATGTAACGGGGAGACGGTGCGCTCCTTTGTCTTATTTGGTGCTGCCGTTGCTCCCTACGGCGATCTTCCTGCGGTTTCGTATCGGATTGCATAGGATTCGCAAAAACAAAAAGCAATTTATCATTTAGGTTGCGTTGGATGCAGTCATCCGTAATCTATAAAATAAATTATTATTAATATTAATTACATATACACGGATAATATTATAATTATATTAATTACTATATTTGATATGATAAACAGATTATCAGTCATATAATATCAAATTCCCAAAATACCTCTAAATCAAAGTCATATACTAAATTAAATCTATTAAAAAATTTTAAGATACCTCAAAATACTCCTAAATCATAGTATTTATATATAAGTAGAAGATACTAGGTTTAATTATTTTTTTAAGATTAAAATATATTTTTTATCTTTAAACATTTATTCAAATTTTTTTGATTCTTAAACTTTCAATTATCATAAGTTATTTATTATATTTTAAAAATAATTTATTTTTAAATAATTTATTATATAAAATTAATTAAGATTAATAGAATAATCGATATATTGTGATAATATAAATGGATTGATTAGTTGATAGCAAAATGTAAGTTATTTTTAAATTTTAAAAAGTAATGTAATTAGACATTATCAATGTTAAATTACTACATGGTTAAGAAGACGTCGCTAAGAACACTATTTTTTAAAAAAAATTAAAAATAGTAATTAGTTTTTTTTAAGTAAATTAATTTAAAAATAGTAATTAAAAATTAATTAATTAAATTTTTTTTTTAAAAAAGTAGTAAAAAAAATTAAATTAAATTAAATAAATTAAAATTAAAAATGGAATTAATCTATTTAATTTATTTAAAATATTTTTTAATATAAAAATTTATTTTTAAATTTACATAAAATAAATTTATTTATTTATTTAATTTATTATATTAATTTATTTATATAATATAACCATTTCAAGATATTATCAAATTAGATTTCCATGTAAATACATGTAAAAAGCTTTCAATTTCAAATACATTTTACCATGTTATCAGAACACGCATATCATCTGCTCAAAGTAATTTTGAAAGCTTAGTCACATAATAAATGCCGAAATATGCAATGTAAACAAACCTACTATATCTATATAATTACCAATTCTTATGTGTCCCATGGCCCTATAACACCCAATTGGTGTATCGCTCTTAAATATCCCCTAAGAGGAAGGGTCATGGTACCAGCATTATGTCATATATCATAATCAATCATAACATACCCTACATATGTGTGTCGTCCACATATTTCTCCTATGGAGGTGGGTCCTGTATTTCTTAACATATCACATCATTTCACATCATATGAGAACCGCGACGACACATTTAAGTATATTCTTAATTATCATCATCATATTTTGCATGTAATATATCATGCATCAACATAAGCATAAGCTTTTCACATATACAGTGGTTTGAACATTATTAGCAATTGCATATAAATATATCAATAATACCAATATTTTGCAAAGTCAAAATAATTATATCCTTCATCTTTTGCATATTTATAAATCCATTACGTTGCAAATATTAGCAGTTGCATATAACCATAGCAAATACTCAATTGCATACTCATGATACTATTTACTAATTTCGAAATAACCAAATCAAATATCAAAATTTTATTTTTTATTTTATAAATTAATACAGCTATAAATCCAAAGATCTATATATGAAATAATTTATGAAATCATGATAATTGGCTTACTTATCTCAGCATGCTAATCCCAAAATGTAAATAAGTTATTTAGACATCTGGGTACCTACAACATTATTTTACATAATTAAATATCTAAAATTGAAATAACAAAATGTCTCATAAATTCTATCCAATTTAATCTGGGCCTAACTTTAGGCTTAATTATTTCCAAGATTACTAGTCCAAATAGGGAAATAATTTTTTTTTCAGAAACTAGAATCAAAATTGATCCAAGCTATAATCTCTTTTCTTCATTCCCGGCTCAATAATCAAAATTGATCCAAGCTATAATCTCTTTTCTTCATTCCCGGCTCAATACAGGACCCAAAATTCTGCTCAAAAGGGGCTCACTGGGTCAGCCCAATACAGCCCAAAACAGGGCTTCCCCTGTTTTCATCCTTATTTCTCCCTCTCCTCTAGTTCACCCAAACCAGGGGAGACCCATGCCGGTGGCCACGGCCATCGCCGGCCATTTCCCGGGCAGACTGGCCGCCGGTGACCGGTCTAGAGTCGGTCGCCGTGGCGGCCGTGCCTCCCCCTCTCTCTAATTCTTCCTCTTTCTCTTTTTCTCTCCCTTTCTCCTCTCTTTCTCCTCTCTTTCTCCTGCGGCTGCCTACTATGACGGTGGCACGGCTGGTCATCACCAGCCGACCGGACCCTCACTGGACACTCGCCCGGCACCAGTGGGGTCACCAGCTGCCCCCAAGGCCCGGTGAGGCGGCAAGCACGTCATCGGGCCTGAACTAACGTGGGAGCCAATTCGGCTCCCACCAAGGAGAAGGGCCGCCTTGGCCCTCTCCTCTTCTCTCCCACGTTCGGTCCCCCACCGAACGCCACCTCCATTGCCGGTGGGGCCACCGGCCATAGCTCAGGCCCAGCGAGGCGATGGGTACGCCGTCGGGACTGAACCCAAATCGACACAGGAGGACTGCCATGGACAATGTTCGTCCGTGGCTCTCTCTCTCTCTCGCACAGGTAGGAAGCTTACCGGCTGAAGACTTGCGCGAGAATGAATGAAAGAGTTGCCCACGCTCTCCTTTAAAGCCAACGAAGAAGCCTCGTGACACCTCAGCTCAAGGAGATTGGGAACCCAAACTTCACGTGTGAAACGAAACTCCAGCTGTCACACGTAGACTCGGGAATCCAGTCGTCTGCGATCCAGGTAATCCCACATTTATTACCGGGGATTACATTCTTCCCTCCTTATAAAAATTTTGGCCTCGAAATTGATACTCTTCTATAAAATTTAGAATTCAAATATTCTATCACAGAATCAACTAAATTTATTCAAAGATCAACAATTATCGATACATCATTTATTGGATCCAAATAATTATGGATATTTCTTTTTCATTTCCTCCTCAAGCTTCCAAGTAGCCTCCTTCTTAGAATGATTACTCCACTGAACCTTGACATAGGGAATGGTACGTCATCTCAGAACTTGATCTTTGCGATCCACGATACGCACAGGATGCTCCTCATATAATAAATCTTTCTTCAACTGTATAGGTTCAAACTCTATTACATGGTTGGGGTTAGGAATATACTTCCTTAACATAGAAACATGAAACACATTATGCACCCTAGAGAGTATCGGAGGCAGTGCCAGGCTATAAGCTACCTCTCCTACTCTGCTCAAGATCTTAAATGGTCCAATATAACGTGGACTCAGCTTTTCTCTAATCCCAAATCTCATCACATCTTTAGTTGGTGATACCTTTAAGAAGACATGGTCCCCAACCTAAAATTCTAATTCCCTCCTCCTGACATCAGCATAGCTCTTCTGCTTGCTCTAAGCTATACGAAGACGCTCCCTAATCAATTATACCTTCTCTATTGTCTGCTGAATCAGCTTAGGGCCTAGTAATTTTCTTTTCCCCACATCATCCCAACATAAAGGAGGTCTACACCTCCTACCATACAGAGCTTTAAATGGAGCCATCTGGATACTGGCCTGGGAACTGTTATTATATGCAAACTCTACTAAAGGTAAGTGGTTATCCCATGCTCTACCCAAATCCATCACACAGGCTGGCAACATGTCTTTCAGAATCTGTATGGTCCTCTCTGATTGTCCATCTAACTGGGGATGATAGGCTGTGCTGAAGTTTAACTTGGTTCCCATGGCTTTATGAAGACTTTTCCAGAACTGGGACACAATCCTGGTATTCCGATCTGATACAATAGATACGGAAACACCATGGAGTCTCAAGATTTGCTCAATATACAAACTGATCAATCTTTCACTAGAAACCCCAACTCTGAAAGGTAGAAAATGAGCTGATTTTGTTAGTTTGTCCACAATAACCCAAACTACATCATTATTCCTGGGAGTTTTGGGCAGACCAGTCACAAAGTCCATCACAACCTTTTCTCATTTCCACTGTGGAATCATCAGAGATTGAAGAGGTCTCGCAGGCCTTTGATGCTTGGCCTTTACTCATTGACATACCAAGCACTTGGCCACATATTGAGCAATCTCTCTTTTCATACCCTTCCATCAATTTTTGTTAAGTCTCTGTACATCTTAGTGCCACCTGGATGCACAGTATAGGGAGAGTAGTGAGCCTCCTTCAAAATTTTGGCTTTTAGCTCCTCAATGTTTGGCACACAAAGTCTACCTTCAAATCTCAAGGATCCATCCTCCATTACACAAAATTCATTCTAAACTCCTGACTACACAACTTCTTTAATCCTTTGTAAATCCATATCTTCTTTCTGGGAGGACTTGAACCTGTCAATTAGGGTTGGCTGGAGTACAAGTGCTGTTATAAGCCCATCAGACTATTGTACTATCAATCCAACCTCCCACCTCTCAAGGTCCCTCAGAATGTGAGGCTGGGAAGTAATCATAACAGCTAACTCTGAAGAAGATTTTCTACTCAAAGCATCAGCTACTACATTGGCCTTCCTATGATGATAGTGTAGGTTCAGATCATAATCTTTCAGTAGCTCCAACCACCTCCTCTGCCTCAAGTTTAGCTCCTTCTGTGTGAAGATGTATTTTAGACTCTTATGGTCTGTATACATATCACACGACACCCCATATAGGTAATGTCGTTAAATCTTCAGGATAAAAACCACAGCAGCCAATTCAAGATCATGAGTAGGGTAATTCTGCTCATAAGGCTTCAGTTGTCTAGAAGCATAGGCTATCACCTTCTTGTTCTGCATCAGAACACATCCCAATCCTTTTCGAGATGCATCAGTAAATAGAGTAAATCCTTCAGATCCTATCGGAAGGACAAGAATGGGAGCTGACACCAGGTACTACTTTAACTCCTGAAAACTTTTCTCACACTTCTCTGACCAGTCAAACTTCACTCGCTTTTGGGTTAAGCGAGTTAGGGGCAGGGAAAGGCGAGAGAAGTCCTCCATAAATTTACGATAGTACTCGGCTAGCACCAAGAAGCTTCTGACTTCTGCCACATTGGAAGGCCGGCTCCAGCTAATGATAGCTTCAATATTTTTTAGGTCCACAGATATGTCATCTTTGGATATTATATGACCCAAGAAAGATACTTTATCTAACCAAAAATCATACTTCTACAGCTTGGCATAAAGTTTCTTCTCCCGAAGAATCTGTAGCATAATTTTCAGGTGGTCCTCATGCTCCTTTTGGCTCTTGGAATATATCAAGATATCATCAATAAAAACCACCACAAACTGATCTAAGTATGGCTTAAAAATTATGTTCATCAAATCCATGATTGCTGCTGGGGCATTAGTTTAACCCAAACAGCATCACCAAGAACTCATAGTGGCCATACTTGGTTCCGAATGCTGTCTTAGGAACATCCTGCTCGTTGAATTTGAGTTGATGGTATCCTGATCTGACATCAATCTTTGAGAATATCCGGGCTCCTTGGAGTTGATCAAACAAGTCATCAATCCTCGGCAGAGGGTACTTATTTTGCACTATTACCCTATTGATTTTCCGGTAATCAATGCAGAGCCGAAGACTGCCATCCTTTTTCTTAACAAATAGGACTGGAGCACCCCAAGGAGAAACACTTGGTCTGATAAATCCCCGATATAGGAGCTCATGCAACTGATCTTTCAGTTCCCTTAGCTCAGCCTGGGCCATGCGGTAAGGGGCCTTGGATATAGGTCCAGTTCCAGGAACTAGATCAATGGAGAATTCGACTTTCCAGTCTAGGGACAAATCAGTCAATTCATCTGGGAAGACATCAGAAAATTTCTGAGCTACTAGAATATCCTTCAACTTGGTCTCTTCCTGCTGAAGGTCCTTGACTACAACAAGAAATCCTTGACCACTATTCGTCAGATACTTTCTAGCCTACAGCACTGATACGAACACTGAGGCTAGGTGTTTCTAACAACTAGTAAAACTAAATTTAGGTTGACTTGAAATTTTGAAGTTCATAATTTTTCTGAAGCAGTCTACTGAAGCATGATAGGAGGCCAACCAATCCATTCCAAGGATAACATCAAATAACTTCAGTGGAAAGATGAATAGATCTGCTTTTAACCTCCTATCCTCCGTGTCAATCAAGCAGGATTTGCATACTGTGTCAACCTTCATAATATCTCCATTTGAAAATGCAATATGCAACTCTTGCTCTAGAGGAATGGGTGTCAATGATACATTCTTGTCAAGATAGGTGTCAGATATGAAAGAATGCGTGGCACCCAGATCAATTAAAGTTTGAGAATAAGTAGTGCCCATTTAATCATTTTTAGACATAAGTTTAATTCATTTAAACATCAAAGTTTAACCTAATTTTCTATTCAATTATCAATGTATTGTACTAGATATGAATGTAATACTAGACATAAAATTAAATGGTATACCTATCACCACAGAATTAGAGGCGGCAGCATCCTGCTGAGTGAGGGTAAAGACCCTTCTCTGGGTCCTAGATGGCTGCTACTGCTGGATCTTCTCTTGATCTGAAGAGGGATGCTGATCCTTCCAAAGGGGATAGATGGCCATCTTGTGATCTGCTTTCCTACATAGGAAGTAGGCACCAGGCAATCTATAGCAAGACCTTCCTGGGTGGAAGTTTCCACAGTGAAGGCAACGAGTCTTCCTATTCCTTTGTCCTGCTGGGGCCTAATGTGTGCCTTTCTTCTTGGCCTGAGCTGGGAATTGGCCAGAAATAGGCCATTTTCTCTTTCTCTGCTACTCCCAATCTCTCTGGACTGCATTCATATCCCTCTCAATCACCAAGGCCTTATTCACCACAGCACTGTAAGTGGAAAGCTCAAATGCATTGACTGCTTGCCTCAGTCTAGGCCGCAGTCCCTCAGTGAATCTGGTGATCTTGGCCATCTCATTGGTCACTATATTTGGAGCAAACCGGGCCAACCTGGTGAATTCAACTTCATACTGGGCCACGGAAAGATTCATTTGCTCCAATTTGATAAATTATGATTCCATCTGTCCACACTACTGGGGAAGTATTTATCAAAAAAGGTCTCCCTAAACTCTCCCCAAGTAATAGTCCGTCCATCCCATCGTTGCTCCTCAACTAACCACCAATCATAAGCCTTTTACTAGAGAAGATAGGTGGCAAATCTAATCCGCTCCTTCTCTTGGCTACCATGGGCCATGAAAGCCTTCTCCATATCTCGCATCCATCGCTTAGCATCAACAGGGTTGGTGGATCCAGTGAAAGGGGCAGGGGCAAAACTTTTGAAGTCAGCAAAGTTGTGGCCAACCCCTACCTAGGGTTGAGGTGGAGTAGGCTGGGTCAATGGTGCGGATTGAGTAGGTAAGGTTGGCTGAGTTTGTGGAGCAGGAGGGGCAGGCTGAGTCTGCGAAACAGTAGGAGCAGGCTGAGTCTACGAAACTATAGAAGCAGGCTGAGTCTGCAAAACAGGAGAGGTAGGCTGAGTCTGTGAAACAGTATGAGCAGGCTGAGTCTGCGGAACGGTAGGAGCAGGCTGCGTTTGTGGAACGGTAGGAGCAGGCTGAGTGGACAAAGCCTACAGGATCTGTTGTTGCATGTCCCACATCGACTGCGCCATACCCGAGAGAACCTAAAGCATCTCGGTCTGGAGTTGCTGGTGATCAGCCCCGACTTGATTGATAGGGCCAGCACCTCTGGTAGCTTCCTGGCCTCCATGCTGACTAAAATTACCAACCTGGGAGCCCTCATCATTTTGTTGGCTTCTAGTGCGACAAGCCATTCCTATCTCCTAATAAATTATTTTTCATTAATATCATGATAAACTTTAAATTTCAGGCTTTCAAAGCATAGTCTCTGAAATTCCTTTAAAGTTACAATCGTCTCAATGTCATCCTAGTATTTGCCTAGATGTCATCATGTATGTGTCCCTAAGGTCATAACCTAGGCTCTGATACCACTAAAGCTGTCATGCCCCAAACCCAATATTAGATCCAAGGTGACAATCCACCGCATGCCAAGCATGCAAGGCATCCTGAATCATAATACTTAATTTAAGAAGAGGCAATAACTATATGTTATTCAAAGTCAATAACTTTAATACAAGCCATAAATATAAGTTTTGGACTATATGCCCTACAAACATAAATAACTGGGGTTACATCAAAATGTTGGATCTAATTTATTTTAAGAGAAGCTCCATCTACCCCATATTTTCTTCTTCAGTCTTGTGGCTTTGAAAAATATTATGAGATTTAAATGAGCTTACACTCAATAAGTAAGCCTACTATAATATAATATAATCATTTCAAGATATTATCAAATCAGATTTTCATGTAAAATACATGTAAAAAGCTTTCAATTTCAAATATATTTTGCCATGTTATCAGAGCATGCATATCATTTGCTCAAAGTAATTTTGGAAGCTTAGTCACACAATAAATGCCGAAATATGCAATCTAAACAAACCCACTGTATCTATATAATTACCAATTCTTATGTGTCCTACAGCCCTACAACACCCAACTAGTGTATCGCTCTTAAATGTCCCTTAAGAGGAAGGGTCCTAGTACCAGCGTTATGCCATATATTATAATCAATCACAATACATCCTACATATGTGTGTCCTCCATATATTCCCCCTGTGGAGGTGGATCCTATATTTCTTGACATATCACATCATTTCACATCATATGAGAACCGTGGCGACACATATAAGTATATTCTCAATTATTATCATCATATTTTGCATGTAACATATCATGTATCAACATAAGCATAAGCTTCTCACATATACAGTAGTTTGAACATTATTAGCAATTGCATATAAATATATCAATAGTACCAATATATTTTGCAAAGTCAAAATCATATCCTTCATCTTTTGCATATTTATAAATCCATTATATAACCATAGAAAATACTCAATTGCATACTCATGGTACTATTTACTAATTTTAAAATAACTAAATCAAATATCAAAATTTCATTTTTTTCTCATTTCAAAAATTATACAGCTATAAATCCAAAGATCTATATATTAAATAATTTATGAAATCATGATAATTGGCTTACTTACCTCAGCACGCTAATCCCAAAATGTAAACCAATTTTTTGAACATCTGGGTACCTACAGCATTATTTTAAATAATTAATTCTCTAAAATTGGAATAACAAAGTGTCCCATAAATTCTATCCGGTCTAATTCTGGGCCTAACTTTGGGCTTAATTATTTCCAAAATTACTAGTCCAAATGGGGAAATAAAAATTTCTTCTGAAACTAGAATTAAAACTAATGCAAGCTATAATCTCTTTTCTCCATTCCTAGCCCAATACAAGGCCCAAAATTCTGCTCAAAAGGGGCTCATTGGGCCGACCCAACACAACCCAAAGCCCAAAACAGGTCTTCCCCTATTTTCATCCTTATTTCTCCCTCTCCCCTGGTTCACCCGAACCAGGGGAGACCCATGCCGGTGGCCAGGGCCGCCACTGACCATTCCTCGGGCAGACCGGTCGCCGCCGCGGCCGTGCCTCCCCTCTCTCTCATTCTCCCTCTTTCTCTCTTTCTCTCCCTTTCTCTTCTCTTTCTCCCATGGCTGCCTACTATGCCAATGGCATGGTCGGTCATCACCAGCCGGCCGGACCCTCACCGAATGCTCACCCAGCATCGGTGGGGGTCATCGGCCGCCCCCTAGGCTTGGCAAGGCAGCAAGCATGCTACCGGGCCTGAACCAACGCGAGAGCCGATTCGGGCAGGCCGCCCAGGAGAAGGACCGCCTTGGCCCTCTCTTCCTCTCTCCTATGTCCGATCCCCCACCAGATGCCGCCTTCGGTGCCGATGGGGCCGTCGGCCATAGCTCAGGCCCGGCGAGGCGACGAGTATGCCATCGGGCCTGAACCCAAATCGACACATAAGGACTGTCATGGCCCTTATTCGTCTATGGCTCTCTCTCTCTCCCACACGAGTAGGAAGCTTACCGGCTGAAGACTTGTGCGAGGATGAATGAAAGAGTTGCCCACGCTCTCTTTTAAAGCCGATGAAGAAGCCTCGCGACGCTTCGGCTCAAGGAGATTGGGAACTCAAAAGCGTGAAACGAAACTTCACCCATCACACGTAGACTCGGAAATCCTGTCGTCCGCGATCCAGGTAATCCCAGATTTATTACCGAGGATTACACTTAGTGAGGGAAAAAGAAGGAGAATCGGTCACTCCCATTCCCTTCTCTCTTTTTCTTTCACCTTTCTTCTAAACAAAGTAACTTACTTCTTGTCCTTTCCCTTCCCTTCATTCCTTTCCATCCAATCAGTCTAATAAATTTTCTTACCTAATTGGATCTTGAAAGAATCCTGTTGAAATCTCCAACCAGCAAAGATGGTAGGAAGTTGCTTTAAGGTTCGTGTGGAGCTTTTTTCTTGTGTTGCTTTAAGATTCATGCCTGCGGCACGGTGGTGGCCGATCTCCGGCGATCTTCAATCCTTTGGCTTGCCTTCCTCTTAGTTGATGGGTTCGCCAGTGAATGCCATTCTGGTGGCCTTTGATGGGGGAAAGATGGAGGGAAAGGGAGGTAGTCGGTTCCCAAGCAGCCGGTTTGAATGGGTCTCTTCTTCTCCGTCTCCGGCGACTATTGCAGCACTGGAACGTCAGTTTCCGGACGTGGTTCAGGTTCCTCTTCAGGCGCTAGAGGAGGAGACCTCCGACTGGGGAGCCAAGGCAGTCATTGCCAGGAGCTTACTAAAGTGGATTCCCCCTGAAGCCATCGTTAGGGAGCTCCGCCGTGCTGGAGTGGCTGGTTCAATTGAAACTATCAGCTTGGCCCACCGCCACAATTTGATCCGGTTCTCCGACCCTGCTGCAAAATTGATGGCATTGGGTAATCCATGCGTTGCCAACGGCCAGGTCATTGCCATGGAAGACTGGAGGCTGGAATTCATTCCTTCGGATTCTTCCTTAGCTTCTACCCTCATGTGGATTCGGGTGCCGTCTCTCCCGATGGAGTTTTGGTCAGAGACAATCCTAAGCTCCATCCTTGCTGTTGAAAGATTATAGAAAAATTATATGATCCAATCCTTTTGATTTTGATGATTACTAAAACCATTGAGTTTATTAAAGGATGTAATGAGTTTATGAAAATGAGCAACAAATTTATTTTGAACAATCAATGAGAATGCTCAAGTTTAACTTTAATCAATTTTGAAAGTGACTTTAAGCTCAATATTCAAACTTTCGAAAAGAAATGTTATAATTCATGTTTTATTCAAAAAGTTTTGGATTAGTTCTTGAATCAATTCTAAATGTTAATTTATTGATTTCATGTCAAAACAATGAATTAAAATGAATCTGGAACGATTTTAATGTCAATCAGAAAAGTTTCTGATTTTTGATACGTTCCGGAGCCGACTCCTGAGTTTCAGAGTCGACTCCGCTCAGTGTACAGAAATGTGCATCTGTGTCGAGTCGACCCATGAAATTGTCGAGTCGACCCCTGATTCTGTCGAGCCGACTCCTGGACTGTGCGAGTCGACTCCGCTCAGACACCAGAAGAGTGTTTTTCTGAGCACCTCTCGAGTCGACCCCAAGCCTTTCACGAGTCGACTCCCGACTTTCAGGAGTCGACACTTCACTTTTAGCGAGTCGACCCCTAACCTTTTTAACATTTCTATTTTTGGTAAGACGAGCTCGAGCCGACTCGGGAAAAGCATGAGTCGACTCCAGCAAATCTGGGCGCGATTTTTAACGATGACACATCAGCCCCAACGGTAAGATTTTTCAAATAACGGCTATTTTTCCTTGTCTCTAACGGATATATTTTTGCAGATTCTATAAATAGAGGAGCTCTTTTCAAATCAAACAATCGAGAAAATCAAAGAGAGAAAAGAATATCTTTTGAAAAGAGGGAAAAACAGAGCATATTGGAAAAATCATCTAGCTCAAAGAAGAGTGATTCAAAAGGAGTGAAATCCAAGAGGAAGTTTCGTCTGCTCCAGATCTTCAATCCACAAAAGTCAAAAGAAAATCCAAGAGCGTTTCAAAGATCAAATCGGAGGATTTTCAAAAGAGAAAAAGCTTCATCTCAACTCCAAAGTCTTCAACGGTCAAGAATCTTGCTGAGGCGTGATTCAACTTTCAAGAGGAGTTAAAGAGAAGAAGGAAGAAAGCCCAAGCCACTACCATCTGCAATACTATCAGGCTTTTCTAACCTTTTATTATTTTTGTACTTCATTTGTATATTTGCTCAAGGGGAGCATTTCATTATCCAAACACTTTATTCTTATTGTTTGCTGATTCAATCAGTGGATTGAATCAGTGGAGGTTGGTATACCTCGTTACAAGCCGGAGTGCTTGTGTTGGGTTAGTTGTGAGCCCGTGAAAAACAACGTGTAGGGTTTTGTGCTGGTAAGCCCGAGTTAAAACCAGCTGGGTTCGTTGTGCACCCGGTAAAACAACAAGTTTGAGTTGTGAGCTTGGAAAACAACTCGGCTGTAATCTAGAGAGATTATAGTGTGGACCCAAGTGAATCTTGGGAGTGGACGTAGGTGTTGGTTGCACCGAACCACTATAAAATTATCTTGTGTTTGCCGTGCTATATTTTCTCTCTCTCTATCTCTCTTTATTAATTGCTTGTGCATTGCTTATTAGTTAATTTCACTCACTTGCACATCTTGAGCAAATCAGTTTAAATCTTCTAAAAAGTCTTAAATTTTTAAGAACCCAATTCACCCCCCCCTCTTGGGTTGCCATCTGGGCCAACAATTGGTATCAGAGCAAGTGCTCATTTAGAATTTGATCTCACGATCAAGGGCTAAAGATCCATATGGCAACACAAATTGGTTCAAGTTTTGCTGAAGGTCATTCTACGAATCGACCTCCTTTATTTAATGGAACCAACTATTCATATTGGAAAGCTAGAATGAGAATATTCATTCAAGCTTCGGACTATGAATTGTGGGGAGTAATAATAAATGGACCTAGTACACCCACACACCTTATTGATGGCACTATTGTTCCTAAACCCGAAAGGGATTGGAATGATAATGATAGGAGAATGGCACAACTAAATGCTAAGGCCATTAATATTTTATATTGTTCCTTAGACTCAAATGAATTCAACCGAATCTCAACTTGTAATTCCGCAAAAGAAATTTGGGATAGGTTGGAAATAACTCATGAAGGAACAAACCAAGTAAAAGAATCAAAGATAAATATTTTGGTTCATAAATATGAATTATTTACTATGGAACAAAATGAAACCATCACATGCATGTTCACTAGATTTACTGATATTGTGAATGGTTTGAAAAGTCTTGGAAAAGTTTATACTAATTCTGAGCTTGTTCGCAAAATCCTTAGGTCACTTCCAGGACTTGGGAAGCCAAGGTGACCGCCATACAAGAAGCCAAAGATCTGAACATCCTACCATTGGAAGAGCTTCTTGGTTCGCTGATGACTCATGAGCTTCAAGTCAAACAACATGTCAATGAGGATGAGTCAAGAAAGAAGAAGACCATCGCCCTCAAAGCTGCGGAAAAGGAAATAAGCAGCAGATGATGATGATGAGTCAGCCCTCCTTGCAAGGAAGTTCAAGAAATTTATGCAAAGAAGGAGGCCCTTCCACAAAAAGAGATTTGTTTCAAAAATGGAAGGAGAAAAAGAAAAGGATAAGAAAAAGGAAAAGGACAAAGAGAAAGAGCCCTTAGTATGCTATGAATGTAAAAAACCAGGGCATTTTAGATATGACTGTCCTTTACTTAAGAAGGCCTACAAGAAAAAGAAAAAGGCCTACATGGCAACTTGGACTGATAGTGAAGAGTCTTCTTCCGAAGAAGAAGAACAAAAAGAAGTTGCTAATGTCTGCTTCATGGCCAACGACGACGACAACGACAATGAGGTAAGTACCGAAACCCCGATGATGAATTTACATTTGATGAAATGTTTGAGGCTTTTAATGAACTTATGATTGATTTTAAATCATTGAAAAAGAAGTATAAGTTTTTGAAAAATGACAATATTAGCTTAGCTAAAAGTAAAAATGAATTAGCTTTAGAAGTTAAGAACTTAACAAATGAAAAAGAAGAACTTAGCAAAGAAAGAGATAATCTTAATCAAGAAATAGATTTGTTAAAATCTGAAACTAAAAACTCAACAAAGATTTAAAAGATCAATTAAAAACTTTAGCTTTAGAAAAAGAACAGCAAGTTAAAGAAAATGACTCTCTTAAGAAAGATGTTAAAAAATATAAAGACATTGTTGAGAAATTCACTTTAAGTTCAACTAAACTTAACATGATCTTAGATAGTCAAAAAGCTGTTTTTGACAAAGCAGGTTTAGGATATAACACATTAAGGAAACAAAAATCTTTAAAGAATATTTTTATAAAAGCCAACCAAAGTAATATAACTTGTTTCAAATGTAATGAAAAAGGTCATAAATCATTTGAATGCAAAACGTTAAATAATAACAACAAGTTAAATGTTAAAGCTAAGAAAATATGGGTTCCGAAAGGAACAATTTTTGTTGCTGCTAACCATGAAGGACCCAAGAAAGCTTGGGTACCTAAACATAAAGTTTGATTATGTTGCAGGAATGTCTTGTAGCCAAAAGATCAAAGAAAAAGTGGTACCTTGATAGTGGCTGCTCAAGACATATGACGGGTGACAAAGATGAATTCATCACCCTAGAAGAAAAGAAAGGTGGAGTTGTTACGTTTGGCGATAACGGTAAAGGTCAAATTATGGGCCTTGGTAAAGTCCGTATAACTCCATCTACATTTATTGATAATGTACTTTATGTTGATGGTTTGAAGCATAATCTAATAAGTATAAGTCAATTATGTGATAAAAATTTTAATGTTTCATTTAAATCTTCTGTATGCACTGTAACTAATTCTATTGATGATAGCATTGTATTTACTGGTTATAGACATGGCAATGTTTACTTAGTTGATCTAGAAAAATTATCTTTGAGTGATCATTGCTTAATTGCTGACAATGCTAACATAAATGAAATTAGTTGGTTGTGGCATCGTAGATTAGGTCATGCAAGCACACACCTTATTTCAAAACTAATTAAAATGGATTTAGTTAAAGGATTACCTAAACTAGATTTTGAAAATAATAAAATATGTGATGCATGTCAATTTGGAAAACAAACTAGAAGTTCTTTTAAATCTAAAAACATTGTTTCAACTTCTAGGGCACTAGAGCTACTTCACATGGATCTTTTCGGACCAACTAGAACCACAAGTCTAGGAGGAAAGAAATATGGTCTAGTGATTGTAGATGATTATTCTAGATATACTTGGGTAATGTTTTTAGCTCACAAAGATGAGACTTTCTCGATATTCCTGAAATTCTTCAAGAAAGTCACAAATGAGAAAAACACTACTATAGTATCTCTAAGAAGTGATCATGGAACAGAATTTGAAAATCACTTATTTGAAAGTTTTTGTTCTGAAAATGGAATTAATCATAATTTTTCAGCCCCTAGGACTCCACAGCAAAATGGTGTAGTTGAAAGAAAAATAGGACTCTAGAAGACATGGCCCGTACCATGCTATGCGAAAGTAACTTACCAAAGTACTTTTGGGCGGAAGCAATTAACACAGCATGTTACATCTTAAATAGAGCCTTAATAAGACCAATATTAAAGAAAACACCTTATGAATTATGGAATGAAAGAAAACCAAATATAAAATACTTTCATGCATTTGGATGTAAATGTTTCATTCATAATAATGGTAAAAACAATTTAGGAAAATTTGATGCTAAATCTGATGAAGGAATCTTTTTAGGATATTCAACAACTAGTAAAGCTTATAGAGTATTTAACAAGAAAACCTTAGTAGTTGAAGAATCCATTCATATAGTTTTTGATGAGTCTTTAGCATCTAGTTCTGAAAAGCTTGATGATGAGGAAGATACAAACATAATTGAAAAAGATCTTGAAAAACTTAATATTGAAGTATCTTCTGATCATGAGCAAGAAGCTAAAGATGATGATTCACATAAGGACGATGATGTCAATATTGATCATAATGATGTAGATCTTCCAAGAGACTGGAGATATGCTCATAGTCATCCTAAGGAATTGATTATAGGCGATCCATCTCAAGGAATAAGGACTAGATCATACATGAGAAATATTAGTAATCATCTTGCATTTGTATCACAAATTGAACCTAAAACTATTGAAGAAGCTGAAAAAGATAATAATTGGATGTTAGCAATGCAAGAAGAACTAAATCAATTTACAAGAAATAATGTTTGGACTTTAGTTGAAAGACCTAAAAATCATTCTGTAATAGGATCAAAATGGGTTTTTAGAAATAAACTAGATGAAAATGGCATTGTAATTAGAAACAAAGCTAGATTGGTTGCTAAAGGATATAATCAAGAGGAAGGTATTGATTTTGATGAAACCTTTGCACCTGTAGCTAGATTAGAAGCCATTAGGCTATTACTTGCATTTGCATGTCATATGAACTTTAACTTATTTCAAATGGATGTAAAAAGCGCATTTTTAAATGGATTTATAAATGAAGAAGTTTATGTAGAACAACCACCAGGTTTTGAAGATCACGAGTTTTCAAATCACGTTTTTAAATTGCACAAAGCTTTATATGGTTTGAAACAAGCACCTAGAGCTTGGTATGATAGGTTAAGTAAATTCTTAATAGAAAATGATTTTACAAGAGGAAATGTTGATAAAACTTGTTTTTGAAAAGAAAAAGTAAAGATTTACTTGTAGTACAAATATACGTAGATGACATTATTTTTGGTGCTACTAACGATTCTCTTTGTCAAGAATTTGCAAAGTTGATGCAGGGAGAATTCGAGATGAGCATGATGGGAGAACTCAACTTCTTCCTTGGACTCCAGATCAAACAAAGCAAAGAGGGAATCTTCATCAACCAAACAAAATACACAAGAGAACTACTCAAAAAGTTTGGTATGGAATCAATGAAACCCCTCGGAACTCCAATGAGTCCTTCATGCAAGCTGGACAAAGATGAAGAAGGTAAAAAGGTTGATCAAAAGTATTATCGAGGTATAATCGGATCCCTTCTTTATTTAACAGCAAGTAGACCAGACATTATGTTTTCAGTATGTTTATGTGCTAGATTTCAATCTGAACCTAAAGAATCACATTTAATAGCTGTTAAAAGAATACTAAGATATGTAAGTGGAACAAAAAATGTAGGTTTATGGTATTCTAGAGACTCCACATTAAATCTAATTGCATATTCAGATTCTGATTATGCTGGATGCAAACTAGATAGAAAAAGCACAAGTGGTGCATGCCATTTCTTAGGAAGTAACTTAATCACATGGTTTAGCAAAAAGCAAAATTCAGTTGCATTATCAACTACTGAAGCTGAATATGTAGCAGCTGGAAGTTGCTGTGCGCAAATCCTATGGATTAAGCGACAACTTGAAGACTATGGTATCACACTTGATAAGACACCCATAAGATGTGATAACACTAGCGCAATTAATCTAACAAAGAATCCAATTCAACATTCAAGAACTAAACACATAGAAATCAGATATCATTTTATAAGAGAACATGTAGCAAATAATGAAATATGTCTTGATTATGTTAACACTGAAGATCAATTAGCTGACATATTCACTAAACCTTTAAATGAAGAAAGATTCTGTTATCTTAGAGGAGAGTTAGGTATTTGTGATCCTTTAGAATGAATTTGAAACCCCTAAGGAAATTTTATCTAAGATTCTTTCAAATCCTCAATCCTTAAGGAAATCTTATCTAGAATTCATATCTAATTGATTCACTCATATCCAATGATTATTTATCAATTTTTATGATCATTTTCCGGACACATTTCAGAAATTTCATGATTTTGGTCTGAAATGGTCTCGGAGCCGACTCGATGCGTATCGGAGTCGACTCCCAGTTTCAACTGAAACTCTCGAGTCGACCCCTCTCTGGCGCGAGTCGACTCCATGTCGGGACGGCCTTTCTGTGTCTGTGCCGAGTCGACACCCGGGTTTGCGCGAGCCGACTCGAGGTGGTCCCAAATTGATTTTTCTAGGGCAGAGTCGACTCGTCGCTCATTCTATTCGACCCCAATCGTCAAAATACTCTCTCCACGCTCTCTCCAAACCTTCCAAACTTCCAATAATCCCTGATTATCACCTCCAATCATCAAATGGCACCTAAAACTAGAGGATCTAGCGTGTGGCGGGTGGCATCAAGCGGAAACGCTCCGTGAAGAAGACGGTGAAGCGTCCCGTGCGTGAACCTTCTCCGAGCACGGACTCCACTTCATCTGCTTCTACTCCAACTGCTGCTCCTGCTGCCACGTCCTCCCAGGTAGATCGTCTAGCAGATAGGATCATTACTACTGGTAGGAAGGTGGATTTTGAATTGTTTGAGAATGAGGGCTTTCTAGTTGGGAGACAGTTATCGAGATGGGTTGGGAGAAAGTTTGTTCTCTAGAGTGCCCGACTTATCCCTCATTGGTTAAAGAATTTTACAAGAATTTGTCTAGAGGAGACCATGGGCTTATTAGCAATGTAAGAGGAGTAAGACTATCAGTGACAGCTGAAATCTTGTCTAGATTATTGGAATTACCCTTGTCTGGCACCTCACCTTTTCTTCTGATGACCGCGCCCCAGCTTTATCCAGATTATTAAACAGGGATGTGGTTGGATTTGAAGAGTATTTGCTAATCAGCTTTCTTTAGAGTTGAGATTGCTACACAATATCTGCAGTAGGATTCTCTTTCCTAAAACTGGTAGATTTGACTATGTTTCTGAGAGAGATGTCTTTGTAATGGACGCCATAGTGACAGGCAAGCCTATCAATCTTCCCAGCATGATTCTGTGGTACATAGCAGATTGTGGAGGGAAAAGAAATCTAGTCTGCCTTATGGGATGATCCTTACAATGATCTTTCGAAGCCAAGGGTGTGGTGATTTCTGATAATGAACCTATGAAGAATTTAAGACACACTGATTTTTATAGTCTAGCAACAATTCATCGGATGGGATTTGTCAAAAAGAATGGTAAATGGGAAAGGAAAGGAGTGACAGAAGATAGAGCTACAGATACTGAGGCTGCAGGACCCTCTGTTAGACATCCTTCGCCTGCACCTCCGAGCCCTTTGGTTTCTGCCTCTGCTCCAGCCCCAGCTCCAACTTTGTTCAGACTTCATCTTCTGCTAGTTTTTCAGATCAACAAATTATGCAACTCAAAGCCTTACTTGAAGATCAATCTGATAAGCTTAAAACTGAATTTGAGAATAAATTTATGCATTTGAGAGAGACACTTTATTCTCTTGATGATCGTATCACAAAGATTGAGTCCACTCTCGGATCTTCATCGGCATCCTTAAGTGGTGATCTCAAGAATATTTTTGAAGAACTTAAGGATATATGTGGAGATGGAGAGACATATTCCAAGTGCAACGCAGAGCTTCAAGACAAAATTCAGAGTGCGTGCACCTTTGTTGATGAAAGACTCAAGGAATATGTAAAAATTCAATCTGAAGGAATGAAAAATATAGTTGATCATCTAACTAGAATTGTAAGAACTCATTTTTGAGTTACTAGAGTTTCAATCCTTGTTTTGTACTGAAGTTTTTGCTTTCTTTATGAAATCAATGTACTGAACATTTTGATGTATTAGACTTTTAAATGAAATGAATTCTCTATTTCCTTATTTCAATGAAATTTGAATGAATGTTTATAATTCTCTATCTTTTTGTTGATAACAAAAAAGGGGGAGAATTTTATAGTTCTATGATTGTCTATGATTGTGATAAAATGAGATAATTAATTAAGTTTCATAGGGGGAGCTACCTCATTAAGGGGGAGCCTAAGCCTAACTATGAAAACAAAATAAATTCACTAATCAATCATGAACAAACTCAATATTTTTGTCATCATCAAAAAGGGGGAGATTGTTGAAAGATTATAGAAAAATTATATGATCCAATCCTTTTGATTTTGATGATTACTAAAAGCCATTGAGTTTATTAAAGGATGTAATGAGTTTATGAAAATGAAGCAACAAATTTATTTTGAACAATCAATGAGAATGCTCAAGTTTAACTTTAATCAATTTTGAAAGTGACTTTAAGCTCAATATTCAAACTTTTGAAAAGAAATGTTATAATTCATGTTTTATTCAAAAAGTTTTGGATTAGTTCTTGAATCATTCTAAAGTTAATTTATTGATTTCATGTCAAAACAATGAATTAAAATGAATCTGGAACGATTTTAATGTCAATCAGAAAAGTTTCTGATTTTTGATACGTTCCGGAGCCGACTCCTGAGTTTCAGAGTCGACTCCGCTCAGTGTACAGAAATGTGCATCTGTGTCGAGTCGACCCATGAAATTGTCGAGTCGACCCCTGATTCTGTCGAGCCGACTCCTGGACTGTGCGAGTCGACTCCGCTCAGACACCAGAAGAGTGTTTTTCTGAGCACCTCTCGAGTCGACCCCAAGCCTTTCACGAGTCGACTCCCGACTTTCAGGAGTCGACACTTCACTTTTAGCGAGTCGACCCCTAACCTTTTTAACATTTCTATTTTTGGTAAGATGAGCTCGAGCCGACTCGGGAAAAGCATGAGTCGACTCCAGCAAATCTGGGCGCGATTTTTAACGATGACACATCAGCCCCAACGGTAAGATTTTCAAATAACGGCTATTTTTCCTTGTCTCTAACGGATATATTTTTGCAGATTCTATAAATAGAGAGCTCTTTTCAATCAAACAGATCGAGAAAATCAAAGAGAGAAAAGAATATCTTTTGAAAAGAGGGAAAAACAGAGCATATTGGAAAAATCATCTAGCTCAAAGAAGAGTGATTCAAAAGGAGTGAAATCCAAGAGGAAGTTTCGTCTGCTCCAGATCTTCAATCCACAAAAGTCAAAAGAAAATCCAAGAGCGTTTCAAAGATCAAATCGGAGGATTTTCAAAAGAGAAAAAGCTTCATCTCAACTCCAAAGTCTTCAACGGTCAAGAATCTTGCTGAGGCGTGATTCAACGTTTCAAGAGGAGTTAAAGAGAAGAAGGAAGAAAGCCCAAGCCACTACCATCTGCAATACTATCAGGCTTTTCTAACCTTTTATTATTTTGTACTTCATTTGTATATTTGCTCAAAGGGAGCACTTCATTGTTCAAACACTATTATTCTTATTGTTTGCTGATTCAATCAGTGGATTGAATCAGTGGAGGTTGGTATACCTCGTTACAAGCCGGAGTGCTTGTGTTGGGTTAGTTGTGAGCCCGTGAAAAACAACGTGTAGGGTTTTGTGCTGGTAAGCCCGAGTTAAAACCAGCTGGGTTCGTTGTGCACCCGGTAAAACAACAAGTTTGAGTTGTGAGCTTGGAAAACAACTCGGCTGTAATCTAGAGAGATTATAGTGTGGACCCAAGTGAATCTTGGGAGTGGACGTAGGTGTTGGTTACACCGAACCACTATAAAATTATCTTGTGTTTGCCGTGATATTTTCTCTCTCTCTATCTCTCTTTATTAATTGCTTGTGCATTGCTTATTAGTTAATTTCACTCACTTGCACATCTTGAGCAAATCAGTTTAAATCTTCTAAAAGTCTTAAATTTTTAAGAACCCAATTCACCCCCCCCCCTCTTGGGTTGCCATCTGGGCCAACACTTGATGCTGCCGGGAGGTTTGTCTTCCTCGATGCTGCTACAAAGGAGAGGAAGCGCGGTGGTTATGCCCGTGCCTGTGTTCAGGTCGATCTGAGGTAACCACTGCGACTAGGAGTGCGAGTGCGTGGTTCAGGAGTCCCTTTCTGGCAACCATTTGTCTTTGAGCATGTGGAGGGTTTCTGCTCGAGGTGTGGCGCCCTACATTCGGTTGATGGCTGCAACTCTGCTCTAGACAGCAACTCTGCTCCTGAGAGTCTCCATGACTCTTCCTCTGAGCTATTTGGGCCATGCATGTCTGCCGTTCGTCGTAAGAGATCATCCCAACCTACGGTTGTGGAATCAGGGGTGAAGCTCCAGAAGTCTTCTGCTTCCTCTTCCCCCATCATAGCTGAAGGCTGGCAGCTCCTGAAGAGGACTTCTCGCAGGCAGCAGGGGTTGAAGGCTGGTGCGACGGGGCCTGTGGACTGCCCCTCTGTGAAGCTGGATGGCTCGGCTATGGCGTTGAAGGGTAGTACTCAGGGGATTCTTGCTGGAGGCTGTGGGTCTCAGGTTGGGGATGAGGGGCTGCAGGCAGAAAAACTTGCGTGCCGGTCCCTATTCACAGTACCGGTTCAGGCTGAGAGTTTGGGTGACCCTGGAAATCTTCTGAAGGCTAATCCATCAATTGCTTCTGCTAATCCATTTGCCCTCTTGGGTTCTGCTAAATGGGCTGGAAGGCCAAAATCCCGTAAGGAAGCTAATCCGGGGCCACTGAAGCGGGCTCACCCTGTTGATCCGCTGGCCCCTACGGGTGTTTCTAAAAGCTCGAAATGAAAAGGTAAAATTACTGATGCTGCTAACCATGACATGGATCACACCTTCATGTTCTCTGCATCGTCGAAAGTGCCGAAGGAGAACGGGGTTCTAGATGGTCAAGGATCCTTGCTGATCCAAGCTTCAGAAGCACATCTTTCGGTTGTCTGCGATGAGGCTCCTCGGACGCTTTCCCCAGAGCATCGTTCTCATGATGCTGTGGTCTGTCTCCTTAAGAAGTCCATGCAGGTGGGGATGGACGGTGTTACTATGGAAAGTCAGGCCCAGGGGATTTCGGCAGATTGCCCTATTGATAATGCTTCTCCAGACACTGAGATGATTGGGGATCGGTTAGGCCCCCCCAATCTAAATGAATATTATTATATGGAATGTTAGAGGAGCTTTGAAACCATCGTTTCGCTCCTCTTTTGGGAGGCTCATGCAGCTCCATAAATGTGATCTATGTATATTGCTGGAGACTCGTTTGTCTGGACAGAGTCTGGCCAATGTTAGGAGATAGATATCCAAAACTTGGTCCTCCTATGCTATAGAGTTTGATGGATTATCTGGTGGCATCTTGGCCTTATGGCGGTCTGCTGACATTAGAGTTGACGGTTTTCACCACTGTGGGCAGCAGGTGGCGTTGGTCATATCTGAAGGTGTGTCGGCCCCCTGGTTCCTTTCTGGTATTTATGCGAGTACAGATTTTTGGGTTCGTCATGTTCTATGGGATGAGCTCTTGTCCTTGCTTTCTCAGGGTGTTCCTGCCCTGGTGGCTGGGGATTTCAATTGTATCATGAGCGCCAATGAAAAGAGAGGTGGTAGGCAGTTTGTGGAGTCTTCGGGCACTTCTGAGTTCCGATCCTTCATTGCCTCCGCTAATCTTTTGGATTTGGGCTTTCAGGGGGCTCAGTTTACCTGGTGTAACAACCATCAGGGATCTGCCAGAATTTGGGAAAGATTGGATAGGGCGTTGGCTACTGCTAAATGGCTTCAGCTCTTTCCATCCACCACGGTATCTCATTTGTCCAGGATTGCCTCTGATCATTGCCCTATCCTTATTTCTAATAATGTTGATGATCGGTGCTGGGGTCAGTTTAGATTTGAGAAATTCTAGACTTCTTATTCGGCAACTTGGTCCCTTATCTCTCAGGTTTGGCATATTCCTGTCAGAGGTAATGCCACTTATCGCCTTTCTCGCCGTCTGGATCTTTCTAGACGTAGATTTTTCAGATGGAATCGGGAAGAGGTCGGTGACATTTTTAGACAAGTTGAGGAGGTGGAGAATGTTATTGCTTCTCTTCAGGAAAAGGAGGACCGCCTTGGTTTTTTGCAGGACTCTGATTTGTCTACTCTTCATTCTAGTCTTAGCCTCCACCATTCTCTTCTTCGTCAGCAGGAGATCTTCTGGAAGCAAAGATCCCGGATTCAGTGGATTAAGGAGGGTGATCAGAATACTAGATTCTTCCATCAGTCCACCCTAAAGCGCCGTGCAGTAAATCGGATACGGCGGCTCATTGATGATTCGGGGAATGTCCAGGAGTCTTCTCAGGCCATTTCGGACCAGATTTTTCATTTCTTTAGTTCTCGCTGGACTGAGCTTTCTGGGGATGGTTCCTCTGTGGTTCCGGTGGCTCCTCCCCTTAAGGTTTCGGTGGCGGAGAACGTTGCTCTCATCAGTCCGATTACCTTTGAGGAGATCCGTTTGGCCCTTTGGAACCTTGGCTCGAATAAGGCCCCGGGGCTGGATGGGTTTCCCCCTCTCTTCTTTCGGCATTATTGGGCTATCGTGAGCCAGGATGTTGAGCAGGCCATTCAACTTGTTTTTGAGACCAGACTGATCCCTTCTGAGTGGAATAGGACTCTTGTCACTCTGGTACCGAAACGCCATGATGTTTCTTTGCCACATCATTTTCGGCCTATTAGCCTGTGCACGACCTTGTATAAGGTTTGCGCTCAGCTTCTGGTTTCTCGGCTCAGGGTGGTGATTCCTCGGCTGATCTTTCTTGAGCAGGGTGCTTTCCTGGCTGGTCGGTGTATTTTCGATAATGTCCTGCTATCTTAAGAGGTTATGCATGATCTTCATAGAGCCCCTAGCTACCACTGTCTGATGGCTGTTAAGCTTGATATGGAGAGAGCTTATGATAGAGTGTGTTAGAATTTTCTCTTTCGCTCTCTTTAGGAATTTGGGTTTGATGAGCTTTTCATTGCATGGATCAAGGCTTGTGTTCACCGGCCGTCATTCTCTATTTTGATTAATGGTGGTCAGACTGATTATTTTCATTCTGCGGTAGGTCTCAGGCAAGGCTGCCCCCTTTCCCCTTTCTTATTCATTCTGTCTGCGGATGCTTTATCGAGAGCTCTTCACCAGGCCCAACAAGCTTCTCTCTTAGATCCTTACAGTACTGGATCCCATGGGCTGGCGTTATCCCATTTATTATTTGCTGATGATTGCATCTTGATGGGGAGGGCTACTACCTGTAATGCTTCTGTTTTTGCTTCAGTGCTCCAGTCTTACTGCAGGGCTTCTGGGCAACAAGTTAATACTGCTAAATCCATTATATCTTTCAGTCCGAAGACTAAAACTTCCACTCGGAAGTCTATCATGCATATATTGGGCATTTCTGCTCATGCTGATCATCTTTCTTATCTGGGGGTTCCAATTACGGGAAGGAGGCCTCGACGCTCGGATTTCAGTGAGCTGGAGCGCCATGTTCGTGATCATCTGGATGGTTGGCAACTCTCTGGATTATCTATGATGGTCAGGCTTACTCTCATCCGATCTGTTCTCACTGCTCTTCCTCTCTATATCCTTTCTAATGCTGCCATTTCGGTGACCTGCTTAAGAAGGATGGAGAGATGGTTCAGAAATTTTCTCTGGGGATCTATGCAGGATGGCCATGGGATCCATTTGCGGGCTTGGGATTCTGTCTGCATGCCCTTTTCGGAGGAGGGGCTTGGGATTCAGTCCCTCATTAGGAGGAGAGAGGCACTGATTGCTAGGCACGCATCGAGATTTTTATTGGAGCCAGGATGTCTGTGGAGCTTGTTCAATCATGCCAAATATGGTGATTGGTCTTCCCAGAGTCACCCCCAGTCTAGTCGTAGCCATTCCTTCTTTTGGAAAGAGGTTTGTCTTTATGCTCCGGTTGTTCTTAGTCGAACGTCGTGGATGATTGGTAATGGTGCCTCTGTGGATATCCTTACGGATACTTGGTTGGCAAACATCCCTTTGATTCGATGGCCCACCTTTGTTAGTTCTAACATCCCTATTGGCATGAGAGTCTCTGACCTAATTATGCAGGATCACAATGCCTGGAACGGTCCTCTTGTAGACTCTTTATTTGGTGCGGAGCTTTTTCAGCGCATTCTATCTATCCCTCTTCTCCCTGATCACACAGCGGATATCGGATTATGGAGGAGGTCTTGCTTGACCCGTGCACCAACTAGGGACATCATGCAGGCTTACAGACCTCAGTTGGGACACACGATTGATGGTTCTTGAATTTGGAGGCTTCCTGTCTACCCTAGAGTTCGCCTATTCATATGGAAGATGGCGTGGGATTGTCTTCCTACATGTTCCCTGCTCTATAGGAGAGGCATGGTGATTTCTCCTATTTGCCCATTATGCGGTACTGAGGTCGAGACTTCTGATCATGCTATATTTTCCTATGACAGAGCGAGTTTGGTGTGGCAGACAGCGGGTTATCGTCTGTGGGATGTGGGCAGTGTTCAGGATTGCATTTCTTTCCTTATGATGATTCGTCGGGATATGAGAAGGGACTTTGGTCGATCCAATTCCTTGGCTGCCTATATTGCTTACCAACTCTGGTTATCTCGGAATCATCATATTTTCTCTGATGTATCTGATCCTCCTTTCAGGATAGTTATGACTGCCCAGTCCCTCTCAAATGAGTACATTATCCATCACTCTACCATTGACTCTGATAGCTCTAGCATCTGGGGTTCCCCTGCTGCTCCTGCAGCGCATCGGCACACGGTCTTCATTTCTTGGGAACCCCCTCCACTAGGGTTTATCAAAGTAAACTTTGATGGTAGTGTTCATGGTCGTCTGGCGGGTTCCGATTTTCTGATCTGGGGGTCTGATGGTAATTTGATGGTGGCCGGCGGTTTTGGTCTTCTTGACCTCTCAGTTCCGTCTGCTAAACTGCATGCTGCGTGGGCTGGCATTTTCTATGCCATCCGCAGTTTAGGTAGTCGCAAGCTTATTATTGAGGGTGATTCTCTCACTGTGGTGCGCTGGCTCCATCAGGATCTGGGCGACCCTATTCCGACCAACCCTATGATAGCTGACATTTGGTCTATGCTCCACCAGGCTGATACTGTCCTTATTCGGCACATTTATCGGGAAGCAAATTCAGCGGCTGACTGGATTGCTGCCCAGGTTGCTCATCATTCTGGGCCGTGGTGCTGGATTCCGTCTGACCCGTGCCCGCCTGTTCTATCTCAAATTTTGTATTCAGATCTTTTGGGCTTGACTCAACCACGTATGGTATGATCACCCGTTTGTACCAAAAAAAAGATGATAGGAAAATAGACAGTTCTAAAGTAGCATCTCATATGCAAATTTTTTTCATACAAAAGGCACAACGTGATTTGCCTAGAATTCTTCCCCATTTTAGAAACCCATGAAGACTCTTCAGCCAAAAAAGAAAAGAAAGGAAAAGAAAAAAAAATTAACGCCCTTAAGAGTGCCCAACTTAGCTAGGAAACAAGCCACCCAATTGCCCATCAAACATAAGATACTCCACGTGTCTAAACTAAAATGGATCACTTTGGTTGCCTAATTTGATGAGAAAGCTTAGGATCAAAAGAGATTTTATTTGAAATAAGAATTTTAGAATTTAATGTGAGCAATAAAGGATCTTCAATAAATTAATTTGTTACATATAAAATAACATACTTATCTAATGCGAAATTCATCCTAATATTATTTACCTGATGCGGATGCGAAGTTCATCATAATAATATGTAGACTTGAGACTTAAAATATCTTCAGATAGCATTTTCTGAAGAATAATTAGTTTCTCTCCCTTAGCCTCATTCCTTTCTGTAGCAGAGAACGATGGATTCTTATTTACTTCTTCTAGCAGAGAGATGACCAATTATTTATATATATAACATCAATCGGTATTTCTATCAAACACCAATTAATATCTTTAATTTCTCTTAATACCTCAGCTTAATGCTAATGGCTTAATCTTTTGGACCATTAACCGGTAACCCTTCATCTTCTGGACACGCAGAAAAGTGGGTGGCCCTTCACCTTTCGAGGCACGATTGAGAAAAGAGCAACTCTTCACCATCTTGCATTAAAGAAAGGTTTTGCATTGAAGGGTTAATATAATATTCTTCCACTTGGGCCGAAAGTTTATGACATTAATATTTAATAATGTAAACATTAGGCGCGCAAAATTAAATTTCATAATGTCATTTTTTATCATAATTGACTTTAACAAAATAAATCACATAATAAGAGTTATGGCGGTCATACACATCCAATTTGCATACTCCCTTCCATATACTACTGTATTAGCAACTTATCATGTTAGGTCACATAATTTAATGTCCACTTAATTGTCTGAAAGACACAGTAAATTTCTTGATCAAAACAGTAAGTGTATACAAGCATAAGGAACAAGAAATAAGAAATAAAACCAGAAACATTTCATATTAATGAGCTCAAGAGTGGCACAACATAATATCATCATAATCAATCTTCAATACAACCAAGACCCATTCTATGTACATGTTCTTTAAATGTTTTTGGTTGTAAACCTTTAGTTAAAGGATCTGCTATCATAAGATCCGTTCTAATATGTTCAATGCACACTCTTTATTTCTGGACCTCCTCCTTGACATTAAAGTACTTTAATTCCATATGTTTAGCACCTCTGGAATATTTATCATTCTTGGAGAAGAAAACTGCTGCGGAATTATCACAATAAATTTGCAGCGGCTTGGTAATGGTGTCGACAACCCCAAGTCCTGAAATAAAGTTCTGTAGCCATAATGCTTGAATTGTAGCTTCATAACATGCTACAAATTCTGCTTCCATAGTGGATGAGGCAATAATTGATTGTTTGACACTTTTCCATGAAATTGCTCCTTCTCCCAATAGGAACACATAGCCAAAAGTTGACTTTCTACTGTCAACACAACCAGCAAAATCTGAATTTGAATATCCAATTATTTCCAACTGATCAAATCTTCTAAATGTGAGCATATAATCCTTAGTTCCTTGAAGATATCTCATCACTTTCTTTGCAGCTTTCCAATGATCAATACCATGATTACTCTGATAATGGCCCAACATCCCAACCGCAAAGCTGATATCTGGTCTTGTGCAAGTTTGCAAATACATCAAGCTATCCACAACTGAAGCATATGGAATAGATTCTATTTGCTTACGTTCCACATCATTCTTTGGACATTGCATTAGACTAAATTTATCTCCTTTTTGTATTGGGACAATTCCTGCTGAACAGTTGTTCATATTAAATTTCTCAAGAATTTTCTCGATATAAGTTTTCTGAGACAACCCTAACAATACATGTGATCTCTTTCTGAATATGAAAATTCCTATCACATAAGATGCCTCTCCCATATCTTTCATCTCAAAATTCTTAGAGAGAAAATTTTTAGTCTCATACAAGATACCTAAATCATTAGCAGCAAGCAAAATATCATCAACGTATAGAACCAAAAATATAAACTTACTTCCACAAATCTTTCGGTAAATGCATCGATCAACAATAATTTCATGAAAACCAAAAGATGTAATAGTATCATTGAACTTAATATACCATTGTCTGAAAGCTTGTTTAAGTCCATATATTGATTTCTTAAGTTTACACACCATATGATCCTTTCCTTACATGGAAAAACCTTCAGGTTGATCCATATAAATTTCTTCTTCTATTTCCCTATTAAGAAAGGCTGTTTTCACATCCATTTGATGTAACTCTAAATCATATTGAGCTACCAAAGCCATAATGATTCTTAATGAATCTTTTTTTGAAATGGATGAAAATGTCTCTTTATAATCAATGCCATCCTTCTGAGTATAACCCTTGGAAACAAGTCTAGCTTTAAAACATTCGATATTGCCATTCAAGTCACGTTTGGTTTTAAAAACCCATTTACATCCAACTTGTTTAGAACCTTCTGGCAATTCGACAAGATCCCATACATTATTTTCAGCCATGGATTTTAATTCATCTTTGTTGAGAAATTATTGAAACATAATTGCCCCAACTTTATTGATTTTGATGATTTCCAAAAGCCATGAGTACCTTAAAGGAAACAATGAGTTTATTTATCAAAAACCTTGAGCTTATTCAAATTGAAAGGAATGGATTCTAAATGGTTAATTCATGAGTTTTGAATCAATTAGAAAAAGAGTTTCAAGCTCTATGCTTAAAAGATTTCAAAAAGGAATTTTTACACATTATAATTCAATCGATGAATTCTTGAAACATGTCTTGAATCCATGCTTAATGTCATATTTAATGTATTCAAGTCAAATTTATATTTAAATTTATTTGGGACAAGTTTTAAAGTCTATCAGAACATTTTTCTGATTTTTGTATCGCTCCCGAGCCGACTCAAGGGTTTCCGAGTCGACTCCCCAAAAATCTGTTTTTCAATTTTCCGAGTCGACCCTTGGTTTTCAAGAGTCGACCCCTGAACCTTGCGAGCCGACTCCTGTCTGTGCGAGCCGACTCCGCTCAACAACAGAAACCATTTTTGAGCACTTCTCGAGTCGACTCCCCGCATATCGCGAGTCGACCCCTGAAAGTTCTATTTTGGTAATCGACTTCGAGCCGACTCCCACAAAGCTCGAGTCGACTCCGCGAAATCTGGGCGCGATTTTTAACGATGACACATCAGCCCCAACGGTAAGATTTTTAAATAACGGCTATTTTTCTTTGTCTCTAACGGATATATTTTTGCAGATTCTATAAATAGAGGAGCTCTTTTCAAATCAAAACATGAAATAGAAATCAAAAAGAGAGAAAAGAATATCTTTCAAAAAGAGGGAAAAACAGAGCTTTATTGGAAAAATCTTTAGCTCAAAATAGAGTGATTCAAAAGGAGTGAAATCAAGAGGAAGTTTCGTCTGCTCCTTCTCATCAATCCACAAGAGTCAAAAGAAAATCCAAAGCATTTCAAAGTCAAATCGAGGATTTTCAAAAAGGAGAAAAAGCTTCATCTCAACTCCAAAGTCTTCAACGGTCAAGAATCTTGCTGAGGCGTGATTCAACACTTCAAGAGGAGTTAAAGAGAAGAAGGAAGAAAGCCAAAGCACTACCATCTGCAATACTATCAGGCTTTTCTAACCCTTTTTATACTTCATTTGTATATTTGCTCAAGGGGAGCATTTATTGTTCAAACACTTTATTTTATTGTTTGCTGATTCAATCAGTGGATTGAATCAGTGGAGGTTGGTATACCTCGTTGCAAGCCGGAGTGCTTGTGTTGGGTTAGTTGTGAGCCCGTGAAAAACAACGTGTAGGGTTTTGTGCTGGTAAGCCCGAGTAAAACCAGCTGGGTTCGTTGTGCACCCGGAAAAACAACAAGTTTGAGTTGTGAGCTTGGAAAACAACTCGGCTGTAATCTAGAGAGATTATAGTGTGGACCCAAGTGAATCTTGGGAGTGGACGTAGGTGTTGGTTGCACCGAACCACTATAAAATTATCTTGTGTTTGCCGTGCTATATTTTCTCTTTCTCTATCTCTCTTTATTAATTGCTTGTGTATTGCTTAAAGTTAGCCTCTCACTTGCACATCTTGCTAACTAATCAATTAAAGTTAAAAAGTCTTAAATTTTTAAGAACCCAATTCACCCCCCCCCTCTTGGGTTGCCATCTGGGCCAACAATTGGTATCAGAGCAAGTGCTCATTTAGAATTTGATCTCACGATCAAGGGCTAAAGATCCATATGGCAACACAAATTGGTTCAAGTTTTGCTGAAGGTCATTCTACGAATCGACCTCCTTTATTTAATGGAACCAACTATTCATATTGGAAAGCTAGAATGAGAATATTCATTCAAGCTTCTGACTATGAATTGTGGGGAGTAATAATAATGGACCTAGTACACCCACACACCTTATTGATGGCACTATTGTTCCTAAGCCCGAAAGGGATTGGAATGATAATGATAGGAGAATGGCACAACTAAATGCTAAAGCCATTAATATTTTATATTGTTCCTTAGACTCAAATGAATTCAACCGAATCTCAACTTGTAATTCCGCAAAAGAAATTTGGGATAGGTTGGAAATAACTCATGAAGGAACAAACCAAGTTAAGGAATCAAAAATAAATATTTTGGTTCATAAATATGAATTGTTTACAATGGAACAAACTGAAACCATCACATGCATGTTCACTAGATTCACTGATATTGTGAATGGTTTAAAAGTCTTGGTAGAATTTATTCTAATGCTGACCTTGTGCGCAAAATTCTTAGGTCACTACCAAGATCGTGGGAAGCGAAAGTCACTGCTATCCAAGAAGCAAAGGACCTCAATGCATTACCTTTAGAGGAGCTTCTAGGATCCTTAATGACCCACGAGTTAACAATGAAGCAGCATGTTGAGGAGGAAACAAAAAGAAAGAAAACACTTGCCCTCAAGACTGCAGAAATGGAAGAGAGCAGCAGTGAAAGTAATGATGAAGATGATGAGGAAACTGCTCTCTTGGCCAAAAAATTCAGAAAGTTTATGAGAAAAAGGCCCTTCCATAAAAAGAAATTTGGAGCAAGAATTGATGGAGAAAAAGATAAGAAAAGGACAAGGAGAAAGAAAAAGAAAAGAGCCCTTAGTATGTTATGAGTGTAAAAAGCCAGGGCACTTTAGATATGATTGTCCTTTGCTGAAAAAGGCCTACAAGAAAAAGAAGAAAGCATACATGGCAACATGGTCTGATGAATCTTCCTCGTCGGAAGAAGAAGAACAAAAGGAAGTTGCCAATATCTGCTTCATGGCCAACGACGACGACAACGACAATGAGGTAAGTTCTGAAAACTCAAATGATGAATTACATTTGATGAAATGTTTGAGGCTTTCAATGAACTTATGATTGATTTTAAATCTTGAAAAAGAAGTATAAGTTTTTGAAAAATGACAATATTAGCTTAGCTAAAAGTAAAAATGAATTAGCTTTAGAAGTTAAGAACTTAACTAATGAAAAAGAAGAACTTAGCAAAGAAAGAGATAATCTTAATCAAGAAATAGATTTGTTAAAATCTGAAACTAAAAACTCAACAAAAGATTTAAAAGATCAATTAGAAACTTTAGCTTTAGAAAAAGAACAGCAAGTTAAAGAAATGACTCTCTTAAGAAAGAAGTTAAAAATATAAAGACATTGTTGAGAAATTCACCTTAAGTTCAACTAAACTAACATGATTTTAGATAGTCAAAAAGCTGTTTTGACAAAGCAGGTTTAGGATATAACACATAAGGAAACAAAAATCTTTAAAGAATATTTTTGTAAAAGCCAACCAAAGTAATATAACTTGTTTTAAATGTAATGAAAAAGGTCATAAATCATTTGAATGCAAAACGTTAAATAATAACAACAAGTTAAATGTTAAAGCTAAGAAAATATGGGTTCCGAAAGGAACAATTTTTGTTGCTACTAACCATGAAGGACCCAAGAAAGCTTGGGTACCTAAACATAAAGTTTGATTATGTTGCAGGAATGTCTTGTAGCCAAAAGATCAAAGAAAAAGTGGTACCTTGATAGTGGCTGCTCAAGACATATGACGGGTGACAAAGATGAATTCATCACCCTAGAAGAAAAGAAAGGTGGAGTTGTGACGTTTGGCGATAACGGTAAAGGTCAAATTATGGGCCTTGGTAAAGTTCGCATAACTCCATCTATATTTATTGATAATGTACTTTATGTTGATGGTTTGAAGCATAATCTAATTAGTATAAGCCAATTATGTGATAAAAACTTTAATGTTTCATTTAAATCTTCTATATGCACTGTAACTAATTCTATTGATGATAGCATTGTATTTACTGGTTATAGACATGGCAATGTTTACTTAGTTGACTTAGAAAAATTATCTTTGAGTGTCATTGCTTAATTGCTGACAATGCTAACATAAATGAAATTAGTTGGTTGTGGCATCGTAGATTAGGTCATGCAAGCACACACCTTATTTCAAAACTAATTAAAATGGATTTAGTTAAAGGATTACCTAAACTAGATTTTGAAAATAACAAAATATGTGATGCATGTCAATTTGGAAAACAAACTAGAAGTTCTTTCAAATCTAAAAACATTGTTTCAACTTCTAGGGCTCTAGAGCTACTTCACATGGACCTTTTGGACCAACTAGAACCACAAGTCTAGGAGGAAAGAAATATGGTCTAGTGATTGTAGATGATTATTCTAGATATACTTGGGTAATGTTTTTAGCTCACAAAGATGAGACTTTCTCGATATTCCTGAAATTCTTCAAGAAAGTCACAAATGAGAAAAACACTACTATAGTATCTCTAAGAAGTGATCATGGAACAGAATTTGAAAATCACTTATTTGAAAGTTTTTTTCTGAAAATGGAATTAATCATAATTTTTCAGCCCCTAGGACTCCACAACAAAACGGTGTAGTTGAAAGAAAAAATAGAACCTTAGAAGACATGGCCCGTACCATGCTATGCGAAAGCAACTTACCAAAGTATTTTTGGGCGGAAGCAATTAACACAGCATGTTACATCTTAAATAGAGCTTTAATAAGACCAATATTAAAGAAAACACCTTATGAATTATGGAATGAAAGAAAACCAAATATAAAATACTTTCATGCATTTGGATGTAAATGTTTCATTCATAATAATGGTAAAAACAACTTAGGAAAATTTGATGCTAAATCTGATGAAGGAATTTCTAGGTTATTCAACAACTAGTAAGGCATATAGAATCTTTAACAAGAAAACCTTAGTAGTTGAAGAATCCATTCATGTAGTTTTTGATGAATCTTTAGCAACTGGATCTGAAAAGATTGATGATGAGGAAGATACAAACATAATTGAAAAAGATCTTGAAAAACTTAATATTGAAGTATCTTCTGATCATGACAAGAAGCTAAAGATGATGATTCACATAAGGACGATGATGTCAATATTGATCATAATGATATAGATCTTCCAAGAGACTGGAGATATGCTCATAGTCATCCTAAGGAATTGATTATAGGCGATCCATCTCAAGGAATAAGAACTAGATCATACATGAGAAATATTAGTAATCATCTTGCATTTGTATCACAAATTGAACCTAAAACTATAGAAGAAGCTGAAAAAGATAATAATTGGATGTTAGCAATGCAAGAAGAACTAAATCAATTTACTAGAAATAATGTTTGGACTTTAGTTGAAAGACCTAAAAATCATTCAGTAATAGGATCAAAATGGGTTTTTAGAAATAAACTAGATGAAAATGGCATAGTAATTAGAAACAAAGCTAGATTGGTTGCTAAAGGATATAATCAAGAGGAAGGTATTGATTTTGATGAAACCTTTGCACCTGTAGCTAGATTAGAAGCCATTAGGCTATTACTTGCATTTGCATGTCATATGAATTTTAACTTATTTCAAATGGATGTAAAAAGCGCATTTTTAAATGGATTTATAATGAAGAAGTTTATGTAGAACAACCACCAGGTTTTGAAGATCACGAATTTTCAAATCACGTTTTTAAATTGCACAAAGCTTTATATGGTTTGAAACAAGCACCTAGAGCTTGGTATGATAGGTTAAGTAAATTCTTAATAGAAAATGATTTTACAAGAGGAAATGTTGATAAAACTTTTTTTGAAAAGAAAAAGTAAAGATTTACTTGTAGTACAAATATACGTAGATGACATTATTTTTGGTGCTACTAACGATTCTCTTTGTCAAGAATTTGCAAAGTTGATGCAGGGAGAATTCGAGATGAGCATGATGGGAGAACTCAACTTCTTCCTTGGACTCCAGATCAAACAATGCAAGGAGGGAATCTTTATCAACCAAACCAAATACACAAGAGAACTACTCAAAAAGTTTGGTATGGAAACAATGAAACCCCTCGGAACTCCAATGAGTCCTTCATGCAAGCTGGACAAAGATGAAGAAGGTAAAAAGGTTGATCAAAAGTATTATCGAGGTATTATCGGATCCCTTCTTTATTTAACAGCAAGTAGACCAGATATTATGTTTTCAGTATGTTTATGTGCTAGATTTCAATCTGAACCTAAAGAATCACATTTAATAGCTGTTAAAAGAATTTTAAGATATTAAATGGAACTAAAAATGTAGGTTTATGGTATTCTAGAGACTCACATTAAACCTAATTGCATATTCAGATTCTGATTATGCTGGATGTAAATTAGATAGAAAAAGCACAAGTGGTGCATGCCATTCTTAGGAAGTAACTTAATCACATGGTTTAGCAAAAAGCAAAATTCAGTTGCATTATCAACTACTGAAGCTGAATATGTAGCAGCTGGAAGTTGCTGTGCGCAAATCCTATGGATTAAGCGACAACTTGAAGACTATGGTATCACACTTGATAAAACACCCATAAGATGTGATAACACTAGCGCAATCAACTTAACTAAAAATCCAATTCAACACTCAAGACAAAACACATAGAAATTAGATATCATTTTATAAGGGAACATGTAGCTAATGATGAAATTTGTTTAGATTATGTAAACACTGAAGAACAATTAGCTGACATCTTTACAAAACCTTTAAGCGAAGAAAGATTTTGTTATCTTAGAGGAGAGTTAGGAATTTGTAATCCTTTTGAATAAATTTTGAAACCTCTAAGGAAATATATCTAGAGTTCTTTCAATTCTCAAAATCTTAAGGAAATTTTATCTAGAACTCATATCAATTTGATCTCTCAAAATCCATGATTTTTAATCATACTCAAAGATCAAATTCCGGGTTCATTTCGGATTCTCTGAATCTTGATTTTTTCTCTGAAATGGTTTCGGAGCCGACTCGAGAGTATCGGAGTCGACTCGAGTTTCTGCTGAAACTCAGGAGTCGACCCCTCCTCTGAGCGAGTCGACTCGAGATCGTGTCCGTGCTCTGTGACTTACCCGAGCCGACTCCACACTTTGCGCGAGTCGACTCGACGTGGTCCCAGTCGCTTTATTAGGGCACGAGTCGACCCACGGATCATTCTAATCATTCCAAATCATTCTCAAAACCCTCCAAAACCCTCCAAACCTTCCAAAATCTTCCAAAATCCTTAAACAATCATTCCAGATCAATGGCCCCCAAAACCCGTGGTGCTAGTAGTAGTGCCGGGATGAAAAGGAAGAAGACCGTCGACGACCCGTTCGCGAGCCGACTCCGGATTCTTCGCCTGCTTCCTCTTCGGAGTGATTCTCCTGCTCCACTGCCCTACTCCTCAGGTAGATCACCTTGCAGTAGAGTCATTACACAGGAAGAAAGTTGATTTTGATTGTTTGAGAATGAAGGATTCTTGTAGGGTCACAGTTGAGAAATGGGATTTGAAAAGATTTGTTCATTGGACTGTCCACTACCCTGCTCTAGTTAAAGAGTTTTATAAAATTTGTCTAGAGGAGATGATGGCTTGTCAGCAAGGTTAGAGGCATTGGTTTGAATTCACTCCTCATTCTATCTAATTATTGGACTTACCCCTGTCTGGACCTTCCACTTTGCCCCAGAAGGATAGATCTCCAGCCCTCACAAGATTGAATAGAAATTTTGAGGGATTTGAAGAAGTTTTGCTAGTCAACTGCCTTTGGAATTAAGATTCTCCACAACATCTGCAGCAGGATTTTTTCCCAAGACAGGCCGATTTGACTATTTCTGAGAGAGATATTTTTGTTATGGATGCTGTTGTTTCTGGGAAGCCATCAACTACCCAGGATGATATTATGGTATATTGCAGATTGTGGGGTAAGAGAAATCCTGTCTTCCCTATGGCATGGTTTTGACTAATTATTTCAGAAGCCAAGGGATTGTTTAGTGATAGTGAGCCCAAGAAATTTAAGACATACTGACTACTATTCTTTGGCCACTATTCACGCATGGGCTTCAAGAAAAATGGAAGTTGGATAAGAAAAGGTCAAGAAGATGTTAGAGCTGAGGAGGACAGAGTTGAAGACATTGGAGCTTCAGGTTGGACCTTCTGTTGCTCGTCTGAGGCAGGACCTAGCTGCATTACTCTCCTCCACCTCAGGCTTCATCTTCTTCTGTAGATTTTCAGATGACAGTTATGTCAACTTAGAGCTATTTTGCAGAATTTGATAATCAAAGGAAAGATGAAATTGGTCAATTGAGAGAAGATATTAGAGAATTAAAGGAAGAATCTTTCAAGACTTGACTTATTTTCATTTTCTGTTGGTACCCATGTTGATTCACTCAATGCTGAGCTTAAGAAGATATTTGAAAGACTTCAAGGGATAGCTGATGGATCCAACTTGATAGAACCAATCAGTTAAGAAGAGATATTGATGCAGCAGTTGATCAGATTCAAGTAAATGAATGACTTTAACAAATTGATATCATGGAATAATTGGACACTTAAAGAGTATAATTTTCAAGCGTGTCAAATGATTTTGATAATCAAGTATTTCTAGATTTCCTTATAGATTGTATCTAGGAATTTTGCTTTTATGATGTATTTGAACTTTGATGAATTTTTTTACATTTTGATGTAATTGATTACTTTTGAAGTAATGAGAAAAGTTATGTTCATTTCAATTATGAGTACCTTTGAATATCTTGAATGCTTATGTTTAATTTGATATAATTTTGAATATCTCAATACTCAATTGATAACTTAGATGCTGAATGAATTCGAATGAATTTAATCAATTGATGCTCTGATGCATCTCAACCTTTTTGTTGATTACAAAAAAGGGGGAGAGATTATATGATTTAATCGTATGCATCTTAAGGGGAAGAGATAAAATATGAATTGAATTAAATAAGGGGAGAGAATTAAATAAGAAAAAATTTGCTTAAGTTTTTGAATTTGAAAAATTTTGAATGATTTATAAAATTAAGGTTCATAGGGGGAGCTACCTCATTGAGGGGGAGCCTTTCCATGAACACAAAGTTGATTTTGGAATCAAATTTTTTCAATTTTATAATGCATATACTCAATGTTTTTGTCATCATCAAAAAGGGGGAGATTGTTGAGAAATTATTGAAACATAATTGCCCCAACTTTATTGATTTTGATGATTTCCAAAAGCCATGAGTACCTTAAAGAAACAATGTGTTTATTTATCAAAAACCTTGAGCTTATTCAAATTGAAAGGAATGGACTAAATGGTTATATTCAATGAGTTTTGAATCTATTAGAAAAAGAAGTTTCAAGCTCTATGCTTAAAAGATTTCAAAAAGGAATTTTTACACATTATAATTCAATCGATGAATTCTTGAAACATGTCTTGAATCCATGCTAAATGTCATATTTAATGTATTCAAGTCAAATTTATATTTAAATTTATTGGGACAAGTTTTAAAGTCTATCAGAACATTTTTCTGATTTTTGTATCGCTCCCGAGCCGACTCAAGGGTTTCCGAGTCGACTCCCCCTGTTTTTCAATGTTTCCGAGTCGACCCTTGGTTTTCAAGAGTCGACCCCTGAACCTTGCGAGCCGACTCCTGTCTGTGCGAGCCGACTCCGCTCAAACAACAGAAACCATTTTTGAGCACTTCTCGAGTCGACTCCCCCATTCTCGAGTCGACCCCTGAAAGTTATGTTTCTGGTAATCGACTTCGAGCCGACTCCCACAAAGCTCGAGTCGACTCCGAAATCTGGGCGCGATTTTTAACGATGACACATCAGCCCCAACGGTAAGATTTTGAATAACGGCTATTTTTCTTTGTCTCTAACGGATATATTTTTGCAGATTCTATAAATAGAGGAGCTCTTTTCAAATCAAAACAAAAGAGAAAATCAAAAAGAGAGAAAAGAATATCTTTGAAAAGAGGGAAAAACAGAGCATATTGGAAAAATCTTTAGCTCAAAATAGAGTGATTCAAAAGGAGTGAAATCCAAGAGGAAGTTTCGTCTGCTCCAGATCATCAATCCACAAGAGTCAAAAGAAAATCCAAAGCATTTCAAAGATCAAATCGAGGATTTTCAAATTCAACAAAAGGAGAAAAAGCTTCATCTCAACTCCAAAGTCTTCAACGGTCAAGAATCTTGCTGAGGCCTGATTCAACACTTCAAGAGGAGTTAAAGAGAAGAAGGAAGAAAGCCAAGCCACTACCATCTGCAATCTTATCAGGCTTTTCTAACCCTTTTTATACTTCATTTGTATATTTGCTCAAGGGGAGCATTCTTATTAAACTCTTTATTTTATTTTGCTGATTCAATCAGTGGATTGAATCAGTGGAGGTTTATACCTCGTTGCAAGCCGGAGTGCTTGTGTTGGGTTAGTTGTGAGCCCGTGAAAAACAACGTGTAGGGTTTTGTGCTGGTAAGCCCGAGTAAAACCAGCTGGGTTCGTTGTGATCCCGAAAACAACAAGTTTGAGTTGTGAGCTTGGAAAACAACTCGGCTGTAATCTAGAGAGATTATAGTGTGGACCCAAGTGAATCTTGGGAGTGGACGTAGGTGTTGGTTGCACCGAACCACTATAAAATTATCTTGTGTTTGCCGTGCTATATTTTCTCTTTCTCTATCTCTTATTAATTGCTTGTGTATTGATTAAAGTTAGCCTCTCACTTGCACATCTTGCTAACTAATCAACTAAAGTTAAAAAGTCTTAAATTTTTAAGAACCCAATTCATCCCCCCCCCTCTTGGGTTGCCATCTGGGCCAACAATCTTTCATAGCATTAATCCATTTATCAGACTTATCACTATTAATAGCTTGTGAAAATGAAACAGGATCTTCATAAATGCCACAATCAAAATATAACTCTTGCAAATAAACCAAATAATCATCTGAAATAGCTGATTTCTGTATCCTTACAGGTTTACTTAATGTTATTCCATATGGTTCATTTTTGTCAGCTATTGGTAGGTTAGACTCTTCATGGGGTGCTTTTTCATTCAAACATTGTTCATTATTATTTTGTTTCTGTAATTCTGGAACAATGCATGGAATGATTGTAGGTTTAGAAACATTTATGGGTAATGAAACATTAGCCCTTACTTCATTGATATCCACAATCTGTTTGTCAGCACTCCCACTCACCATTCTCAATAAATTTTGCATTGTCTGTCTCAATAATTCTAGAACTATGGTTTGGACAATAGAACCTGTACCCTTTGGATTTCTCTGGGTAACCTATAAAGTAACCATTGACAGTTCGAGAATCCAATTTCTTGTCATGTGGATTATACAGTCGTGCTTCTACTGGATAACCCCAAACATGCAGGTGTCTTAAACTAGGTTTCCTTCCAGTCCATAACTCAAAAGGAGTTTTAGAAACTGCCTTACTAGGAATCCTATTCAGTAAATATACTACAGTTCTAAGTGCATATGTCCACAAAGATTTGGGTAATGAGGAATTACTTATCATACTCCTAACCATATCCATTAATGTTCTATTTTGCCTTTCTGCCACACCATTTTGTTGAGGTGTGCCTGGCATAGTATACTGTGCACATATGCCATGTCTTTCGAGGAATTTTGCAAATGGACCTGGATTTTGCCCTGATTCATTATACTTTCCATAATACTCACCACCTCTATCAGATCTTACTATTTTCACTTTTCTGTTTAATTGTCTTTTAACCTCTTTAGTAAATATCTCAAGAGAATTTACAGCTTGAGATTTCTCTTTAAGCAAATAGACATATCCATAACAAGAAAAATCATCTATAAAGGTGATAAAGAACTTTTCTCCACCAAAGGATGGAGTGTCAAAAGGTCAACATACATCAGTGTGTATAATTTCAAGAAGCTGTGTACTTCTTGTGGCTCCTTTCTTGTTATGTTTGGTTTGCTTTCCCTTAATGCAATCCACACATAAACCAAGATCAGTAAAATCTAGATTTGGTAAAATCTCATTCTTTACTAATCTTTGTAGTCGTTCTTTGGATATATGACCCAAACGTTTATGCCACAAGAAAGCAGAGTTGTCATTAGCCATACTACGCTTAATTCCAATATTTTGATGGATACACATCAGGGATGCAGAAAATTCATCATCAAGTTTCAATTTATATAATTCATCCATAAGAATTCCAGAACCAATAAAGGAATCATCTTTATTAAATAAACTGAAACATCCTTTTTCAATCTTAAAACTAAACCCATTAACATCAAGTTTCAAAATAAAAACTAAATTTCTAGAAAGTGAAGGAACATAGAGAGTTTGCAGTAGATTCAGGTGATGCCCAGTATCTAAAGTAAAACGATAAGTCCCTATGCCTTCAATTGGGGCCTTCTGTCGGTTCCCCATGAACAAGAAGTTCTCATTTGGGTTTATGCTATGGATTATAAAGAATCCCTGCATTACATTGGAAGCATGAGTAGTGGCACCAGAATCCAACCACCAAGTGTTAGAAGGAACTTCAGATAAGTTTGATTCATAAATTGGAGAAGCATGATGAAAGATACCTTTCTTTTCGAACCAAGCTTTCCATTTCAAACAATCTTTCTGATAATGTCCTTCTTTCTTACAAAAGTGATATTTATCTTTCTTTCTTTCCTTCTTATCATTATCAGGTGATACTTTAGTGGGTGCTTTCTTCTTAAATTTCTTGGATTTTGGCTTGATAACTTTACCAGCTTCTTGACCCACTAGGTTTATTGAATGATCCCCTTGTGCTTTCAATCTCCTTTCCTCTTGAGTAAGCTTACTGGTCAATTCATTAACATCACATTTATCTTTAATAATGTTATAGTTAATTTGAAAAGGCCCATACTCTTGAGATAACGAGTTCATAATAAATTGTACCAAAAAGGAGTCATCCACAACTATTCCTAGTGTCTGAAGTCTTGTTGCAATATTAGTCATATCTAGGACATGTTGCTGCATACTTCGTGACCCATCATATTTCATGGTCATGAGTTCAGCCATCAGTGTCCCTGCAAGTGACTTATCAGCGGAACGAAAGCGCTCTTCCACAAGCTTAAAATATTCTTTAGCTGTTACACTTTCTGGAAGAGTTGATTTAATATTGTTGGCTATTGTCATTCGCATGAAACTTAGACATAATCTATTAGATCAGTCCCATGCTTTATGTTTAACTTCTCTGCCTCACTGCTCGTATCAATAGGCTTTTCTTCTAATAGTGCCAAGTCAAGATCCAAGACACCTAAATGAAAATTGACTTGCTCACGCCATTCAGAGAAGTTGAAGCCATTAAAGATAGTAACAGTAGAAGCATGTAAATGAAGAGAAACAGCTGCCAAAACATAAATGCTCACCATAAATATTCAAATTCAGATAATTAAATATAAAATATATTGTAAATTTCCTTTGGATAAATACAACAATATATATATCATAATTAGAATGCTATTTAAACTTTTAAAGAAATTAATAAATCTTATCAAATATATATATATAGTATCTTTGGATATCCATATAAATTTGATAAGAGAATATTAGATTTTCTTCTTTAGGTTTGTTGGTTATAGAATAATAATCCACCTTTGGGTGAATTCTTAATTTCTAACAACCAATCAAATCATTAACAATATTCTATAAAATTTTATAAATTATATGACTGAATATAAATTAGTTTGGCCACTTTGGTGACTAACTAACTAATTTAATCTTGATGTCATATTATTAAAATTTTATATCTTATATGACTAAATATAAATTAGTTTGGCCACTTTGGTGACTAACTAACTAATTTATTCTTAATGTCATATAGCTATACAATAATATTGATATCAAAATTTCATAAATTATATGACCGAATATAAATTAGTTTGGCCACTTTGGTGACTAACTAACTAATTTATCTTAATGTCATATAACTATACAATAATACTAATATCAAAATTTCATAAATTATATGACTGAGTATAAAATAGTTTGGCCACTTTGGTGACTAACTAACTAATTTATCTTAATGTCATATAACTATACAATAATACTAGTATTATTAAAATCGAACATTCAATTTTGATAATGACAAATATAATATTACTGCATGCATTAGCCGACATAAAACATCATAGATTATCAATCTGCTTCAATCTATAAATATCAATTTTGCCATACATACTAGTATAACACAATGATCTAATCTATGCATGCCATTAATTCGTAACAGGAGCGATGAACCTTTCATGAAATAGATTAATAGCCATTAATACTGTCAATCATAACTTTAAAAGATTAAACATTCATCGTTAATTCATTCCGATAAAAAAATTAATCAATCATAATATATGAACAAATTATTTATTTTAGAACCTTGGCTCTGATACCACTTGTGAGCAATAAAGGATCTTCAATAAATTAATTTGTTACATATAAAATAACATACTTACCTGATGCGGAATTCATCCTAATATTATTTACCTGATGCGGATACGGAGTTCATCATGATAATATATAGACTTGAGACTTAGAATGTCTTCAGATAGTAGCCTCATTCCTTTCATAACAGAGAACGATGGATTTTTGTTTACTTCTCCTGGCAGAGAAGACCAATTATTTATATATTATAACATCAATCAAATACCAATTAATGTCTTTAATTTCTCTTAATACCTCAGCTTAATGCTAATGACTTAATCTTTCGGACCATTAACCGGTAACCCTTCATTTTCTGGACACGCAGAAAAGTGGGTGGCCCTTCACCTTTCGAGGCATGATTGAGAAAAGAGCGACTCTTTACCTTTGTAACAATCTTGCATTAAAAAAAGATTTTGCATTGAAGGGTTAATCTAACATTTAAAACTAAAATTTTTATTTGACCACTATTTCATAAAATTTACAAATCCCTTGAAGTAGTTATTTAAATTCCATCTCTAAAGGAATTATTCTTAAATAGCACATGAAAATCGATTCGAAAGCAGACAAAATATTGAATTTGTTTTTATACCAAAATATTTACATAAATATTATAAAATTTATTTACATAGATTTATTTTAATAGTATTTTGTTTAAATTATTAAATTTTAATTAATATTTACATAAATATCATTTATTTAATAAATATATATTACATAAACAATAATATTTATTAAAATATAATTATTATTAATAAAATATTCTATTAATAATATATATTATTAACATAATATTATTTTATAATAATAATATCCACAAGCATTTATTACTATATATTTTATGACATAAATTTATTTTAATTAATAAAATAATTATAATGAAATTATAAATTTAATTAGGAACATTGTAATAATTTATAAATATTTTATTTATTATTAAATAAATAGTTTTTAATAAAATTAATAAATATAAATATTTATACATAAGTATTATATATAAATATTACTATTTCATAAATATTATTCATATGTACAATAATATAAAAATAAATATTCTAATATTAAAAATAAAATATCAACTTTGAAATAATAAATATTAATAAGTATATTGAAATAAATAATAAATATTTATTGTATAAATATTCAATATGTACATAAAAAATTAAAATAATTATGTAATTAATTATGTGAATTTATATAATATATAAAAAATAGTTATAAAAAAACTTTACAATCCTTGCACAAAATTTTATTTTCAAATGCAACTATCCAAATAGAAAATTTATAAAATTCAAAAATTTAGAAATTTTAAATTTTTTAAAATAATTTATCCAATATAACTTTATTGGTTTTGAAAACTCCAAGTCTCTAGAGGGATGAAGATGCTCTAAACGCCGAGTTAGAAACACTAAAGAATTTGAATCTTGGTGGACTTTGGAATTCCACGCGCATGCCAACAAAAGAAATGGTACTAGCTTGCCTTCTTCACCAGAACTCTTCACAAAACTTATCCTATACCTCCATAACTATGATCATTTTGATCAATTGAAAACTCCTCAATTGGCTGAGAAAATTAGCCACATAAACAAGAATGCCCATCTCATACACATAGGAATTTAGCGAGCATCCGAATAAGAAAGCTCCTTAGGTGTCTTATTTATTTAGGATTGGAATCTTAACAGCTCTTCTGATAACTCTGGCCAACGAGGATCATTCCAACCTTTCAAATAATGCCTGAACAAAATAAGAAGGAAAAGTGTTGCTACACCGCATTTGATAATTGGTGCGCATGCTAAGAACAGAAATATTGATGCGTCAAAGGCAAAAAAGATATTTCCTGTTCTAAGCGCACCGATGCACATGCATAAATCATCAGGTGCAGTGCGTGCGACTTGCACCGCACCCAATGCATAGACTTTTTCAAATAGGAAAGGGACATCCAATGTGGACAATTCTATTGTGTGTCTAAGCAAAGGAAGAAACCTTCATGCGTTCTTCGAGTCCATGGCTCCCCATCCTGTGCCCATTTGAGGCTGCCCTTTTTTTTTTAAGGGGCTGGACGCGGTCCACACCTAATTGGGATGAGGTCCAACCTATAAAGGAGGATTGTGTCCAAGTATTATAGTAAATAAACCTCATAATCCTAAGCCATACATTGGACCGATTAAACTTTGATCAAGCACACCTACGCACCCCAAACTTAACCTAGATCGCTCCTCTTAATATGAATGAAAACTTGTGCTGAAATCAAGGCTATCACATGCCTTGATTGCTGCCCCAAAGGTTTATATATACATTTAAAGAAGGCCTAATTGGGAACACCGAAACAATCACCTATCCTACCTCGAAAACCCTGCCCACATTAAAACTCAAGAAACACACTTTTTCTCCTCATTTTAATAATATGGCATTTTCACTATTTGCATCAAAAACACCATCTTTAGAGAAACACTGTTCCATCTCACCTTCTACCCTTCCCTAACCTTAAAGCATGCATCGAATAGATCATAGTATGTGTCAACGTTATGTGCTTTGAGGATCGTGCGTAAGGGTGCTCTCGCGTCTGGTAGGTATCAGCTTTAAGATTCGTGCGCGGCTTTTGTCTGTGTGATTTCCGGCGATCGTCTCCGTCTCCGGCTTCGCTGCTTTCGGTGGGCCATCGTCTGGGTGTCCCCTTCTGGCTCATGGCGTCGGATGGGGTCAATGGTGGTCGGTGAGTGGGCCGAAGGTTGGCTCAGCGGGCTTCTTCTGGGTATCTTCTTCCCCGACGCCGGCGGATATCGCGCGGCTGGAGAATGCATTCCCGGAGGTTATTCAGCTTCCGGTGGAGGATCTGAAGTCCGAGATGGGTGAATGGCATGTTCGAGCTATCCTAGCTCGTTCTTATCAGAAATGGGTTCCGGCGGACGCCTATGTTCGGGAGTTTCGTCGTGCCGGAATCCGGGGGGAAATCTTGCCGATCAGCTTGGCCTGCCGCAACCACATCTTCCGGTTTGAGGACTCGGAAACTGCAGAGCTGGTGTTGAATCGCCCTTGGATCATCAATGGGCAGATCATTGGCATGGATCGTTGGAAGCCGGAGTTCGTCCCGGCTGAGAACGCTATCCCCTTCGCCCTGGTTTGGCTCCGTCTTCCAAATCTTCCTCTTGAATTCTGGAAGGAGGACTTCCTGCGAGCGATCACTGAAGGTGCCGGGCAGTTCCATTGTCTTGATGCGGCGACCATGGCCAAAAGCAGGGGAAATTATGCTCGTATCTACTTGCGGATGGACCTCCGGCGTCCCCTCCGGCCGGGTACCCGAGTGCAGGGCATTTCTCTTCCTTTTTGGCAGCCGTTCATCTACGAATCCTTGGAAGGATTCTGCCCGAGTTGCGGTTCTCTTCACCTGGAAGGACCATGCTCTGTGTCGACCGAATCAAGCGAGAAGTCAGTCTCTCCTTCCCCTGCTTTCGGCCCCTGGTTAACGGCTGTTCGTCAACGTCGGGAGTCTCCTGGGCAGAAACGGGAGGAACGGAAGAATCCTCAGACTAATATTGGCTCCAAGGCGTCGAGTAGTGGCGTTCATTCCCAGTTGAATCGGATGACGCAGCAACCGTCGGCCGTGGAGAAGGATGGGTGGAGGCAGCCGGTGAAGGTGGCGCGCCGAAAACTGCCCCCGTCATGATGAAGACGACTGTGCCGGTGCAACGGTCGAGTGACCAGGGTGTTGACTCTCAGAAGGGGAAGGAGGTGCTATCAGCTCCCTTGAATGCTGCTGTTAGTGTGCCGGTTACGTTCTGTGCCGGTACTGTAGCCGCAGTGAATTCTCAATTGAAACCTGAACTGAAGGGGAGAAATGCTATTCTTCAGTCCAATGTTCAGACAATTCTTAATCCCTTCAGCTCATCTGGATTGGGCTCGACCAGTGGCAATTCTCAGGGTGGTGAGGATGCTTTTCTTGGCCCTCTGAAAAGGGCCAGATCGGTCGACTGCCCGGCTCCGAGATCCATATCCAAATTAGTGAAGAGGAAAGGAAAAGGGAAAACTTCTTTGCCTAAAAGCAATGAGGGGGCTCTTAACTCCCTAGCCAAGAAGTCATTACTATCTTGTATCCAGGAAGCTGGTCAGGGGGTGAGCAAGCCCAGAACTGATACGAATGTCACTTTACCCATGGAGGAATCAGGTGAAAACACTGTGGGTCCTCTTTCTGATACTATACCTCGGATCAGTCCTTGCCTCCTGTGGTTCCAGGTGTTGATTCAGATGGCTTGATAACAGAGTATCCAATGATTACTGATAGTGGCACCCTCGGTAATGGATGTTTATCTGATATGACTATGGTGGAAGACCAAGGAGGGGTCCCAGTCCCCCCAATCTTTAAATGAAGATACTTATATGGAATGTTCGAGGAGCTCGAAAGCCTTCCTTTCGATCCTCGTTTAATAGATTGTTGCAATTACATAATTTTGATATATGTGTGTTGTTGGAAACCAGACTGTCAGGTGATACTTTAGCCCGGCTCCGGAGGGAGATTTCCCGCTCGTGGTTATCGTATGCTGTGCAGGCTGAGGGTATGTCTGGGGGTATTTTGGCCATATGGCGTGACTCTGCTGTTTCGATTGAGGCTTTTCATCAGTGTAACCAGCAGATTGGTCTTCTTATCTCTGTGGGGTCCACTGACACCTGGCTTCTGTCGACTGTTTACGCCAGCACGGATTATAGGGAGCGGCGGATTCTTTGGTCTGAGCTGCTTTCCCTTCTTGGTCAAGGTCTCCCTACCATTATTGCGGGAGATTTTAACTGTATCACTGAGGCCAATGAAAAACGTGGGGGTAGACGGGTTTCGGCCTCTGCTGATATTACTGAATTTAATTCTTTTATTGGGACTGCTGGTTTATTGGATCTGGGGTATTCCGGAACCCAATTCACTTGGTGTAATAATCGCCATGGCTCAGCTCGTGTATGGGAAAGACTTGACAGAGCTTTGGCTACGGCCCAGTGGCTTCACAAGTTTCCAGCGGCCCATGTTTCTCACCTGCCCAGGATTGCTTCCGACCATTGCCCCTTATTGATCTCTACTGAGGCTGATCAGTATCACCGTAGACAGTTTAGATTTGAGCATTTCTGGACTGTCCACTCGGGGGCTCGGTATTATTTCTCAAATTTGGCATCTTCCCATCAGGGGTAATGCTATTTACCGCCTTTCTCGTCGTCTGATGCTGGCTAGACGGCGTCTTGCCAGATGGAATAGGAATGATGTGGGAAATCTGGATCGTCAGATTGATCGGGTGGAAGCAGATATTACAGCTCTTCAGGAAAAGGAGGATCAGGAGGGATTTCTGCTGGACCCGGACCTTCTCACTTTGCGGGATAAGCTTGCTTGTCATCACTCTCTACTTCGCCAGCAGGAGATGTATTGGAGACAGAGGTCAAGGCTTCAGTGGATCCGTGAGGGGGATCGTAATACTAGATTCTTCCATCAGGCTACCCTGAAGCGGCGTGCTGTTAATAGAATTCGGAGGCTTGTGGATATAGAGGGGCAAGGCCATGAGGATTATCAGTCTATTCGGGATCTGCTTCTTCATTTCTTTCAGTCTAGATGGGCTGACTCCTCTGGTAATGGTGATCCGGTTGTCAGAGTTCCTGACTCCAGGAGAGTCTCTTCTCAGGACAATGATAAGCTGTGTAGGCCGATCACTGCTGAGGAAATTCGGATGGCTCTGTGGGAGCTTGGACCGGAAAAGGCCCCTGGGCCAGATGGATTTCCCCCCCTATTCTATCGCCACTACTGGGACATTGTTGGTCAGGAGGTGATTCAGGCTGTTCAAATTGTCTTCCATTCGAAGCAGATTCCCTTGGATTGGAATCGGACTCTTGTTACGCTTGTGCCTAAACGGTCCGATGCATCTCTTCCTCAGCACTTCAGACCTATCAGCCTCTGTACTACCCTGTATAAATTTGTGCTCGCCTCTTGGTTGGTCGTCTTCGGCTTGTTATCCCCCGTATTATTTCTTTGGAGCAGGGGGCTTTTATTCGAGGGCGTTCTATTTCGGACAACGTCCTCATTGCTCAGGAATTCATGCATGATCTCCAAAGAGCTCCTGGGAAAAGATGTCTTATGGCAGTGAAACTTGATATGGAAAGAGCTTATGATAGAGTGAGCTGGGCCTTTCTGGAACGGTCTCTTCAGGAATTCGGATTTGCTGATCTCTTTATTGAGTGGATTATGGCTTGCATTCTGAGACCGTCCTTTTCTCTGCTTATCAATGGGAGTCCTACTGAGTTTTTCCACTCTTCGGTGGGTCTGAGACAGGGGTGCCCACTATCTCCTTTGTTATTTATTCTTGCTGTGGACGATCTTTCTCGTGCTTTCCATCAGGCTCAGCAGGATCGTCGGATTGTCCCGTTCATGGCCGGGAGTGAGGGCCCTCTGATTTCTCACCTTCTTTTCGCCGATGACTGCATCCTTTTGGGGAAGGCCTCTATTGATAATGCTGCCTCTTTTCACTCTATTCTGCAGCGTTATTGTCAAGCTTCGGGCCAAAGAGTTAATTTTCTTAAATCATCTATCTGTTTTAGTCCGAAGACCCCCAGATCTATTAAGCAAGCTATAATTGAGCTATCTGGTATCACCTCTATGACGGACCGTCTTATGTATTTGGGGATCCCTATTACCGGTAGACGGGCCCGTTGTTCTGACTATGCTGAGATAGAGAGACGGATCCGTCAGCGTACTGATGGATGGCCAGTTACTAGCCTTTCTATGATGGCCAGGGTCACCATCATTCGCTCTATCTCTCTTCTATTCCAGTTTACCTCCTATCCAATACTGTCATGCCGATCACCTGCCTGAGAAGGATTGATAGATGCTTCAGAGATTTTCTTTGGGCTTCGATGCAGGAGGGTCATGGTATTCACCTATTATCTTGGGATAGGGTTTGTATGCCTATCTATGAAGGGGGTTTGGGGATTCAGCCTTTGATTGCTAGAAGGGAAGCTCTTCTTGCTCGGCACGCTTCACGATTCCTCCTGGAGCCTCAGTGTTTATGGAGTTCTGTGATGCATGCGAGATACGGAGACTGGGCTCCTGGCTCGACCATTATGCCGCCCCGGGGCTCTTCGTCCTTTTGGAAGCAGATCTGTAGTCATAGCCAGGCCATCATGAACAACATTTCGTGGCTGATTGGTGATGGTTCTTTGATTGATGTTGTCAAGGATGCCTGGATTTCTGAGCTCCCTCTCATGCGGTGGCCCACCTATATCAGTATGGATGTCCCCCCCAATCTCAGGGTTAAGGATTTGATTTCCTTAAACCCCTCTCCTGGCATATTCCTTCGGTGACCCGCTTGTTTGGAGCAGAGCTGTCTTCTCGGATTATCTCGCTTCCTCTCATGGCTGGCTGTGTTGCAGATTCCAGGGTTTGGCAGAGATCTTGCTTTCCCAAGGCCCCCATTAGAGATCTTCTGGATATGTTCAGGCCACAGGCGCAGTGTACGAAGGACGCTCGCTGGATCTGGAAGCTTCCTATTCTTCCCAGGGTTCAGCTCTTCATCTGGAAGCTTCTTTGGGACTGTCTTCCGACTTGCCTTCTCCTATCCCGGAGGGGTCTGTCTATCCAGCCGACTTGCCCTCTGTGCAGTCAGGCGGAGGAATCTCTGGACCATGCTATATTTTATTTCCCCAGAGCGAGACGGATATGGGTTCTCATGGGTTACCCTAGGAGAGCTGATATTATGGCTGATTTGCGATCCTCTTTCTTTCAGGAGATCCGGTATGGCCCTCTGAATAAGCGTGGTCTTTGGTCTGCCACTGCTTATCACATATGGCTTTCGAGGAATCAGATCATCTTCACCAACGACAGATTCTCTTATCACAGAGTTGTGAGGCAGATCAGACTGTTGTCTTCGGACTGTGCCCGGGGCTCTAGTGCTGTTGATGTTGACCCCTCTGGCCTCTGGGGCTCCCCTGCTGTCTTGACAGCGAACCGGTGTTCGGTTTTCTTCTCTTGGGAGCCCCCACCTCCAGGGTATGTCAAAATCAATTTTGATGGGAGTGTCCGTTATAGAGCTGCGGGCTCTGCTTTTATCATTCGTGGGCATCAGGGTGATCTCTTAGCGGCGGGAGGCTTTGGTACCCTCGACTCATCTGTTCCTATGTCGGAGCTCATTGGTGCGTGGGGGGGTCTCTCGTATGCTATCAGAACTCTCAAGGCCCATAAGATTATGATTGAGGGGAATTCTATGACTGTCATCTCCTGGTTGTTGAGGGACGCTGTTTGGATATTCCCTCAAATCCGATTTTGTTGGACTGCCGGTCCATGTTGAGGGAAATCCAGTCTGTTCAGATCCGCCATATCTTCCGTGAGGCCAATGCGGCGGCAGACTGGGTGGCTTCCTTTGTAGCTCAGCATGCGGGACCATGGACTTGGAGCCCTGCGGACCCCTGCCCGATCCTTCTCCAGCAGATTTATATTCAGATGTATCTGGGCTGATTCATATGAGGAGTGTATGATCGCCCGTTTTGTAACAAAAAAAAAAAAAAACCTTAAAGCATTTCAGTAAGCACATTTCCTTCGAATCTTAAATTTTAAGTCCGTTGTTCCTCTACTTTAAGCCTCTCTATAAGTAATGTCACCCTTACCATCTTGGTTATCTTTATATGACAACATCGGCCTTCTCAATAACCATGCTTAAAAACCTTTACATGGACGCTTTCTACACTCAAATGAGTCCCCCCTACAATCCAAGCAACAATAAGCTTGAGCGAGCGTACTGCATGCCTAGCAACCAGCGACTTCAGCAATGATGCAGTCCAAGTAGCCATGAAGTAGTTTCAGTCCTCAAAATGGGTTATTAGATTCAGTCTCTATATCCCAAAAAAAAAAAAAAACCTATGGTGACCCAACACCTCCCACAAGATCGGTACTTAAGTCATTAAAGTAGACTTCAAATCCTCAAAAATGGGCTCCTGAGCTCATCCCCAAAGCAAATGATGACCTAGCATTTCTTTAACCCAAATACTAAGGCCTTCAAAGTAGATCTCTAGTAGAGATGGGCACTGGCCATGTCGTGCCATGCACGGCCCAGGCCCATCGTGCCTTTAGGGCACGGCCCGCCTAGGCAGCTGTGCTTGGCTGATGCCTAGGCACCAGCCTAGGCAGCAGTTGGGCTGTGCCTTGGCACGACCGACCCTCGTGGGCCATGCCAAGGCACGGCTCTAGTGCCAATTACTAATATTAATAATAAAATATTAGTAATTTCAAATATTATTTATCAAAAGTAATTTCAAATATTATTTATCAAACCGCATGCTCATATAATATTAATAATAAAATAATATCAATTACTTTTGATAATGCATCTAATAATAATTCTACTGTTGCATTATTAAATGACTCTTTGCATCCCATTTTAGTTAGACAATTATTTCATATTAGATGTGCATGTCATATATTAAATCTTTCTGCTCAATCTGGCATGAACATAATTCAAGAGGTTAATTCAAAATTAGAAATGCAGTTTCTTTTATTCATGCTTCAAGGTCAAGACTTCAAGAATTTAAACAATTATGTGTAGATAATGGTAAAAGTTTTAAAAAATTTAAACTTGATGTAATAACTCGTTGGAATAGTACCTATACCATGATACATAATGCATATCCATATAAGAACTTATTAAGTGCTTATATTAATGAGCGTGGATTAGGATTTACATTGACTGAAGCTGATTGGCATCAAGGTAAAATTTTAGAAGATTTTTTTGTTACTTTTTATGATGCTACAAATGTTCTTTCAAGTATTTATTATCCAACTTCTTGTTTATTTTTACAAAAAGCATATGTAATTAGTAAAATTTTAAAGAATATAGATATCATGAAGTTTTAATACCTATTATACGTAATATGAAAACTAAATAGAATAAATATTGGGATAGGATATATCCAATGCATAACTTAGCTGCTGTTTTTGATCCTAGAGTTAAATTAAATGATATAATTTTTTTAATTGATCAATATAGTGAAAACATGAATCAAAATCATGAACCTACTAAAGATGAGGTAACACGACTTCTTAATGATATTTATGATTTATATAATGATAAAATTTATGGATCTAGAATACGTGCTCAAAGCTCTGCTTCTTCTTCTAAATCTCATTCGTCATCTATTTTTTCATTCAATAGAAGACATGCACATGCTTCATCTTCTTCATCTTCTTCATCTTTAAGTAATGAATTGAAATTTTATTTACGAAACGATCTTCATTCTACATATGATGAAGATCAAATAGAAAATCTAGATGTATTAGCTTGATGGAAGAGTGTTAGAAATCAATAACCTGTTATGTCTGCCATTGCATAAGATATTTTAGCTATGCCGATGTCCACAGTAGCATTGAAATCTGCTTTCAGTGTAGGTCGACGTATTTTGGATGAAAAGAGAAGTAGAATGACTGGCGAGACAGTTGAGATGCTTATCTGCTTCAAAGATTGGTTGGATGCTTAGGCGAGGCTTCAAGATAAAGGTGGACATGACTTAACCAGTGAAGATGATGATGACACAAATACTAACTAATGAGTGAGTCATTTCTACTTTTATAATTATATTTTTATTTTTTAAATTGTTAAAAACTTAAAGTGAATCATCTTTATTTTTTTTCTTTCTATTTTTTTCTCCTTACTTATTGTATTATGTTCTGGAGGTCAGGCCTAGCCCCCTCTCTTCTGTACCATTTTAATTTTAAATTAATAAACTGATAGAAGTCTATGCCAAACCCTCCACCATTAAGGTGGCTTCATATTAATAAAATTTCTTTATTCCTAATAATTTTTAATTTATCAAAAAAATATTTTTTATACAAAATTTTTTTATTTGAGCCCACCTGGGCCGTGCCGGCATGCCGGCCCAGGCCCGTCATGGGTCGTGCTGTGCTAGGCCAACGGAAAAAAAATTTTGAGCCCGGCACGACATGGTTTACTAGGCCGTGCCTGGCACGACCCATCTGGGCCTGGGCCGTGCCATGCCATGGGCGGCACAGCCCAGTAGTGCCTACTTCTAATCTCTAGTTTCAATCAAATGGAACATTGCTCTAAAGTCCCACAACACCTTAAGCCCAAGTTTAGAAAGTGACCTAAGCACAAAAGTGGCTTGAGCACTACTCCAAAAGCAACCAAGCTTGAGTTTGGAGTGAGCCTTATTTAAGCCTCAAAAGAGAGTTTTACTCTTAAATAGGCCTCAAAAGAAAGTCATATTCCCAAATCAGGCTTCAAAAGGGAGTCTCGCTCATAGATCAACATTAAAAGGAGTCTTACTTCTAGGGCAACCTTAAAAGAAATCCTAATATAAGGCCAGTTTTAGAGAGAGTCCTACTCTCAGTCTTAAAAGAGAGTTCTACTCTTAGGTCCAGCTTCAAAAAAAGAGTCCTATTCCCAAATTAGCCTCAAAGGAAATCCTACTCATATATTAGCCTCAAAGGGAGTCATACTCTTAGATCAGCCTCAAAATGAAGTTCTACTCTTAGGTGAAACTTTAAAGGGTGTCCAACTTTCAAGACAACTTCAAAAGGAAGTCCTACTCGCAGGTCAATCTTAGAGAGAGTCCTACTTCGAGCCTCAAGGGAAGTCTTACTCTCATATCAAGCTTCAAAAGAAAGTTCTACTCTTAGGTCAATCTCAAAGGAAATTCTTCTTCCAAGAAGAGCCTCAAAGGGGAATTCTACTCCTAGGTCGACTTCAAAAGAAAGTTCTACTCTTAAGTGAGGCCTCAAAAGTAAGTCCTACTCCTAGATCAGTCTCAGAAAGAGTTCTACTTTCAGGTCAGGCCTTAAAAGGGAGTCCTATTCTCAGATCAAGCTCAAGGAGAGTCTTACTCTAAAGTTAGCCTTAGAAAGAAGTCCTAATCTGAGGCCAATATCAAAAGGAATCTTACTTCCAATTAGAGTCATACTCGTAGGTAAAGTCTCAGAAGAAAGTTCTACACCCATATCAGCCTCAAACGAGGTCTTACTCTAAAATGGAGCCTCAAAGGAGAGTTCCATTTTTAGGCCAATCTTAAGGGAGTCCTACTCTTAAGTAAAGCTTCAGAAACCTCAAAGGGGTCCTACTCTTAGGTGGAGTCTCAAGGAGGAGTCCTACTTGCATGCCAGACTCAAATAGAGTCTTACTTTCAAATTAGCCTTAAGGAGAGTCCTACTCTCAAGTAAAGCCTCAAAAGAGAGTTCTACTTTTAAATCAACCTCAAGAAAAGGCGTACTCCTAGGTAAAGCTTCAAAAAGAGTCTTATTCCTAGTGAAGCCTCAAAAGAAAATCCTACTCCCAAATAAAGTTAAAAGAGGAATCACTCTCAAGTTGAGCCAATTTAAAAGAATGCTGTGCTTCTAATTCAAGCCTAACTCAAACCAAAATACATACCTATTCCTAATTCGTGACTCGAAACCAGAATGAAACTTTGCTCCTAATTTAAGCTCTACTCGACTCAAAGAGAAACCCTACTCCTAATTCAAGTTTCACTCAAATTAAATAGAAGCCCTGCTCCTAGTTTAAGTTTTACTTGACTCAAAAAAGAACTCTGCTCCTAATTCAATCTTGACTCGAACTAAAATAAAACCCTGCTCAATTCAAAAAGAAGCCTTGCTACTAATTTGAGCTTGATTCGAAACAAAAAGAAGCCCTACTTGATCCAAAGAGGAGCTCTACTCCTAAATCAAGCTCGACTTAATTGAAATAGGAGCCTTGCTCCTATTCAAGATTTGATCGACTCAAAAAGGAGCCCTACTTCTAAATCAAGCTCGATTCAACCCAAAGAGGAGCCCTGCTCCTAAATCAAGACTAACTAGATCCAAAGAGAAGCACTTCTCCTTATCAAAGTCAAAAAGTAACCATGCTCTTGGTTTAAGCCAAAAAAGAACCATGTTTCTAATTCGATTAAAATTTTGAAGCCCAAAGCATTATTCTATCAAAGTCTTGGAGCCCTATTCCATCAAAATAGGAGCCTCGCTTTATCAAAAGACTTAGAATCTTGCTTTATCCAAACTCTAAAGCCCTGTTTCATCAAAGTTCTGGAGCCCTACTTCATCAAAAAATTGAAGCCTTGCTCTATTAAAACCCTAAAGCCCCGTTCCATCAAAAGTTAAAATCTTTCTCTATTAAAGCTTAGAGCCTTACTCCATCAAAACTTTTGAAGCATTGTTCGGTTGAAGATTGGAGTTTTGCTTCATCATAGTCCTAAAGTCCTACTTTATTGAAAATTAGAGTCTTACTCCATCAAAGACTTGTAGTCTTGTTTCATCAAAAATCTGGAGCCCTACTCGACTAAGAACTTAGAGCCTTACTCTTTTACCTAGTTAAGGCTAAAACTCAGAAAAGAAGGACTAATATGGAGGCAAAAGGAGGGTACGGAGAATGACAAGCTTATGATATTAATCATAATAATATAACTTCATACTTTGAAACCCAAAATAAATAAAAATAATAAAATTCTATTTATGCAAGGCTAACTTGAATTGTGATCTCTTAATTGAAAGTTTTCTAGCCTCCTAATACAAGAGTAATAAATAGTAAGGACTTACATCCACTAAAAATCTGGAACTCATATTATCTAAAAAGAAGTTGTTATTAAGAAAGTGCAAAACCTAAAACAGAAACACTCTTGTACCCCCATATCATCCACATCAAGGTAGTTCTGTCGAGGTGGAGGATAGTTCGGAGGTTGATAATTGTAAATCAATCAAGATGATTTAAGAAATCATATTAGAAATTATAATAAGGAAATCTTAAATCAAGTATTAGATTTTCAAGAATGCTAATCAAGTCAAGACCTTCTTAATATTCTATGTACCATAATTTGAGAAATCATAAGTTGCTAAAATATTTCCTTGATGCAATAGAATGCCTAATTTTTTTTAAAAGAGAATCTATAAAAGGGGCAATTGCTCACCCTTGGATGTACGTGAATCCGCCAGCTAAAAAATTGATTCACCAATCTATTTTTGAGCGATAATTTAACGTTCTCGATTTATTTCCTTCCTTCTCTTCTTTCTCATCAGTAACCATTGCTTCCCTCACCCATGCAGTCAAAACTAGCCACCTTCTATGGTTCAAACCCAAGAATGGTCCATATGATAAGCCCTCTCCATGGTTCCTATGTTGCACTAAAAAGTTCTAGCTGGTTTAGTACCATGTTGATTTGTTGATCTCAATGGCCTTAAGAGCCCTCCATCGCAGTAACATCGCGGTAACTAAGGCTAATGATAGTTGTAATCTCCCCCATGTGGAAAATGGTAAAAAAGGGAGGAGAAAGAAGCCATGACACGATGGTGGCGTCGTGCCGCCTCTTTCTTCTCCACCCCCTTCTCCCTAGAATAAATGGAGAGGGAGAGAGGAGTCTCCTCCCTCCACCCATCCCTATCACATCCCTATCAGCTGCTCAGGTAAGCCACCCCTCCTCTTCCATGAATTCATAGGGAGAGTGACAGTGAGAGTGACAGACGAAGAACGGGAGGAGCTCCTTTCGTTACTGTGCTCGGCCGCTCGAGGCGGCCGGAGGGGAGAGAGAGAAGGAGACTTCAGCCGCTCGAGGCGGCCGGAGTGGCGCAATGGAGGGATACCGGGCGGCCCTCCCTTCATAGTGGAACCAAGCCGGTCCACGGCTTGGTTCGGGCCCGGCGAAGTGCCCGCCGGCTCGCCGGGCCCGGGCTGCGAACGGCAACCTCCACCGGCATCGGGGCAGCGTCCGATGGAGGTCCGGCCAGCCGTGCCACCGGCACGAATCATGCCATGGTTAATCGAGAGAGAACGAGAGAGAAAAGAGAAAGAAAGAGAGAGGGGGAGCACGGCCGTGGCGCTGGCCGGCTCTAAGCCGGTCGTCGGCGACCGGGCCCCCCCGGGGAGTGGCCGGTGGCGGCCCTGGCCGCCGGCACAAGTCTTTCCTATTTCGGGTGAAACAGGGGAGCGCGGGGAGAAGACAGATCAGTGGGCCAGCTGGGCCATCCCACTTTGGGCCCTGTTGGGCCGACTCCGAGCCATTTTTGGGCCACATTTTGGACCCTATATTGGGTCGAGAATGGAGAAATAAAAATATGACCCAGATCAGTGTTGATCCTAGTTTCTTGGAGTATTTTTATTTCTCCATTTGGGCTTATATATTGGGAGATATTGAAGCCCCAAGTTGGCCCTGGGATTAAATTGGGTAGAGTTTAGGAGTCATTTTGATATGCTAATTTGGGACTAAAAATTGAAAAATTGATGCTGTAGCTACCTAGGTGCTTAAATAGCCGAATTACATTTTTGGATTAGCGCCAGAAGGTAAGTAAGCCATTTATCATAAGTTTCATAAATTATTAAAATATAAAAATTATGTATTTAAATACTATATTGATATATATTGCATTATTTGAAAAATAAGAAAATGGATTGGTACTCTTATTTGCAACTGAGCATTTACTATGATTAGTTTATTATTTATTATATTTACAAATAATTTGGTATCTATGTGGACAACTGATCAATTGGCATGACCTTTGAAATTGTTAAAGGTTTTAAAAATATACATGTGTATTTGACATGTTTAAATCACTGTAATTATGAAAAGTATATGGATTGCATTTTTGCAACGATACATGCTATTTGGCAAATGTGATATGAAAATGATACTTTGTGTATATGATAATATACCATGGTCCGCTATGATATGATATGATATGATGTGATATGTTGCATAACTCACTTGACATCGGGACCCACCTTCATAGGGGGAATATATGGAGGACACACACTCATGAGGTGTGCTGTGACAGGATATGGCAATATTATGCCACATGACTCCAGGATCCACCTTCATAGGAGGAATATGTGAAGGACACACACTCTTAGGGTGTGTTGTAGCCGGATATGACAGGATGTGAGTTCATGGCGCTGGTTCCAAGACCCTGACTCCTAGGTAATATTTATGGAGGATACACCCGAGAGGGGTGCTCTATTTATGAGGACATAGTGTGTGACCATGAGACATTGGTATAAAAATAGATTTTTACATGCTATTTACAGTGGTACAATGGTTTTATTCTAAAATTGTATATTCTTGAAATGCTATATAGCATTTGCTTCCAAAATTATTTTGAGCATATGATGCATGTTATGATAATATGATAAAATGTATTTAAAATATGGAAGCTTGACAGATGATTATTATAAACAATTTGAGTTGATAAAAGCTTGAAGTAATTACATTATATTATAGTTGGCTTACTTATTAAGTGTGAGCTCATTTAAATCTCACAATGTTTTTCAGAGCCACAGAACTGAAGATGGGGATATTGGGTAGTTGGAGCAGCTATCAGAGTAACTTAGATCCAATACTTTGTTGTAACCCCATTGAATTATGTATTTTGGCATGTAGCCTAAAACATATGATTATGGTTTGTATTAAGAATACTTTGAATTTGGATGATATATAGTTATTACCCCTCCTTGTATTAAGTGTTATATTTCAGGACACCTTGCATGCCAGGCATGCGGCGGGTTGCCATCCCTAAATCTAATATTGGGTTTGGGGCGTGATAGCTTTTGTGGTATCAGAGCCTGGTTTGACCTTAGGGACAAACCCATGATGACACTAGGCAGAACATTAGAATAACATTAAGAGGGTGATAACTTTATTAGAATTTCAAGTAATATATTTTGAAAGCCTGAAATTTAGTGGTTTATAAGGATATTGACTGGAACCTAACCCTGGCAGGAGTTAAGAATGCCACGTCGCACTAGAAGTTTGCGGCCTATTGGGAACTCCCTGGCTGGTGACTCTAGCCAGCAGGGAGGCCAGCAAGCTTCTGGAGGCTCTGGTTCCGTTAATCTGGCTGGCAATGATCAACCATAATTTTAGGCCCAGTTGCTTCAGGCTCTTGCGGGAATGTCGCAGGTTATGCAAGCCATGCAGCAATAGATTCAACAAATCCAGCCTGCTCGGCCTGCCTCTCCCGCTCCGCAGACTCAGTCAGCTCCTACCCTACAGACTGAGCCTGCTTCCTACTCAACCCAAGCAGCCTGCTCAGTCGGCTCCATCTCAGCCCTGGCAAGGAGGGGGCCGGAGCTTTGCTGAGTTTAAGAGCTTGGCCCCTGCTCCTTTTTGTGGGTCCACTAACCCTGCCGATGCTGAAAAATGGATGAGGTAGATGGAGAAAGCCTTTGCAGCTCATAGAAGCCAAAAGGATGAGCGAATTAGATTCGCTACCTACCTCTTTCAAGGGGAGGCATATAATTGGTGGCTACTTATGGAGCAGCGAGTGGATGGACGGGCTATTTCCTAGGGAGAGTTTAAGGAAGTCTTCTATGACAAATACTTCTTCAATAGTGTGCAGAGACAGATGCAGTCTGAGTTTGTCAAACTGGAGCAAGGAAATCTCTCTATGGCGTAGTATGAAGCCGAGTTTACCCGGTTGGCTTGGTTTGCTCCAGACATAGTGACCACTAAGAGAGCCAAGATCATCAAATTTACCGAGGGATTGAGGCCCAGACTCATGCAAGCAGTCAATGCTTTTGAACTCTCCACATTTAGTGCTATGGTGAACAAGGCCCTGGTGATTGAGAGAGATATGGGTGTGGTCCAGAAGCAGTGGGAGTAGCAGCAGAGGAAGAAGAAGGAGTCTTCTTCTGGCCAGTCTTCAGGGCGGGCCAAGAAGAAAGGTCCTTATCAGGCCCTCTCAGGACCGAAGGGTAAGGAAACCCGTTGCCCTTACTGCGAGAACTCCCACCCGGGTAGGAGGTGCCACGGGACGATTGGTGCCTGCTTCATATATGGGCAGGTGGGTCACAAAATGGCCACCTGTCCCCTTCGGAGGGATCAGCAGCCTCCTTTGGATCAGGGTAGAAGCCAGTAGCATCAGCCTAGGACCCAAGGAAGAGTCTTTACTCTCACACAGCAGGATGCTACCGCTTCTAACTCCGTAGTGATAGGTATTCCTATTATTTAAATACTTCTTTAGGATTATTTCATTCATATGCAATGTGATGCATTGATCATGAATGTTGAAAGCAATGTTAAACCTCATGACATCTAAAACAAAATAAACTTTGTGGTCAGGTATATTTAAAGTAGGCGACACTTATGCTCAAATCTTAGTAGATCCGGGTGCCATGCATTCATTTGTATCTTGCACATATCTCACCAAGGATAAATCTTTGACATCCGTTCCTATAGAGCAAGAGTTGCACATTGCTTTCCCTAATGGTGATGTTATGAGGGTAGACTCAGTATGCAGATATTGCCTGATTAACATGGGGGATAGGAGATTGAAGGCTGATCTAATCGTCCTTCCACTGAAATCCTTTGATGTTATCCTTGGGATGGACTGGTTGGCCTCCTATCATGCTTCGGTAGACTGTTTCAAGAAAATAGTAATCTTCAAAATTCCTAATCAACATGAATTCAGTTTTACTGAAAGTCAGGAGCATCTGGCCTCAGTGTTCGTGTCAGCACTACAGGCCGCAAAGTATTTGAAGAAAGGCGGCCAAGGATTTCTTGCTGTGGTCAGAGACCTTCAGCAGGAAGATGTCAAGTTGGAGATATTCCAATGGCTCAGAAATTTTCTGATGTATTCCTAGATGATTTGACCGAATTGCCCCCAGATCAGGAGGTTGAGTTCTCTATTGATTTGGCCCCTAGCACTGGACCTATATCTAAGGCCTCGTACCGTATGGCCCCAGCTGAGCCCAAAGAGTTGAATATCCAATTGCAGGAGCTTCTGGACTGGAGATTTATCAGGCCTAGTATTTTTCCTTGGGGTGCTCCAGTATTATTTGTCAAAAAGAAAGATGGAAGTCTTCGGCTCTGCATTGACTACCGAGAAATCAATAAGGTAACAGTGCAGAACAAGTATCCATTGCCAAGGATCGATGATCTATTTGATTAACTCCAAGGAGATTAGGTATTCTCGAAGATTGATCTTCGATCAGGATACCATCAACTCAAGGTTAAGGTTGGGGATGTCCCTAAGACAGCATTCAGGACTAGGTATGGCCACTACGAGTTCTTGGTTATGCCATTTGAGTTGACTAATGCCCCGGCAGCATTCATGGACTTGATGAACAAAATCTTTAAGCCATACTTGGACCAGTTTGTGGTGGTGTTCATTGATGACATCCTGGTATATTCTAAAAGACAGGAGGATCATGTGGACCACCTAAAGATTATTCTACAAACACTTCGGGAGAAAAAGCTTTATGCTAAGTTGCAGAAGTGTGACTTCTGGTTGAGCCAAGTATCATTCTTGGGTCATATAATATCTGGAGATGGCATATCTGTGGACCTGAAGAAGATTAAGGCAGTTGTAAACTGAAGTCGGCCTTCCAATGTATCCAAAGAAGAAGCTTCATGGGATTGGCTGGATATTATCGCAAATTCGTAGAGGGCTTCTCTCGCATTGCTCTACCCCTGACTCGCTTGACCCAAAAGCAAGCAAAGTTTGACTGGACTAAGGAGTGTGAGAAGTTTTCAGGAGCAGAAGCAATGCCTAGTATCAGTCCCCGTCCTTACCCTTCCGTCAGGATTTTGAGGATTCACCCTATACACGGATGCTTCTCGGAAGGGATTGAGATGTGTTCTGATGCAAAATGAGAAGGTGATAGCTCATGCCTCCAGATAGTTAAAGCCATACGATCAAAACTATCCAACCCATGATCTGGAGTTGGCCGCCGTGATTTTTGCTTTGAAGATTTGACGACATTATCTATATGGAGAGGCATGTGATGTGTATATAGACCACAAAAGTCTGACATATATCTTCACTCAGAAGGAGTTAAACTTGAGGCAGAGGAGGTGGATAGAACTACTAAAAGATTATGACCTGAACCTGCACTATCACCTAGGGAAGGCCAATGTGATAGCTGATGCCTTGAGCAGGAAGTCTTCCTCGGAGTTAGCTTCTATGATCACTTCTCAGCCTCACATCCAGAGGGACCTTGAGAAGTTGGAGGTCAGATTGTGAGTACAACGGTTCGATGGATAGGTAGCAGCACTTGTACTCCAACCCACCCTAATAGATCGGATCAAGTCTTTCCAGAAAGAAGACTTGGACCTGCAAATGATTAAAGAAGCTATGAAGTCAGGGGTTCAAAATGAATTTGCTATAATGTTGGCCCAGATGGCAACCCAAGAGGGGGGGTGAATTGGGTTCTTTAAAAAAATTTAACCTTTTAAAAACTATTGGCTTTAAGATAAATGAAATTAAATGCAGTGCAAATATAAAGCACAAACAAGGAGATAGAGATAGAGATAATAGAAGCACGGCAAACACAAAGATTGTATAGTGGTTCGGTGTATCCAACACCTACGTCCACTCTCAAGATTCACTTGGGTCCATACTATAATCGACTTGATTACAGTCGAGTTGTTTTCCAAGATCACAACTCATAACTTGTTGTTTCACCCGGGATCACAACAAATCCAACCGATTTTCCGGGCTCACCAGCACAAAACCCTAAACTCAAGCTAAACTAGCTTGACCCAAGGTATACAACCTCCACTAGTTCAATCCCCCTGATTGAACCAGCAAAAGCAAGAAAGAATAATGTTTAAGATACAAGACAGCTCCTTAAATGAGCAAATATTCAAATAAATGAACAAGGTTTAGAAAAGCCTGTTGAAGTGGATTGGATTTGAGCTTTTCTTCTTTTCTTCTTTTCCTCTTCTCTTTTGAGATGTATAATCAGGCCTCAGCTTTGATTCGTTGCAAATGATGCAGATGAGAAGTTGGAAAATCTTCAAAACAGAGCTTCTTCCCTTTTTTTTGTGAATCCTTCGATTTTTCAAATTTGAACGCCTTGGATTCTTCTTTGAGCTTTATGGAGTGGAAGGATTTGAGTTTGAATACTTCTCTCTTGGATTTCAGGCTCAAGACTTCTCGGATTTTTGATTTGAATATTCTCTCTATTTTCTGTTTTTCCCTCTTTTTTGTTGTTTTTTTTTTTCAAACGGGCGTTCTCCCTTTTTATAGATTTTCTTTAATCCATTTTTGGGAAGAAACTAGCCGTTGGAGTGTACCTGGAAACAAAATATATCCGTAGAAGTTAGGTAAAAAGAAAATATTACCGTTAGAGTTGATCTGGCATTTTAAAATTTCGTCCCAGCCAGGTTGGAGTCGGCTCCAACTTTTCAGGTGTCGGCTCCAAGTCGTTTATTCAAAAATAGAAAGTTCTGAGTTTGTCGAGGAGTCGGCTCCGAAAAAGTTAGGTGTCGGCTCGCCATCATCAGGTGTCGGCTCTAGAATACTGTGTCGGCTCCAAGATGCTCAGAAAATAAGCGTTCTGTCCCCGCATCGAAGTCGGTTCCAGACACTGTAAGTGTCGACTCCGAAACTCTGGGTGTCGGCTCCGAAACTCTAGGTGTCGGCTCCGGACCGTATCAAAAATCAGAAGAATATTTGACTGGTATGGGGTCGGCCCCAGGAATTCTAGGTGTCGACTCCAGGTTCTGAAACTTTGAAACTTATGATTTGCAATTGATTCAAAACTCATTTCTTAATATATTTAAATCGATCAAATATTTTTAAGCCCTGAAACACTTGTCAAATCCATTAGTAATCAAATAAATATACTCAATTCCTTTATTAATCATCAAAATTAATAATTGGATCAACAATCTCCCCCTTTTTGATGATTATAAAAACATTGAGTATATGCATAGTATTCTTAAATTAAAATTTTCAAGAAAGTGATCCTCACAAGTAAGCTCCTCCTGAATAAGGTAGCTCCCCCTGTGAAGTTCAAATTATCAATTGTATCTCCCTATTGCTTTACATATTTATCAATTGTTCTTCCTATTGCTTTACATATTTGATACCAATTAAATAAATGCCAATTAAAGCATAACTAATAAATGCATATATGACATAACTTTCTCTCCCTTTTTTGTAATCAACAAAAAGATAAAGAAAAGTTAAGTCAAAAGATAAGATTGATAGATCAAAAGATAATTTCATTTCATTGAAGTCAAGTATTACAAAAAAGAAACTATACTTTCATTACATCAAAGCTTAAACTTCATTACATCAAAAACTAAACATTCATTACATCAAAACTAAACATTCATTATATCAAAACTAAATTTTCATTACATCAAAACATTAACCAACATAAAAACTACAAGTTGGTTCTAATGATTCTTTGTAGATGATCTAGAATTCTATGCATTCCATCACTCTGAGTGGCTACAAATTCTTTCAACCTTCTATGAACAAAAGAGCAAGCAGTCATGATTTTATCTTGAAGCTCTGCATTGCACTTTGAATAGGTCTCAGAATCTCCACATATGTCTTTAAGTTCTTCAAATATATTCTTAAAATCACTACTTAAAGATCCAGCAGAAGAGCTAAGAGTTGATTCTATTTTGGCAATCCGATCATCTAAGGAATAAAGTGTTTCTTTAAGATTCATAAATTTGTTATCAAACTCAGTCTTCAGTTCATCCTTCTGAGCAGCAAGCAAACATTTGAGTTGCTCCATTTGAAGGTCTGAAAATCCAACTGATGAAGTAGATGGCTGAACATGAATATGAGCAGGTGCAAGGGCAGGAACAGGACTCCTTGGCTGCAGAGAGGGAACCCTCACAGATGGACCAGCCTCACAAGGTTCAGAATGTCTAGGCTCAGGGGCTCTCTCATCCAAGTTACCTTTCCTTTCCCATTGCCCGTTCACCTTTATAAATCCCATCCTATGCAAAGTGGCCAGACTGTAATAATCAGTATGTCTCAGGTTCTTGGAGGGTTTATTGTCCAAAATTACAACCCCTTGGCTTCTGAATACCATAGTTAAAACCATGTCGTAGGGTAGTGACGATCTTCTCTTTCCTCCAGCCTCGGCCATATAAAATATCATCATAGCAGCTAGGTTGATAGGTTGACCGATCAATACACTGTCCATCACAACAATGTCCCACTCAGAGACATACTCAAAACGTCCAGTCTTTGGGAACAAAATTTTGCTGCAAATGTTATGTAGCAATCTTAATTCCAAGGGCAACTGGTTAGCCCTAATCTCCTCAAATTCTTCAACATCTCTCCCTAACATCCTTGATAGGGCCGCTGATCTCTCACTGTGCACATCGGCTGCTAATCTGGTAATGGGGATGCTTAGAAGGTTGCCTAATTTTTGAAATGTAAGATGAATCCGTTTGCCTCTAACAGAGCTCTCTAAACTACCATCACCTCTCGATAAATTAAAGTAAAATTCTTTCACTAGTGCTGGGTAAGTAGGAACATCAAGAGAACAAACTCTATCCCATCCAAGCTCCTTGAGTTGATTACCAATCGAAAAACCCTCGGATTGAAAGAACTCAAAGTCAACTTTCCTACCCATTGTGATTACCCTCCCTGCTAGGGTATCTACCTTAGGTGAAGTGGTGTTGGGATTGTCTGAATCGGTGGAGGAATCCTCGCTTGGAGACGGTTCGCGGACGGGTCGCCTCACAGAGCGTTTTCCGGTCACCACAGGCGCTCCTATCACCAAACCTCTCCTCTTAGGCGCCATTGGATCCTTAGGAAAGCTTGGGTAGAGTGGAATTATAGATGGGGAGGCTTTGAGAGAGTTTTGGAGGAATTTGGTGAAGGATTCAAAAAGTTACGAAATGACGAGGTGTCGACTCTGCCCTAATAAATTGATTTAGGACGCCCAGGTGTCGACTCCCGCAAAGTCGGGTGTCGACTCCAAATCGCTAACACAGTCAGTGCTCGAACTGGAGTCGGCTCCACTTATACGGGTGTCGGCTCTAAGGTCAGGGACCGAGAGTGACACAGACAAAGGTGTCGACTCCTCATTCTGAGGTGTCGACTCTACTGACAGTTTCAGAGAAAAATAATTGAGATTAAAACATCTGAAACTTATCAAAATGAATTCTATAAAATCTTGATAAAATTTTGGAATATTAAGAATCAAATAGCTCAGATGGCTAGATAATTTGTCCTTAAAATTATGAAAGGAATATCAAGAAATTAATATAGATCTAGAAAGTCATTCCTTAGAGTATCAAAATCAATCCAAAGGGTCACATATCCCTAATTCACCTCTAAGATAACAAAATATCTCTTCACTCAAAGGTTTTGTAAATATATCAGCTAATTGTTCTTCAGTATTAACATATTCAAGACAAATTTCATTATTAGCTACATGTTCTCTTATAAAGTGATATCTAATTTCAATGTGTTTTGTTCTTGAATGTTGAATTGGATTTTTAGTTAGATTTATTGCACTTGTATTATCACATATAATTAGAGTTTTATCAAGTGTTATGCCGTAATCTTCAAGTTGTCTCTTAATCCAAAGAATTTGAGCACAGCAACTTCCAGCTACAACATATTATGCTTCAGCAGTAGATAATGCAACCAAATTTTACTTTTTGCTAAACCAAGAGATTAAGTTACTACCTAAGAATTGACATGCTTCACTTGTGCTTTTTTTATCTAATTTACATCCAGCATAGTCAGAGTCAGAATATGCAATCAAGTTTAATGTTGAGTCTCTAGAATACCATAAACCTACATTTTTAGTTCCACTTAAATATCTTAGGATTCTTTTTACAGTAATTAAGTGAGATTCTTTAGGTTCAGATTGAAATCTAGTGCATAGACATACAACAAACATTATATCTGGTCTACTAGCTGTTAAGTAAAGAAGAGATCCAATCATACCTCTGTAATATTTTTGATCTACTTTCTTACCATCTTCATCTTTGTCCAGCTTGCATGAAGGACTCATAGGAGTTCCAAGTGGTTTGATTGACTCCATTCCAAACTTCTTGAGCAGTTCTTTTGTGTATTTGGCTTGATTGATGAAAATTCCTTCTTTGCTTTGCTTGATTTGAAGTCCTAGGAAGAAATTGAGTTCTCCAATCATGCTCATTTTAAACTCACCCTGCATCAACTTAGCAAATTCTTGACATAACAAATTGTTAGTAGCACCGAATACAATATCATCAACATATATTTGTACTACTAATAAATCCTTGTCTTTTCTTTTCAAAAATAGTGTTTTATCAACATTTCCTCTTATAAAATCATTTTCAATCAGAAATTTACTTAATCTTTCATACCAAGCTCTAGGTGCTTGTTTTAAACCATATAGTGCTTTGTGCAATTTAAAAACATGATTTGGAAATTCATGATTTTCAAAACCAGGTGGTTGTTCAACAAAAACTTCCTCATTTATAAATCCATTTAAAAATGCACTTTTAACATCCATTTGAAATAAATTGATATGCATGTGACATGCAAATGCAAGTAATAATCTAATTGCTTCTAGTCTAGCTACAGGTGCAAAAGTTTCATCAAAATCAATTCCTTCTTCTTGATTATATCCTTTTGCAACTAATCTAGCTTTGTTTCTAATTACTATGCCATTTTCATCTAATTTATTTCTAAATACCCATTTTGATCCTATAACAGAGTGATCTTTAGGTCTATCTACAAGAGTCCAAACATTATTTCTAGTAAATTGATTTAATTCTTCTTGAAATTATTATCTTTTTCTGCTTCTTCAATTGTTTTAGGTTCAATTTGAGATACAAATGCAAGATGATTATCGATGTTTCTCATTGATGATCTAGTTCTTACTCCTTGAGATGGATCACCTATAATTAATTCTTTAGGATGACCATAGGCATATCTTCAGTCTCTAGGAAGATCTACATCATTATGATTTGTATCAACAACATCAACATTAGGAGAATCATTATCCTTAGCTTCTTGTTCATGATCCGAAGATACATCTATATTTAATTTTTCAATATCTCTTTCTAGAATGTTTATATCTTCCTCATCATTAATCTTTTCAGAACTCGATGCTAAAGATTCATCAAAAATTACATGAATAGATTCTTCTATAATTAAGTTTCTCTTGTTAAACACTCTATAGGCTTTACTAGATGTTGAATATCCTAAGAAAATGCCTTCATCAGATTTTGCATCAAATTTTCGTAGATTATCTTTGCCATTATCATGAATGAAACATTTACAACCAAATGCATGAAAGTAACTTATGTTTGGTTTTCTCTTATTCCATAGTTCATAAGGAGTTTTCTTAATGATTGGCCTAATTAAAGCTCTATTAAGAATGTAACATGCCGCGTTTATAGCTTCCGCCCAAAAGTATTTTGGTAAGTTGCTTTCACATAGTATGGTACGGGCTATGTCTTCTAAAGTTCTATTTTTTCTTTCAACTACTCCATTTTGTTGTGGTGTTCTAGGTGCTGAAAAATTATGATGAATTTCATTTTCTATGCAAAAGTTTTCAAATAAATGATTTTCAAATTCAGTGCCATGATCACTTCTTAGAGACACTATGGTGTTGTTTTTTTCATTTGTGACCTTCTTGAAGAATTTTAAAAATAATGGAAAGGTCTCGTCCTTATGAGCTAAAAACAATACCCAAGTGTATCTAGAGTAATCATCTACAATCACAAGACCATATTTCTTTCCTCCTAAACTTATAGTTATAGTAGGTCCAAAAAGATCCATGTAAAGTAGTTCAAGTGGCCTAGAAGTGGAAACAATAATTTTAGTTTTGAAAGAATTTCTAGTTTGTTTTCCAAATTGACATGCATCACAAATTTTGTTATCTTTAAAATCTAGCTGTGGAAGTCCTTTTACTAAATCCATTTTAATTAATTTTGAAAGAAGGTGTGTGCTTGCATGACCTAATCTACGATGCCATAACCAACCAATCTCATTCATATTAGCATTATTAGCAACTAAGCAATGATTACTAGTAGACAAATTGTCTAAATCAATCAAGTATACATTGCCATTTCTATTTCCAATAAAAACAATGCTATTATCAATAGGATTAGAAATAGTGCAGATTGATGCTTCAAGTGATACTTTAAAACCTTTATCACATAATTGGCTAATACTTATTAGATTATGTTTCAAACCATTGATATATAAAACATTTTCAATATATGTGGAGGGAGTTATTTGAATTTTACCAAACCCCATGATTTGGCCTTTGCCATTTTCACCAAATGTAACAACTCCTCTTCTTTTTCTCTCAAGGGTGATGAATTGATCCTTGTCACCCGTCATGTGTCTTGAGCAGCCGCTATCGAGATACCATTTTCGCTTTGAATTTTTGGCCGCAAGACACTCCTGCAAAAATAATTAAGTCTTATATTTAGGTACCCAAGCCTTCTTGGGTCCTTCATGGTTAGTAGCATAAAAGATTGTTCTTTGGGAACCCATATTTTCCTGCCTTTATTATTTAATTTTTTGTTACTATTTCTTGCATCACATTCATAGGATTTATGACCTTTCTTGTTACAATAATGACATGTAACATTATCTCTATTTTATTCTTTTCTAAAAAAGTTTTTAACAAATTTTTGTTTTAAGTTAGGTCTATATCCTAAACCAGCTTTATCATATATAGCTCTTTGATTACTTAACAATAAATTAAGTTTTTCAGAACTATAAGTAAATTTATCAACAACATTCTTATATTTATCAACTTCCTTCTTTAGCTTATCATTTTCATTGGAAATTGATTCTCTTTCTTTTGTCATATTTTCTTTTTCAGATTTAAGCATTTTAATTTCATTAGTAAGATCATCTTTTTCTTTAATAAGAATTGAGTTATCATTTTTCAAAGATTTGTATTTCTTTTTCAAAACTTTAAAATCATATACTAGTTCATTGAAAGCTTCAAATAATTCATCAAATGCAAACTCATCACTAGGGTTTTCGGAACTTACCTCGTTGTCGTCGTTTGCCATAAAGAAAATGTTTGCAACTTCTTTTTGTTCTTCCTCTGAAGAGGATTCATCGCTGTCACTCCAGGTTGCAACATAGGCTTTCTTCTTCTTCTTGTAAGTCTTCTTCAATTGTGGACAATCGTATCTAAAGTGCCCCGATTTCTTACACTCATAGCAAATCAAGGGGTCTTTCTCTTTGTCCTTATCCTTTTCCTTTTCTTTTTCTCCTTCCATCTTAATTCCAGATTTCTTCTTGTGGAAGTGTCTCTTTCTTCTCATGAATTTTTTGAATTTTCTTGCTAGAAGAGCTGTCTCATCATCATCATCATTATCACTGCAGCTCTCCTCACTTTTTGCAGCCTTAAGATCTATAGCCTTTTTCTTCTTCATATCTTCTTCTATATGCTGCTTCATAGTTAATTCATGGGTCATAAGGGATCCAAGTAGCTCCTCCAAGGGTAAGGTGTTGAGGCCCTTGGCTTCTTGGATTGCTGTCACTTTTGCTTCCCAAGTCCTTGGTAGTGACCTAAGAATTTTGCGAACAAGTTCAGAATTAGTATAGGTCTTGCCTAGACTTTTCAAACCATTCACAAGATCAGTAAATCTAGTGTACATGCATGCTATAGTTTTAGTTTGCTTCATGCTAAATAATTCATATTTATGAACAAGAATATTTATCTTAGATTCTTTAACTTGGTTTGTACCCTCATGGGTAACTTCTAATATTTCCCATATTTTGCAGAATTACATGTAGAAATGCGATTAAATTTGTTTGCATCTAATGAACAATACAAGACATTCATGGCCTTAGCATTGAGCTGAGCCATTTTCCTATCATTATCATTCCAATCCCTTTCGGGTTTAGGAACAATAGAGCCATCAATAATGTGTGTGGATGTGCTAGGTCCATTAATTATAACACTCCACAATTCATAATCAGAAGCTTGAATGAATATCCTCATTCTTGCTTTCCAATATGAATAGTTGGAACCATTAAATAAGGGAGGTCTATTTGTAGAATGACCTTCAGCAAATGAAGATCCAACTTGAGCTGCCATTTGGATCTTTAGCTCTTGATCGTGTGATCAGATTCAAATGAGCACTAGCTCTGATACCAATTGTTGGCCCAGATGGCAACCCAAGAGGGGGGGGTGAATTGGGTTCTTTAAAAAAATTTAACCTTTTAAAAACTATTGGCTTTAAGATAAATAAAATTAAATGCAATGCAAATATAAAGCACAAACAAGGAGATAGAGATAGAGATAATAGAAGCACGACAAACACAAAGATTTTATAGTGGTTCGGTGTATCCAACACCTACGTCCACTCCCAAGATTCACTTGGGTCCACACTATAATCGACTAGATTAGAGTCGAGTTGTTTTTCAAGATTACAACTCACAACTTATTGTTTCACCCGAGATCACAATGAACCCAGCTGGTTTTTCAGGCTCACCAGCATAAAACCCTAAACTTAAGCTAAACTAGCTTGACCCGAGGTATACAACCTCCACTAGTTCAATCCCCCTGATTGAACCAGCAAAAGCAAGAAAGAATAATGTTTAAGATACAAGACAGCTCTTTAAATGAGCAAATATTCAAATAAATGAACAAGGTTTAGAAAAGCCTGTTGAAGTGGATTGAATTTGAGCTTTTCTTCTTTTTCTTTTCTCTTTGGAGATATAGAATCAGGCCTCAGCTTTGATTTGTTGCAAATGATGCAGATGAAAAGTTGGAAAATCTTCAAAATAGAGCTTCTTCCCTTTTTTTTGTGAATCCTTCAATTTTTCAAATTTGAACGCCTTGGATTCTTCTTTGAGCTTTGTGGAGTGGAAGGATTTGAGTTTGAATACTTCTTTCTTGGATTTCAGGCTCAAGACTTCTCGGATTTTTGATTTGAATATTCTCTTTATTTTTCGTTTTTCCCTCTTTTTCGTTGTTTTTTTTTCAAATGGGCGTTCTCCCTTTTTTATATTTTCTTTAATCCATTTTTGGGAAGAAACTAGCCGTTGGAGTGTACCTGAAAATAAAATATATCCGTTAGAAGTTAGGTAAAAAGGAAATATTACCGTTAGAGCTGATCTGGCATTTTAAAATTTCATCCCAGTCAGGTTGGAGTCGGCTCCAACTTTTTAGGTGTCGGCTCCAAGTCGTTTATCCAAAAATAGAAAGTTCTGAGTTCGTCGAGGAGTCGGCTCCAAAAAAGTTAGGTGTCGGCTTGCCATCGTCAGGTGTCGGCTCCAGAATACTATGTGTGTTGGCTCCAAGATGCTCAGAAAACAAGCATTCTGTCCCCGCATCAGAGTCGGCTCCAGACACTATAAGTGTTGACTCCGAAACTCTGGGTGTTGGCTCCGAAACTCTAGGTGTCGGCTCCGGACCGTATCAAAAATTAGAAGAATATTTGACTGGCCATGGGGTCGGCTTCAGGAATTCTAGGTGTCGACTCCAGGTTCTGAAACTTTGAAACTTATGATTTGTAATTGATTCAAAACTCATTTCTTAATATATTTAAATCGATCAAATATTTTTAAGCCCTGAAACACTTGTCAAATCCATTAGTAATCAAATAAATATACTCAATTCCTTTATTAATCATCAAAATTAATAATTGGGTCAACATATAATGATGGATGGATCCCTGAGATTTGATGATAGGCTCTGTGTGCCAAATGTGGAGGAACTAAGAGCAGAAATTCTAAGGGAGGCTCACTACTCTCTCTATACAGTACACCCAGGAGGCATCAAGATGTATAGAGACCTAAAAGAAAACTTTTGGTGGAAGGGAATGAAAAGAGAGATTGCTCAGTATGTATCCAAATGTTTAGTATGTCAGCAAGTGAAGGCTAAGCATCAAAGGCCTATGGGACCCCTTCAGCCTTTGATGATTCCACAGTGGAAATGGGAGAAAATCACTATGGATTTCGTGACTGGACTGCCTAAGACCCCCAAGAGCAATGATGCAGTATGGGTCCTTGTAGACATATTGACAAAGTCAGCCCATTTCTTGCCATTTAAGGTTGGGATCTCCAGTGAGAGATTGGCCAACATTTATATTGAGCAAATTGTGAGGCTTCATGGTATTCCCGTATCTATTGTATCAGATCGGGATACTAGGTTTGTGTCCCAATTCTGAAAAAGTCTTCACAGAGCTCTGGGGACCAAACTGAACTTTAGCACAGCCTTTCATCCCCAGGCAGATGGGCAATCAGAGAGGATCTTACAGATCCTGGAGGACATGTTACGAGCCTATGTAATGGACTTGGGTGGTGCTTGGGATAACCACTTATCTTTAGTAGAATTTGCTTATAATAATAGTTACCAAGCTAGTATCCAGATGTCTCCATTTGAGGCTCTGTATGGTAGAAAATGCATATCTTCCTTATGTTATGATGTGGGGGAGAGAAAATTTTTGGGCCCTAAACTGATTCGGCAGACAGTAGAGAAGGTACAGTTGACCAAGGAATGACTCCACATAGCTCAAAGCCGATAGAAGAGCTATGCTGATGTGAGAAGAAGAAAGCTAGAATTTCATACTATGGACCATGTCTTTCTGAAGATATCACCAACCAAAAATGTGATGAGATTTGGATTTAGAGACAAGCTAAGTCCATGATACATTGGGCCATTTGAGATTCTGAGTAAAGTAGGAGAGGTAGCTTATAGCCTGGTGATGATGCCCAATCACCGGTCTTGAACGTCGGGAACGGACTGATTCTCGAACCTTCGCTTCATCAGGTTACCTGCAAAGAAGTCCCAGGATCGGAGAGGATTCTCCGATGGGACCCTCCGACGCCCAAGTTAGCAATTGAGGTCACAGCAGAAGAGGAGCTCGAATGAGCTCTATTTAGATGAGAAAGGGGTATTCCCCGGGGAGGAGGGATTCCTCTCTGGGCCTTAGGATAGCGATCTTTTGGGGGTTATCGCGCATAGTTATTTATTGAGTGGATTCACCTTTTTATAGGGGTTGACCCTAGCATGATCACGTGGGATTCCGTTAAGAAGGAATGTCCGCAGAGTTCTTGGGAGTTGCGTGAATCTGCACTGGTTGGTGGATCCTGTCCCATCGAAAGGGGAGAAAACGGTGGTTGGTGGGCTAAGTCCCATCAGTCAGTGGGGCTGTTGGGTAGTTGGGTCCGGTCCCATCAGCAGCGTGGCCAGTGGATAGTTGGATCTGGCGTTGTTAGGCGGCGTGGATCAGAGAGGTAGCATCCCAAGTTACCAGGGCCGTGTTGGGACAGATTTGGAGGAACCGAGAAGTCTCGACTCTCCTGAGGGAGCCGAGGCTTACTTGGGTTGGCCAGGGGTGGCCAGGGCCAGCCTTGCCGACCAGGACGTGCCAGGGCGGGGCCGACCAAGAAAGGTCGGGGCCGACTCGGCAGGCTCAGAGATGCCGGGGCCGAGAGGGGCTGGCCAGGAATGGCCAGGGCCGACTCAGCGGTCTTGGAGATGCTGGGGCCGAAAAGGGTCGACCAGGAAAGGTCGGGGCCGACTCAGCGGTCTTGGAGATGCCGGGGCCGAGAAGGGCCGACTAGGAAAGGTCGGGGCTGACTCGGTGGGCTTGGAGATGCCGGGGCCGAGAAGGGCCAGCCAGGAATGGTTGGGGCCGACTCGATGGTCTTGGAGATGCTGGGGCCGAGAAGGGCCGGCCAGGAATGGTCGGCGCCGACTCGGCGGTCTTGGAGATGCCGGGGCCGAGAGGAGCCGACCAGGAATGGTCGGGGCCAACTCGGCGGGCTTGGAGATGCCGGGGCCGAGAGGGGCCGACCAGGAAAGGTCGGGGCTGACTCGGCGGGCTTGGAGATGCTGGGGCCGAGAGGGGCCGGCCAAGAATGGTCGGGGCTGACTCGGCGGGCTTGGAGATGCCGGGGTCGAGAGGGGCCGGCTAGGAATGATTGGGGCCGACTCGGCAGTCTTGGAGATGCTGGGGCTGAGCAGGGCCGACCAGGAAAGGTCGGGGCCGACTCGGCGGGCTTGGAGATGCCGGGGCCGAGAAGGGCCGACCAGGAAAGGTCGGGGCCGACACGGCGGGCTTGGAGATGCCGGGGCCGAGAGGGGCTGGCCAGGAATGGTCGGGGCCGACTCGGCGGGCTTGGAGATGCCAGGGCCGAGAGAGGCCGACCAGGAAAGGTCAGGGCCGACTCGGCGGGCTTGGAGATGCCGGGGCCGAGAGGAGCCGGCCAGGAATGGTTGGGGCCGACTCGGCGGTCTTGGAGATGCCGGGGCCGAGAGGAGCCGGCCAGGAATGGTCGGGGCCGACTCGGCGGTCTTGGAGATGCCGGGGCGCACTAATGTTCTAGTTTTGCCAAAATTACCCTTGTGGCTACATTAGCCACATCAGATGCCCCCCGCCCCTGAGCGCTAAGGACCACGCGCCTACAATCCTTTGGGCGAAAGGGGCGCGAGAATTCAAAAAGGATGATTTCCCCCTTTAGTGCGCTTTAAATGGATTGATGAGCTGACGCTTTGTCCCGAGGCAGTGTCGCTTCGAAGATCTCCCATAATCATGCGTTAGGTGGTGATGATGTTGGCGCTGGACACTCCGGAGAAGGAGCTCATTGGGCGATGAGAAAAAGGCAAGGACATCATTGCCGCTCTGTTTTCCATGGCCTGCAATTGGCCGGGGATATTGGGCGATGAGAAAAAGGCAAGGACATCATTGCCGCTCTGTTTTCCATGGCCTGCAATTGGCCGGGGATCACGTCTCCTAGAGCGGATTGAGGCGGCACGCCTCTGGCGCAGGCGATATTTTCGGCTGGCAGCCTGCAACGCAATGGATGCGCGCCAGGTGGCGGGATCTCGGGCGGCCTTAGCTGGAGACGGGGGCTATAAAAACCCCTCAAGAGCCTGTAGAAACCTTTACACTGCCATTGCTTTCTTCTACCTTCTTCTTCACTGAGTTCTTCTGCGACCTGAGTCTTTCCAACTCCCAGGTTAGTTTCATCCCCTTTTTCTTTTACCTATGGACCGTCGTGCCATTAGGAAGGGCAAGAGACCCGTAGAAGAGTCTCCCAATATAGTAGCGAAGACCAGGCCCCTGTAGCTAGTAGTCGAATGCCTCAGTCGGTGGGTGGCGTTGTCATCCGTAGTCCATCGGGGGTGATAGGACCTTCGACCACCACCGGTCCTCCTATTAGGGTAGTCCCCTTGTCCTCTCGCCGTCCGGCGCTTCCTCCGACGGTGAGTTCCGATCCAGCGGGTCCCATGGGGGTGGCTTCAACCATGACCTCTAAGGACGTAGAGGCCGTTAGGGCTAAGTACCAGGTCCCCCGACTTCATTGGTGTGTCCGCGCCGGGGCCCGAAGACAGGGTGACCTCTGACCATCCAAGCCGGGTCACTCTGTACGAGGAGTTCTTCCGGTACGGGCTGCACCTTCCTTTCCACCCTTTCTTCCTTAATCTCTTAGATAGGTATAGGTTAGTGCCGGCATAGTTGACTCCGAACTCGATTCGGATCATCTATGCCTTTGTAATCCTTTGCCATTTCGAGGGGGTCCGCCCAGGGCTATCTCTGTTCCGAACCTTCTATAAGCTCTGCCGCCAAGGTGAGGGTGCCTGGTGGGCATTTACCGCCAAGCCAGGTAGAGCTTTTCCTTTAGGACTCCCGTCTAAAGTTAGGGGATGGAAACCTAGATTTCTTTTTGCCCATGTCGAGGGGGTCAGGGCCGCTTGGAGGGAGCCCGATACTAGCCCCAACGAAGATTCCACCGTAGGGGATAAGGATAGGGAATTATTCACCCAACTGTCCAACTGTCAAATCCCCAGCTACAAGGAACTCCTATCCGAGGAAAACCTGGTATAGAAGCTGAGTTAGCCCCGGCGACCGGTGAGCTTGGCGCCTGAATCCTTCTGTTCGTCCTTCGATTTACTGTATAACGTTACTGATGCTCAGTATTCTTTTCTGTGCAGCAATGAGGGTTTCCGCCAGCAACTTTGAGGCTGTTTTGAAGCAGAAAAGGCGGGCGACCGAAGAGCCATCCAGGCCGGTGAAGAAACTCCAGGGAAGGGAGCCGGCCAGGCCGGACGTAGCCCCCACAGCCCCAACTCCCGCGGGGAGCCGGCTGAGAAGAAGCCGGTTGTAGGAGCGGCCCGGAAGCCAGCGAGGGCCGAGATCAAGGAAGGGGAGATCCCGGCCACCACCGAGACGATGGTGGTAGTTTTGGATGGAGAGGAGGAAGCTCCCGCCGCCGCCGATGTGCCCGAGGCGGGGCGGGATACTGTTGCTGTTGGCTGCTGGAGAGCTGGAGAGAGAAGGTGCTCCCCCAGCCGCTAGCGAGGGGGAGTAGGTCGCCAGGGAGGCCCAGAATGGGGCGGAGGCGACCGAGAAGCAAAGGGGTGAGTCGGGGAGCTCATCCCGCCAATCGGCCTGGCGCCTGGCCCGCCCCCAAGCCGAAGGCCCGCAGGTGGGGCAGACGAGGCTGGTTTCCCCGATCGGCACAATGGCAGACGCCGCGCAGGCCTTCCGCCTCCTGTCGGGAGTCCAAACTGCCGAGTTCGAAGGGGAGACACGGGGAATGAGTCACTTCGCACTCCTAGACATGGTCATGGTCTCCATTGTCCATGTAAATTTTGAACACTTCTCATTTTTCCCCTATTTCTTCTTCTTCTCGTAGCTGACACGCTTCCTCTGCTACAGCTGGTCAATGGAGCATTGGGCCTCCGCGAGGCACTGGCTCATTCCTCCAACGCAATAACCAAGGCCCTGGCACGGGCCGATAGATATAAGAAGGAGAGCATGGCGCAGGCCGAAAGCCTTGCTCGCCTTCACCAAGAGACCTTGGCCCACGAGGAGAGCTGGGCCGGTCGCCTGAGAGAGTTGGAGGGCCAGACTGAGGCCGAGAGTGGCCGGGCCTCCGTAGCCGAGGCCAAAATGGAGTTGTCCCTAGAGAGATTGAAGGCCGTCGCGGCGCAGAACGAGGAGTTGACTCGGCGGCTTCAACACGCCAAGGAGGAGACTCGTCTTGCGGCAGAGAGGGCGGCTGCCACAGAGAAGGCGGCAGCGGAGGCGGGCATGGAGAAGGCTGGGGCGGTGGCCTGCGCTGATGAGGCCAGCGCTCGTGCCGAGGAGTCCGAGAGCAAGGCCCAGGAGGCCGAGGCTAGAGCACAGTGGGCTGAAGCCGAGGCGGGGCAGGCCGTCTCCACTTATAAGGCCTCGCCGGAGTTCAAGCAGGAAGTCGTCGAGGCCAGCCTCGACGCTTACGTTCAGGGTTTCGAGATGTGCAAGGTCAAAGTATCCACGGCCCTCAAGATTGATATTGCTGAACTTGAGGACATCCGACCTGGGGAGTCTGACGAGGAGCCCACGGAGAAACAGGACGAAGGGAAGCCCAGCCCCGGCGAGCCTTGAATTATTTTTCTTTGCTTTATTGTGTATAACTGGCCTCGGGCCCAATTTTGTACCTTTCTTCAGTAGTAAATGAAAAATACTTTTCCTCCCAACTTCTTTGTGTTTTGATCCATCCGGTTCTTTTTCCTTCTGAGAAAAATGTCCTACTGTGCTTTATTTCTTGTGGCCAAGTCGTATACGCTGACGATGTCGTAGCCGAATATAGTATCTTCTAAAATGTTCCACGATTCTGGATTTAGCCAATATTTGAATGTATCTCTAAGATGTAGGCTGGCCATATGAACAGTCACCTAAGATGTTTCGTGCTGTCGTAGGCTGTTTGCAAGAAGGCTCATTTATGTATGAATCTTTCAAGGGCTTGGAAAGATCCTCGGGCGACTCGACACCAAGCCTAATTTTGGAGGTGTTTGGATTGACCAGAGACGGCTGGGGCTGATTCTGCCGTCATGGGGGGTTTGCGTGTCACCTAAAAAGTGACTCGATCGGGTACGGAGCTGCTAGGGTCTTAACCGATTCGGGGGCACCGCCGTGCCGAGGCCGAGTGGTGTCCCATTAGCCGCGATGCCGGCGAGCTTCTTTTGAACTGCTTCAGGGGTTTGTGTGCCGCCTCAAGGGCGACTCGACCGGGTACGGAGCTGCTAGGGTCTTAACCGACTCGGGGGCACCGCCATGCCGGGGCCGAGTGGTGTCCCATTAGCCGCGATGTCGGCGAGCTCCTTTTGAACTGCTTCAGGGGTTTGTATGCCGCCTGAAGGGTGACTCGATCGGGTACAGAGCTGCTAGGGTCTTAATCGACTCGGGGGCGCCACCGTGCCGGGGCCGAGTGGTGTCCCATTAACCGCGATGCTGATGAGCTCCTTTTGAACCGCTTTAGGGGTTTGTGTGTCGCTTGAAGGGCAACTCGACCGGGTACGGAGCTGCTAGGGTCTTAACCGACTCGGAGGCACCGCCGTGCTAGGGCCGAGTGGTGTTCCGTTAGCCGCGATGCCGGTGAGCTCCCTTTGAACTGCTTCAGGGGTTTGTGTGCCGCCTGAAGGGCGACTCGACCGGGTACAAAGCTGCTAGGGTCTTAACCGACTCGGGGGGCACCGCCGTGCTGGGGCCGAGTGGTGTCCCGTTAGCTGCGATACCGGCGAGCTCCTTTTGAACCACTTTAGGGGTTTGTGTGCTGCCTGAAGGGCAACTCGACCGGGTACAGAGCTGCTAGGGTCTTAACCGACTCGGGGGCACCGCCGTGCCGAGGCCGAGTGGTGTCCCATTAACTGCGATGCCGGCGAGCTCCTTTTGAACCGCTTCAGGGGTTTGTGTGCTGCCTGAAGGGCTACTCGACCGGGTATGGAGCTGGTAGGGTCTTAACCGACTCGGGGGCACCGCCGTGCCGGGGCCGAGTGGTGTCCCATTAGCTGTGATGCCGGCGAGCTCCTTTTGAGAGACTTGTCCTTGGATGCAAGGGAGAGTAGGCTGTTGCATCAGAAGGGACCTCCTTTATTGCTTGTGCCATAGGGGAATACATCATTGATAATACTGGCAAAGTTTGTCCGCATTCCAGGTACGTGGAATGGGTTGCCCATCGAGCTCTTCTAGTTTGTATGCCCCCCGGTGGAGTATCTCGGCGACGCGATAAGGACCCTCCCAGTTGGGGGATAGTTTGCCCCCCTCTGTAGGCTTTGAAACCTCAACTTTTCTCAAAACCAAGTCTCCACGGCGAAAAGCCTTAAGACGGACTCGAGCATTGTAGTACTTGGCCGCTCGCTGACGAAAAGTCACCATGCACAGCCTCGCCCGATCATGCGCCTCATTGATGAGATCCAAATTAGCCCGAATCAGCGCGGAGTTGTTTTCCTCGCTGAAGGACTCCACGCGTGGACTGGGTAATCCGATCTCGACAGGAATGACAGCTTCGGATCCGAAGGCAAGACTGAAGGGAGTCTCGCCCGTTGGGACTCTGGGGGTCGTGTGATAGGCCCATATCACACTGGGGAGCTCCTCCACCCATCGACCTTTAGACCCATCTAACCGGGTTCTGAGTCCTCTAAGGATGGTGCAGTTCATAACCTCGGCCTCCCCATTGGTTTGGGGGTGGCCGGCAGAGGTGAATCGGTAATGAATGCCTAGCTCATCACATAAGACTTTGAATGCTTCGTTGTTGAATTGGCGACCGTTGTCCGTGACGAGCCCCAAATGGTTTCCACAGATGCCCTCGTGGATTTCTCTGAGGACGTAGTCAGCGTCGGCAGGTCCCACGCACATGAGCAGGGGATAGGAGAATTACCTTCTGTATAGACGCCCATCGAGGAGGATGAATTTGGAGGCTCTCCACTTGAGCAACCTGGCTTCGTTGCAGTCATCGGGGAGTGTGCCATCAGTGAGATAACGGACGTAGGAGTCCATCCATGTGGGCTCTTGGGTGAGCGGGAGGATTTCCTCGCTATCCTCTATACTGGGTCTTTCCAAATATTCAATGTAAGCATCCCTTGCCATACCGTCGGCAGAGGTGGCCAGACGAAAAAGGATGTCGGCCTTGGCATTTTCGCTCCGTGGGATATAACTGATATTGAAATAAGCTAGCGGGGAGGTCAGGAGCCGAACCTTGCCCAGGTACTGAGTCATAAAGGGGTCACGCGCCTCGTACTCCCCATTGATTTACTCGGAGATGAGTTGCGAGTCCGTGAAAGCTCTGAGATGCCTTATTCCAAGCTCTTGGGCTAGCCTTAACCTGGCCAGCAGGGCCTCGTACTCAGCTTGATTGTTGGTGGCTTTGAATAGAAACCATAGGGCGCATTCTGTCCTCTCTCCGCCTGGTCCGACAAGAATGAGGCCGGCACCGCTCCCCTGAGAGTTTGATGCGCTGTCCACATGAAGGATCCAAGTTTCTCCATCTTCGCCTGGTTCGGGCTCACGTTGTTCCTTGGTAACCTCCTTAGTCACCTCCTCTATCCAAGTGCATTCGACTAGGAAGTCAGCCAAAACTTGGGACTTTAGAGCCGGTCGAGCCTGGAAAGAAAGGTCGAACTCTCCCAGCTTGATGGCCCACTTGGCGAGTCGGCCTGAGGTATCTGGACGAGCCAGAATGGCTCATAGGGGCTGATCCGTGACCACCACAATAGGATGGGCTTGAAAATACGGGCGGAGACGCCGAGCAGAGACTACCAGGGCGAAGATAACCTTTTTTGTTTTGGAGTACCTGACTTCTGCGTCATGGAAAACCTTGCTCACATAATAGACAGGCCTTTGAGTTTCATCAGCATTGAGATGCACTAGAACCGAACTAACAGCTTCCGAAGAAGCGGCTAAGTAGAGGAAAAGACTTTCCCCGTCGCTTGGCTTGGATAGGAGCGGTGGAGAGGACAGAAATGCCTTCAATCCGTCGAAGGCCCTCTGGCAATCGTCTGTCCACTCGAAGCTATTTATCTTCCACAAGGCCTTGAAGAAGGGCAAGCATCTCTCGGCTGATTTGGAGAGGAAACGACTTAGAGCCGCTATCCTCCCAGTTAATCGCTGCACTTCCTTCTTACTAGATGGTGGCCTCATGCCGAGTATGGCGCTGATCTTCTCTGTGTTCGCCTCGATCCCCCGTTGGGTCACCATGAAACCCAGGAACTTGCATGCCGTGACCCCAAAAGCACACTTCTTGGGGTTCAGCTTAACCTAAAAGCGACGGAGGTTGTTGAAGGTCTCCTCTAAGTCGGAGATGTGATCAGAGGCACGGGTGCTCTTTGTCAGCATATCATCTACATAGACTTCCATATTCCGGCCTAGCTGGTCCTAGAACACCCTGTTCATCAATCTTTGGTAAGTTGCCCCCGCATTCTTGAGGCCAAAAGGCATCACTTTGTAGCAATAAATGCCTTTTTCCGTTACAAAGGAGGTATGCTCTTTGTCGCTGGGGTCCATCCTTATCTGATTATATCCTGAGAAGGCATCCATGAAGCTGAGGAGTTCATGCCCGAAGGTGGAATCCACCAGCTGATCAATTCTTGGCAAATGGAAGCTATCTTTTGGACACGCCTTATTGAGGTCGGTGAAGTCTATGCAAATCCTCCATCTCCCATTTGCCTTATGCACCATGACCACATTATCCAGCCAACTAGGGTAGTGTGCCTCCCGAATGTGGTCGGCACTGAGTAGCTTGCTGACTTCCTCGTCAATAGCCTTTTGTCGATCAGGAGCAAAGCTTCTCTTCTTTTGGCGGATTGGATGGTGCCGTGGGTCAATGTTGAGCTTATGGGTGATCACCTCCGGAGGGATGCCGGGCATATCAGATGTTGACCAAGCAAAAACATCTGAATTAGCTCGCAAAAAGGCTAAGAGATGCTCTCAGTCTTCTGGGGGAAGGAGTCTGCCGACACGGACGGTCCTTGCCGGGTCATCTCCAAGGGGGAAGGTTAGAAGATGCTCAGCTGGTTCCCCTCCCTTGCTAGAGTCTCTGGGGTCGGATGCTTCAAAAGCTGGTTCAGCTTCCAGAGGACTTGATGCCACGTGATAACAGGGCAGGACTAAGCTGACCTCACTATGCATCTCTCTGACCCCTTCACTAGTGGGGAACTGCACCAGCAAACGTCGGGTAGAGATAACTGCGTCCAAAAGGTTCAAACCTGGGCGCCCGAGAATGGCATTGTACGCCAGGGGAACCCTTACAACCAAGAATTTTATGATCACTGTGCTTTGACATAGCGGCGCTTCGGTTGTCACAGGCAAAGGTATTTCACCTTCAACCCTTACGGAGTCTCCGGTAAAACCGACCAAAGGGGTCGCCACAGGCTGAAGGGAGTCCAAAGATAATCTCATCCAAACAAAAGCGTCATAGGTAAGGGTGCTTGGCGATCGTCATAGAGACGATGACGCCTTCATTGTTTACATTTTCTACGACAGCAGACCCCCCCCAGGAATTACATTACTCGGCGCCTCCTTCCCCCTCGGCCGCTTAGATGCGGAGGCTGACCCCCAGGACACCATTCCGACCATCCACTCTGTGGGGGCGTTGTCGACCGAGAACTGAACAGGCGGAGGCCCCATGAGGGCCGGCAGTGGCTGCTGCGCCTTCTGAACATACTTGCCGAGGTAGCCCCACTAAATGAACTCCTCGATGGCCTACTTCAGGCTGTAGCAGCTGTCAGTGTCATGGCCATAGTCCCGGTGGAATCGGCAGTAGCAGCTTTTGTCATGGGGAGGACCTTTCTTCATGGGAGGAGGGCGCTGGAGGTATGGCTCGCCTTCGATCTCCATCAGAATGTGAGATCGAGGGGCGAGAAGAGGTGTGAGCTTGCTCTCGTCGGGGATAGGGCTTCTACGCCTGTTATCGGATCGGCGAGGCGGGTCAGCTCGCCGGTGTCGAGGGGGCCCGCTTGCCTCAGGACGAGCAGGCTTGTGGTTGGAGCTCCTTGAAGATTCTTAGCGGGTGAAATCGGCCTCATCCACATGAATGTACTTTTGAGCCCAGAGGAGGAGGTCGGAGTAGGAGCTCGGGGGCTTCTTATCCAAAGAAAAGGTGAAGCAAGACGGGAGGAGTCCCCGCTTCAACGCCAATGTCGCTACCGTGTCGTCGAGATGGTAGACCTCGAGGGCGACAGCCTTGAACCGGGACACAAAGTCCCGCAGCGACTCTTCCTCCTTCTAGCGCACGAAGAAGAGGCTGTCCGCTACCCTTGGAATTCGTCGGAAGGCGTCGAAATGTGCCAGGAAGACCTTCTCTAGCTTTTGGAAGGAGTCGATGTTGTGAGGGGACAAGCGCGAGTGCCACACGCGAGCGACCTTCCGCAAAGTGGTGGGAAATGCCATGCAAAGAAGGGAATCTAAAGCGCCTTGGACCTACATCATTGCTTTATAACTCTTGAGATGGTCGAGAGGATCTGTCGTACCATCGTACGGATCCACCTGGGGGAAGCAAAATTTGGAGGGGACAGGCTCCTCTAATATCCGGCGGGTGTAAGGGTGATGGGTATCGAACTCTTCCTTCGGCTGATGATTGATTTTCCTGGCGAGCTCGTCCAGCTGCCTGTTGTACTCCTTCAGGCGCTCCTTCGCCTGTCGGCTAATTGTTGGGGCCCTCCGAGATGGCTCGGAGGAGGAAGAAGAAGAAGAAGAAGACAGAGAGGGAGATGGGAGTCGGGACTTCCGCTTTGGCTCCTCTTGGTGACGTAGCCTAGAAGGGATTTTGCTGGGGCCACGATCAGGGGACCGTGGCCGCTTAGAGGGCTCGCGGTAAGGCTTCCTTGGGGAAGCTGGGCAACGATCGGCCTCCCGTCGTGGAGAACCTCCCCTCACCGACTACTGACTGGCGGGGGGAGCGGTTTGGTGCTGGGTGGCCACGGACTGCTGCTGCTGGAGCCCGTGGACTATAGTAGTGAGAGTTTGGACTTGCTGGGAGAGGGTTGCCAGTTGCTCCGCCATTTGGACGGCTGCGCTCGGTGGTGGGCAGGTGACTGGAGGATCGGCAGCAGGGGGTTGGCCTCCTGCTGCCTAACAGGCGGGGGAAGCCCCGCTGGACAGCTGATGGAAGCGTCCTGGGCTCGTGTTACCACCATGGCTCCAAGGAGAGAAGAGAGGGGGGGAGTAGAGTTTGTCCAGATGTAGCACATGGAGGCCCTGAGATACTTGTTGCATCCTACACCAACTTCTCCCTACCTGGCGCGCCAATCTGATGACGCCCAATCACCGGTCTTGAACATCGGGAATGGACTGATTCTCGAACCTTCGCTTCACCAGGTTGCCTGCAAAGAAGTCCCAGGATCGGAGAGGATTCTTCGGTGGGACCCTCCGATGCCCAAGTTAGCAATTGAGGTCACAGCAGAAGAGGAGCTCGAATGAGCTCTATTTAGATGAGAAAGGGGTATTCCTCGGGGAGGAGGGATTCCTCTCTGGGCCTTAGGATAGCGATCTTTTGGGGGTTATCGTGCATACCTGTTTATTGAGTGGATTCACCTTTTTATAGGGGTTGACCCTGGCATGATCATGTGGGATTCCGTTAAGAAGGAATGTCCGCGGAGTTCTTGGGAGTTGCATGAATCTGCACTGGTTGGTGGGTCCTATCCCATCGGAAGGAGAGAAAATGGTGGTTGGTGGGCTAAGTCCCATCAGTCAGTGGGGCTGTTAGGTAGTTGGGTCCAGTCCCATCAGCAGCGTGGCCAGTGGGTAGTTGGATCTGACGTTGTCAGGCGGTGCGGGTCAGAGAGGTAGCGTCCCGAGTTACCAGGGCCGTGTTGGGGCAGATTTGGAGGAAACCGGGAAGTCTCGACTCTCCTGAGGGAGCTGAGGCTTACTTGGGTCGGCCAGGGGTGGCTGGGGCCAGCCTTGCCGACCAGGACGTGCCGGGACGGGGCCGACCAGGACGTGCCAGGACGGGGCCGACCAGGAAAGGTCGGGGCTGAGTCGGAGGGCTCGGAGATGCCGGGGCCGAGAGGGGCCGGCCAGGAATGGCCGGGGCCAACTCGGCGGTCTTGGAGATGCCAAGGCCGAGAAGGGCCGATCAGGAAAGGTCAGGGCCGACTCGACGGGCTTGGAGATGCCGGGCTGAGAAGGGCCGACCAGAAAAGGTCAGGGCCGACTCGGCGAGCTTGGAGATGCCGGGGCCGAGAAGGGCCAGCCAGGAATGGTCGGGGTCGACTCGGTGGGCTTGGAGATGCCGGGGCCGAGAGGGGCCGGCCAGGAATGGTCGGTGTTGGCCCAGATGACAACCCAAGAGGGGGGGGTGAATTGGGTTCTTAAAAAATTAGCCTTTTTAAAATAGTTTGCTTGAGATTAATGAAGGCAAATGCAAAGTAACTATAAAGTGCAGTGAATAAATAGAGATAGAGATAGAGTCAATAGAACACGGCAAACACAAAAGATTTTATAGTGGTTCGGTGTATCCAACACCTACGTCCACTCCCAAGATTCACTTGGGTCCACACTATAATCACCCTAGATTACAGCAGAGTTGTTTTACAAGCTCACAACTCAAACTTGTTGTTTTCCCGGGCGCACAACGAACCCAGCTGGTTTTCAAGGGCTCACCAGCACAAAAACCCTAACACAAGCTTAACCAAGCTTGAACCGAGGTAAGACTACCTCCACTAGTTCAATCCCCCAGATTGAACTAGATACAAACAAATGAAATATGTTTTTCAAATACAAAGCTCCTTAATGAGCAGATAATCAAATAATATAACAAGTTTAGAAAAGCCTGATTTGTAGATGGTTGGCTTTTGAGCTTTTCTTCTTTTCTTCTTTTCTTCTTCTCCTTGCTAGGTTGAATCAAGCCTCAGCTCCGATTCTTCACAGTTGAAGCAGTTGAGAAGGGTTGAAAAGCAAGAAGCTGAACTTCTTTCTCCAAGTTGGGAAATCCACAAAAACTTGATTTGAATGCCTTGGATTCCTCTTGAGCTTTTTGGAGTGGAGTGGATTTGAGCTAGAAGGTTTTCCTCTTGAGATTCAGGCTCTCTCTTTTTCGGATTTTTGAAATGGGATTTGTCTATTTCCGATTTTCCTTTCTTTTTTTCGTTCTTTTTTTGAACAATAGTCTTCCCTTTTTATAGATTTCTTTCAAACCATTTTTGGAAGAAAACTATCCGTTGGAGTGTACCTTGTAGCAAAATATATCCGTTAGAAATAAGGTAAAATAGAAATATTACCGTTAGAGCTGATCTGGCAATTTGATTTTTCGTTCCAGGTGGGTTGGAGTCGACTCTAACTTTTCTGGAGTCGGCTCTAGCTCGAGGCATTCAAAACGATATTTCTGGAGTCGTCTCTGACTTTTCTGGGGTCGACAAGAAACTTTTCTGGAGTCGACTCTAACTTACCCGGAGTCGACTCTAGGTTGGGGCCAGAAAAATCGACGTTCTGCTTCTTCTGTGAGAGTCGACTCTAACAGTCTCGGAGTCGACTCTAACTTCCGTGCCAGTTCCGGAGTCGGCTCTGTGATTCTCGGAGTCGACTCTAATGTCTGCAATCTTACCTAGACATTAGATTCGATCCAGAACACGATGTAACTCCTGATTTTGATCATTCAATAGACTTATAATCTGAAACACTAATCAAAATCATTAGAGCCTCCATAGTTATACTCAAATAGTTTTGTTAATCATCAAAATCATCAATTGGGTCAACAATCTCCCCCTTTTTGATGATAACAAAAACTTTGAGTATATGCATTCAAAAATTCATTCGAACTAAAGATTATAGTCATTTTGAAACTTAAACATTTTTAATTAAGGATTTGATGCCAATATTCAAGTAAACTTTTAAAATTGTGCATGAGTTCAATATAATTCATCAATTATGAATATTTAATCTTAATGTGCAGAAAATTGCAATTGAGCTTTTTGTTAAGCTCCCCCTGCATTGAATAGCTCCCCCTATATATAAGCATCGAATTTTAACTGATTAACATTTCAAGTTATCTTGCATAAACAATTATTTCTCCCCCTTTCTTTCTTTCTTTATGCATATACAACATCTTTCATTAAAATTTTCAAGTCAATCTTTCTTTCTTTGCATATTCAACCATCTCTCCCCCTTTTTTGTTATCAGCAATAAGGAGAGTTTTAGATAAAGAAAGTTAATAAAACATAGGGATTCAAGCAGTCAATATTTGAAAATGTGAAATTGCATTTCATAAGTAAGAAGCATTACATTAGTTGATTCATGTACAATCCAAAATGAAATACATTAGATATTCAAAAACTTCCTAAGTACAAACTATCAAAATCAAAATCAAGGTCAGATGTGTTTGAATACAATTTTCTTCAAATGACCTATGATTTCCATTACATCATCCTTTTGTGATTTCTTAAAGTTTTCAAGGCAAGCTTCAATTTGTGAGACTGCAAGGTCAATGTCCTTCTTCAGTTGACCAGTTGCATGAACATAAGATCCTGACCCATCAGCAATACCTTCCATCCTTTCGAAGATTTTGTGAAGATCAGCCCCAAAGGATTCAACAGAATTGCTTAAGGTAAAGGAGATCATGTCCAGTCTCGAATTAAGTTCTTCCTTCAACTGATTAAAGTCTTCTTTTAATTGAGTAATTTCTTGAGATCTCTGACTATCATACTCAGCAAGCAAAGCTCTCAGCTGACCAATTTGTTCATCAGAGAATCTCCCAGAAGTTGCTATAGACTGATGTGGAGGTGAGGGAATAGTACTAGGTCCGGCCTCTGAAGGTCCAGCTGAAGAAGGTCCCGCAATAGATGGATCAGGGACAGATGGTCCCTCAGTGGATGGTCCAGGGATGTCTTCTACTCTGGTTTCTTCTGCTCTATCTCTTTCTGCTCTTTCCTCTCTTCCTCCTTTCATCCAAACACCATTCAATTTCTTGAAGCCCATCCGATGAATAGTAGAGATGCTATATAGTCAGTGTGTCTCAATTTTCTTAAGGGTTCATTCTCCATAATGAGCACACCTTGGCTTCTAAAGATTAAAGTCAAAATCATACCATATGGCAGTGTAGATCTCTTCTTTGTAGCTGCCTCTGCCATATATCCAATCATCATGCCAGCTAAGTTGACTGGCCTTCCAGTAATTATGCAATCCATTAAAGAACGTCTCGCTCCGAGACATACTCGAATCTACCAATTTTCGGAAACAAGATTCTTCCACAGATGTTATGTAGTAATCTGAGTTCTAGATTCAATTGATTTGCAAGGATTTCTCAAACTCAGTTACATCTCTCCCTAGCATTCTTGTCAATGCTCCACTTCTATCCTCATGTTGATATTCCATTAAACCGATTGTGGGCATTTCCAATAAGTTTCCAAGAATCTCAGTGGTTATTGTCACTCTTGTTCCTCTTACTATACTGATTAATCCACCTTCTCCTCTACTTAAACCGTTGTAAAACTCTCTCACTAAGGCTGGATATGTGGGTATATCTAAGTGAACAGATTTTTTCCCATCCCATTTCTTTCAAACTTCTTCCTATAGTGAATCCTTCCGACTCAAAGAAATCAAAATTCACCTTTCTTCCAGTTGTAATGGTCTTACCGGCTAAATGATCAACTTTGGGTGAAGATGGTGAAGGAGGGGAATCCTCTTGAGTGGCCGAAGAGGAGGAAGGCGAGGGTTGCCTCCGAACAGTGCGTCTCCTCGTTGGAACGGATGCTCCACCGACGAAACCGCGCCTCTTAGGTGCCATTGAGAAGATTGGAAGATTAATCAAAGGTTTTGAGTAGATTGGGGAAGTTGGAAAGGCTTTGGAGCTTTTTGGAGAGGTTTTGGAGACGGATGGAATGATTGGGGGTCGACTCCGCCTTTTTATTTTTGACCTAGCTCGACTTAGAGTCGACTCCCGAAAACTGGGTGTCGGCTCCGAACCAGAAAATCTGTCAGCGCTCGAATTAGAGTCGGCTCCACAAAAGCCAGAGTCGGCTCTAATCGCTTAGACAGAACATCAAAAACTCAGGTGTCGACTCCACAAACTGTCAGAGTCGACTCTAACAGTTTCAGAGATAAAAAATTAAGTTTCAAGGATTTGAAACTATTCAAATTAATCATCAAATTCTAGATTAATGTTCCTTAGCAATTGGGGAAACAATGAATCAAGATCTAGATAGATTTCCTTATTGAAATATCAAGATTTTTCAAGAAAATGATGAAATCTAGATAGATGTCCTTAAGAGTTTCAGAAAACTATTCCAAAGGATCACAAACTCCTAATTCTCCTCTAAGATAACAAAATCTCTCTTCACTTAAGGGTTTTGTTAATATATCTGCAGTTGTTCTTCAGTATTCACATAATCAAGACAAATTTCATTATTGGCTACATGTTCTCTTATAAAGTGATATCTTATTTCAATATGCTTTGTTCTTGAATGTTGAATTGGATTTTTAGTTAGATTTATTGCACTTGTATTATCACATCTTATAGGTGTCTTATCAAGTGTGATACCATAGTCTTCAAGTTGTCTCTTAATCCATAGGATTTGAGCACAGCAACTTCCAGCTGCAACATATTCTGCTTCAGCAGTAGATAATGCAACCGAATTTTGCTTTTTGCTAAACCATGAGATTAAGTTACTTCCTAAAAATTGGCATGCACCACTTGTGCTTTTTCTATCTAACTTGCATCCAGCATAATCAGAATCAGAATAAGCAATCAGATTTAATGTTGAGTCTCTAGAATACCATAAACCTACATTTTTTGTTCCACTTAAGTATCTTAGTATTCTTTTAACAGCAATTAAATGTGATTCTTTTGGTTCAGACTGAAATCTAGCACATAAGCAAACAGCAAACATTATGTCTGGTCTACTTGCAGTTAAATAAAGTAGGGATCCGATTATACCTCGATAATATTTTTGATCAACCTTCTTACCTTCTTCATCTTTGTCCAGCTTGCATGAAGGACTCATTGGTGTTCCGAGGGGTTTTATTGATTCCATACCAAACTTCTTTAGAATTTCTCTTGTGTACTTTGTTTGGTTGATAAAGATACCCTCTTTGCTTTGTTTGATTTGGAGTCCAAGGAAGAAATTGAGTTCTCCCATCATGCTCATTTCAAATTCTCCCTGCATTAACTTAGCAAACTCTTGACATAGAAGATCGTTAGTAGCACCAAATACAATGTCATCAACATAAATTTGAACTACAAGTAAATCTTTATCTTTTCTTTTCAAAAACAATGTTTTATCAACATTTCCTCTTGTAAAATCATTTTCAATCAAAAATTTACTTAGTCTATCATACCAAGCTCTAGGTGCTTGTTTCAAACCATATAATGCCTTGTGCAATTTAAAAACGTGATTTGAAAATTCGTGATCTTCAAAACCTGGTGGTTGTTCTACATATACTTCTTCATTTATTAATCCATTTAAAAATGCACTTTTGACATCCATTTGAAATAAATTAATGTTCATGTGACATGCAAATGCTAGTAATAGCCTAATGGCTTCTAATCTAGCTACAGGTGCAAAAGTTTCATCAAAATCAATACCTTCTTCTTGATTATATCCTTTTGCAACTAATCTAGCTTTGTTTCTAATTACTATGCCATTTTCATCTAGTTTATTTCTAAAAACCCATTTTGATCCTATAACAGAATGATCTTTAGGTCTTTCCACTAATGTCCATACATTATTTCTAGTGAATTGGTTTAATTCTTCTTGCATAGCTAGCATCCAATTATTATCTTTTTCAGCTTCTTCAATGGTTTTAGGTTCAATTTGAGAGACAAATGCAAGGTGATTACTAATATTTCTCATAGATGATCTAGTTCTTATTCCTTGAGATGGATCACCTATAATCAATTCCTTGGGATGACTATAAGCGTATCTCCAATCTCTTGGTAGATCTATATCATTATGATTAGTATTAATATCATCAGCATTAGGCGAATCATTATCTTTAACTTCTTGTTCATGATCTGAAGATACATCGATATTAAGTTTTTCAAGATTGTTTTCGAGAATGTTTGTATCTTCCTCATCATCAATCCTTTTGGAACTTGATGTTAAAGATTCATCAAAAATTACATGAATAGATTCTTCAACAATTAGGCTTCCTTTATTGAACACTCTATATGCTTTACTAGTTGTTGAATAACCTAAGAATATTCCTTCATCTGATTTTGCATCAAATTTACCTAAGTTGTTTTTACCATTATTATGAATAAAACATTTACAACCAAATGCATGAAAATATTTAATGTTGGGTTTTCTATCATGCCATAATTCGTAAGGTGTTTTCTTTAAAATAGGTCTTATTAAGGCTCTATTTAGGATGTAACATGCTGTGTTAATAGCTTCCGCCCAAAAGTATTTCGGGAGTTTACTTTCACATAGCATGGTACGGGCCATGTCTTCTAGAGTCCTATTTTTCCTTTCAACTACACCATTTTGTTGTGGGGTCCTAGGTGCAGAAAAATTATGATTAATACCATTTTCATTGCAAAAACTTTCAAATAAGTGATTTTCAAATTCAGTTCCATGATCACTTCTTAGAGACACTATGGTAGTGTTTTTCTCATTTGTTACTTTCTTGAAGAATTTCATGAATATCGAGAAAGTCTCATCTTTGTGAGCTAAAAACATTACCCAAGTGAATCTAGAGTAATCATCTACTATCACAAGACCATATTTCTTTCCTCCTAGACTTGTGGTTCTAGTTGGTCCAAAAAGTCCATGTGAAGTAGCTCTAATGGCCTAGAAGTTGAAACAATATTTTTAGATTTAAAAGAACTTCTTGTTTGTTTTCCAAACTGACATGCATCACATATTTTGTTATTTTCAAAATCTAATTTAGGTAGACCTTTTACTAAATCCATTCTAATTAGTTTTGAAATAAGGTGTGTGCTTGCGTGACCTAATCTTCGATGCCACAACCAACCAATCTCATTCATATTAGCATTATTAGCAACTAAGCAATGGTTATTAGTAGACAATTTGTCTAAATCAATCATGTATACATTGCCATTTCTATTTCCAATAAAAACAATGCTATTATCAATGGGATTAGCTACAGTGCATAAAGAAGATTCAAAAGATACTTTAAAACCTTTGTCACATAATTGACTTATACTAATTAAGTTATGCTTTAAACCATCAACATAAAGTACATTTTCAATAAATGTGGAGGGAGTTATTTGAATGTTACCAAACCCCAAGATTTGGCCTTTGCCATTGTCGCCAAATGTAACAACTCCTCCTCTTTTCTTCAAGGGTGATGAATTCTTCTTTGTCACCCGTCATATGTCTTGAGCAGCCACTATCAAGATACCACTTTCTTTTTGATCTCTTGGCCACAAGACATTCCTGCAATAAAATCAGACTTTATGTTTAGGTACCCAAGCTTTCTTGGGTCCTTCATGGTTAGTAGCAACAAATATTGTTCCTTTCGGAACCCATATTTTCTTTCCTTTAATATTCAGGTTTTTACTAGGTTTTAGAATTTACATTCAAAAGATTTATGTCCTGATTGATTACATTTAAAAGCATGTAAATTACTTTGGCTTACAAAAATATTTTTAAGTGATTTTTGTTTTCTTAAAGTGTTATATCCTAATCCGGCTTTGTCAAAAACTGCTTTTTGACTATTAATAACATGTCTAATTTTTGAACTTAATGTAAACTTATCAACTATGTTTTTATTTTTCAACCTCATTCTTTAGTTTATCTTTTTCATTTGAGATTGATTCCTTTTCATTCATTAAAATTTCATTTTCAGATTTAAGTTTCTTAATTTCATTGTTAAGATTTTCCTTTTCTTGAATGAAAGTTAAGTTTTCATTTTTCAAAATCTTGTATTTCTTTTTCAAAACTTTGAAATCCCCAACAAGTTCATTAAAAGCATCAAAAAGTTCATCAAAGCAAATTCATCGCAAGGGTTGTCGGAACTTACCTCATCGTTGTCGTCCGCCATGAAACATACGTTTGCGACTTCCTTTTGTTCTTCTTCTTCGGAAGAAGATTCCTCGCTGTCACTCCATGTCGCCATATAAGCCTTCTTTTTCTTTTTGTAGGCTTTCTTCAACTTTGGACATTCATTTCTAAAGTGCCCCGGTTTATTACATTCATAGCAAGTCAAGGGGTCTTTCTCTTTTTCTTTGTCCTTGTCCTTATTTTTATCCTTTTCTCCTTCCCACTTAGCTCCAAATTTTTTCTTGTGGAAGGGTTTCTTTCTCCTCATAAATCTCTTAAATTTCTTGGCTAAGAGAGCAGTCTCATCATCATCATCATCATCATCATTGCTGCTGCTCTCTTCATCTTTTGCAGCTTTGAGGGCAATCATTTTCTTTTCTTTGTGTCCTCCTCAACATGCTGCCTCATAGTCAGCTCATGGGTCATTAGAGATCCTAGAAGCTCCTCTAAGGGTAAAGTGTTGAGGTCCTTAGCTTCTTGGATTGCAGTCATTTTTGCTTCCCATGATCTTGGTAATGACCTAAGAATTTTTCGAACAAGTTCGGAGTTAGTATATGTCTTACCAAGACTTTTCAAACCATTTACAATATCTGTAAATCTAGTGTACATGCATGCAATGGTTTCAGATTGTTCCATATTAAATAACTCATATTTGTGAACAAGAATATTATTTTGGATTCTTTCACTTGGTTGGTACCCTCATGGGTAACCTCTAATCTATCCCAAATCTCCTTTGCGGAATTACAAGTGGAGATTCTATTAAATTCATTAGCGTCTAATGAGCAATATAATACATTCATGGCTTTAGCGTTAAGCTGTGCCATCTTCCTATCATTATCATTCCAGTCCCTTTCGGGCTTAGGAACAATAGTGCCATCAATAACATGTGTGGGTGTACTAGGTCCATTAATTATAACACCCCAAAGCTCATAATCAGAAGCTTGAATGAATATCCTCATTCTAGCTTTCCAATAAGAATAATTTGAGCCATTAAAAAGTGGAGGTCTATTCGTAGAATGACCTTCAGCAAAAGAACCAACTTGTGTTGCCATTTGGAACTTTAGCTCTTGATCGTGTGATCAAAATCTAATGAGCACTAGCTCTGATACCAATTGTTGGCCCAGATGACAACCCAAGAGGGGGGGGTGAATTGGGTTCTTTAAAAAATTAGCCTTTTTAAAATAGTTTGCTTGAGATTAATGAAGGCAAATGCAAAGTAACTATAAAGTGCAGTGAATAAATAGAGATAGAGATAGAGTCAATAGAACACGGCAAACACAAAAGATTTTATAGTGGTTCGGTGTATCCAACACCTACGTCCACTCCCAAGATTCACTTGGGTCCACACTATAATCACCCTAGATTACAGCAGAGTTGTTTTACAAGCTCACAACTCAAACTTGTTGTTTTCCGGGCGCACAACGAACCCAGCTGGTTTTCAAGGGCTCACCAGCACAAAAACCCTAACACAAGCTTAACCAAGCTTGAACCGAGGTAAGACTACCTCCACTAGTTCAATCCCCCAGATTGAACTAGATACAAACAAATGAAATATGTTTTTCAAATACAAAGCTCCTTAATGAGCAGATAATCAAATAATATAACAAGTTTAGAAAAGCCTGATTTGTAGATGGTTGGCTTTTGAGCTTTTCTTCTTTTCTTCTTTTCTTCTTCTCCTTGCTAGGTTGAATCAAGCCTCAGCTCCGATTCTTCACAGTTGAAGCAGTTGAGAAGGTTGAAAAGCAAGAACTGAACTTCTTTCTCCAAGTTGGGAAATCCACAAAAACTTGATTTGAATGCCTTGGATTCCTCTTGAGCTTTTTGGAGTGGAGTGGATTTGAGCTAGAAGGTTTTCCTCTTGAGATTCAGGCTCTCTCTTTTTCGGATTTTTGAAATGGGATTTGTCTATTTCCGATTTTCCTTTCTTTTTCCGTTCTTCTTTTTGAACAATAGTCTTCCCTTTTTATAGATTTCTTTCAAACCATTTTTGGAAGAAAACTATCCGTTGGAGTGTACCTTGTAGCAAAATATATCCGTTAGAAATAAGGTAAAATAGAAATATTACCGTTAGAGCTGATCTGGCAATTTGATTTTTCGTTCCAGGTGGGTTGGAGTCGACTCTAACTTTTCTGGAGTCGGCTCTAGCTCGAGGCATTCAAAACGATATTTCTGGAGTCGTCTCTGACTTTTCTGGGGTCGACAAGAAACTTTTCTGGAGTCGACTCTAACTTACCCGGAGTCGACTCTAGGTTGGGGCCAGAAAAATCGACGTTCTGCTTCTTCTGTGAGAGTCGACTCTAACAGTCTCGGAGTCGACTCTAACTTCCGTGCCAGTTCCGGAGTCGGCTCTGTGATTCTCGGAGTCGACTCTAATGTCTGCAATTCTTACCTAGACATTAGATTCGATCCAGAACACTATGTAACTCCTGATTTTGATCATTCAATAGACTTATAATCTGAAACACTAAATCAAAATCATTAGAGCCTCCAATAGTTATACTCAAATAGTTTTGTTAATCATCAAAATCATCAATTGGGTCAACAGTCGGGGCCGACTCGGCGGGCTTGGAGATGCCGGGGCCGAGAGAGGCCGACTAGGAATGGTCGGGGCCGACTCGGTGGGCTTGGAGATGCCGGGGCCAAGAGGGACCGGCCAGGAAAGGTCGGGGCCGACTCGGCGGTCTTGGAGATGCCGAGGCCAAGAGAGGCCGGCCAGGAATGGTCGGGGCCGACTCGATGGTCTTGAAGATGCCGGGGCTAAGAAGGGCCGGCCAGGAATGGTCGGGGCCGACTCGGTGGTCTTGGAGATGTCGGGGCTGAGAAGGACCGACCAGGAAAGGTCGGGGCCGACTCGGCGGGCTTGGAGATGCCGGGGCCGAGAGGGGCTGACCAGGAAAGGTCGGGGCCGACTCAACGGGCTTAGAGATGCCGGGGCCAAGAGGGGCCGGCCAGAAAAGGTCGGGGCCGACTCGGCGGTCTTGGAGATGCCGGGGCGCACTAATGTTCTGATTTTGCTGAAATTACCCTTGTGGCTACATTAGCCACATCACCTGGCATTACCTCCGGCACTATCTGGGGCACACAATGTATTTCATGTATCTATGTTGAGAAAGTACATTTCTAACCCCAGCCATGTGATACAGTTTGAGCCCATGCAGTTAAGGAATGATCTGACATATGAGGAGCATTCTATGCATATTGTGGACTGCAAGGATCAAGTTTTAAGACGGCGTAGCATTCCCTATGTCAAGGTTCAGTGGAGTAACCATTTTGAGAGGGAAGCTACTTGGGAGCTTGAGGAGGAAATGAAAAAGAAATATCCTTATCCGTTTGTATCTTAGTATATGTAAATGAAAAGATGATTATTCTTATGATCAAATTTTGAATTCTAAATGTGCATCAATTTTGAAGCCAAAATATTTATAAGGAGGGGAGAATGTAATCTCTCCCATATGGAAAATGGGAAGAAAGGGAGGAGAAGGAAGCCACGGCACGATGGTGGCACCGTGCCACCTCTTCCTTCTCCACCCCCCCTTCTCCCCAGGATAAATGGGGAGGGAGAGAGGAGTCTCCTCCCTCCACCCATCCCTATCAGCCACTCAGGTAAGCCACCCCCCTCTTCCATGAATTCACAGGGAGAGTGACAGTGAGAGTGGCAGAGGGAGAACGGGAGGAGCTCCTCCCGTTACTATGCCCGGCCGCTCGAGGCGGTCAGAGGGGGGGAGAGAGGAGGAGACTCCGGCCGCTCGAGGCGGCCGGAGTGGCGCAATGGAGGGCCATCGGGCGGCCCTCCATTCATAGTGGAACCAAGCCGGTCCACGGCTTGGTTCGGGCCCGATGGAGTGCCCACCGGCTCGCCGGGCCCGAGTTGCGAACGATGACCTCTACCGACGCTGGGGCAGCGTCCGATGGAGGTCCGGTCGGCCATGGTGGCCAGCCATGCCATCAGCATGAATCGTGTCACGATTAATCGAGAGAGAGAATGAGAGAGAAAAGAGAGAGAAAGAGAGAGGGGGAGCACGACTGCAGCGCCGGTCGGCTCTGGGCCGGTCGTCGACGGCCGGGCCCCCCCAGGGAGTGGCCGTCCCGGCGGCACAAGTCTCCCCTATTTCGGGTGAAACAGGGGAGCACGGGGAGAAGACGAATCAATGGGCCGGCTGGGCCGTCCCACTTTGGGCCTTGTTGGACCGACTCCGAGCCATTTTTGGGCCACGTTTTGGATCCTATATTGGGTCCAGAATGGAGAAATAAAAATATGGCCCGGATCAGTGTTGGTCCTAGTTTCTTAGGATATTTTTATTTCCCCATTTGGGCTTATATATTGGGATATATTTAAGCCCCAAGTTGGCCCCCGGTTTAAACTGGGTAGAGTTTAGGAGTCATTTTGATATACTAATTTTAGGGACTAAAAATTGAGAAATTGATGTTGTAGGTACCTAGGTGCTTAAATAGCCGAATTACATTTTTGAATCAGCACCAGAAGGTAAGTAAGCCATTTATCATAATTTTCATAAATTATTAAAATATAAAAATTATGTATTTAAATACTATATTGATATATATTGCATTATTTGAAAAATGAGAAACTGGATTGGTACTCTTATTTGCAAATGAGCATTTACTATGATTAGTTTATTATTTATTATATTTTGCAAATAATTTGGTATCTTTATGGATAACTGATCAATTGGCATGACCTTTGAAATTGTTAAAGGTTTTAAAAATATACATGTGTATTTGACATGTTTAAATCACTGTAATTATGAAAAGTATATGGATTGCATTTTTGCAACGATACATGCTATTTGGCAAATGTGACATGAAAATAATACTTTGTGTATATGATAATATGTCCCATCATGGTCTGCTATAATATGATATGATATGATATGATATGTTGCATGACTCACTTGACACCGGAACCCACCTCAATAGGAAGAATATGTGGAGGACACATACTCATGAGGTGTGCTGTGACAGGATATGGCAATATTATGCCACATGACTCCGAGACCCACCTTCATAGGGGAAATATGTGGAGGATACATACTCTTAGGGTGTGCTGTAGCCGGATATGGCAGGATGTGAGTTCATGATACTGGTTCCAGGACCCTGACTCCTAGGAGATATTTATGGAGGATACACCCAAGAGGGGTGTTACATCCGAGGGGGGTGTTCTATTTATGAGGAGATAGTGTGTGGCCGTGGGACATTGGTATAAAAATAAATTTTTACATGCTATTTACAGTGGTACAGTGGTTTTATTCTGAAATTGTATATTCTTGAAATGCTATATAGCATTTGCTTCCAAAATTATTTTGAGCATATGATGCATGTTATGATAACATGGTAAAATGTATTTGAAATATGGAAGCTTGACAGATGATTATTATGGAAAATTTGTGTTTATAAAAGCTTGAAGTAATTACATTATATTATAGTTGGTTTACTTATTGAGTGTGAGCTCATTTAAATCTTACAATGTTTTTCAGAGCCACAAAACTGAAGATGGGGATATGGGGTAGTTGGAGCAGCTATCAGAGTAACTTAGATCCAATACTTTGTTGTAACCCCATTGAATTATGTATTTTGGCATGTAGCCTAAAACATATGATTATGGTTTGTATTAAGAATACTTTGAATTTGGATGATATATAGTTATTACCCCTCTTTGTATTAAGTGTTATATTTTAGGATGCCTTGCATGCCAGGCATGCGGTGGGTTGCCACCCCTAGATTCAATATTGGGTCTAGGGCGTGATAATAGTGTAATCAGTATGGTTAAGGTAATAGGCTGCTTGTGTTAGCGAGCAAGTTTGGAGCAACACAGGCAAAACTAGTGTGATCAAAGGATCTCAAGGACTGGATGATGGCGGCTGTAGCAAGATCGATGGTGAGGACATGAGATTGGAAAAGACCTGCCCGAATGTAGGCAATGAATTGCTGATTAGTGTGGCATGAGACTTTTAATCTCCTCCACAGCTGCTAGCATTGCAGGTGTTGAGTTCATTATTTATTAATAGAATTTTATTTTCTTCATTTTAGTGATGGTGGGAAGGCCATGGAGGCAAGAGGTGTTGCCAGTCATAGAGGTTGGAGTTGGAAACTGGACCCATAATTCGGTAAATCATGGCTAACACAAGTCCAACCTGTTAATAATTTTTAAGGGTCTGACCCCACCCAGCCTATACATTTATATACCATAATTCTATAATATATAGAACATATGTATGTGTATTATTAAAAAAAATATATGTTGGCCGATTAGACCATCCACTTTTTTTTTTTTTTTTTGGTACAAACAGGTAATCACACTACTCTAGGGTAACTCAATCCCGCACTATCAGAATACAAAAGTAAGTTCAGACTAGGAGGACAACAATCACCAGGCTTCCAGCACCAAAATCCAGAATGATCAGCCACTCTAGCGGCGATCCAGTCAGTCGCTGATTGGCTTTCCTGAAGATATGACTGATCTGTATGCTATGAACCCCTGTAGGAGAGAATGAATATCAAAGATCAAAGGGTTGGTAGGCGGCTGCTCGCAATGATCCTGACGAAGCCACCGAATCACCGTGAGGGCATCACCCTCAAGGATAATATGATGGGCACCAAGACTACGAATAATCATCCACCCTTTACTTTCAAGCTTTGAGGCCAATATATATAGCATTCATATATATATAATATATAATTTTGGCCTGGATGGCTGAGCCTAATTTATTTTTTGTAAGCCCAAGTCTGACTTAAAATTTAAATTGAAAAAAAGTTTTTATGCATCGAGTATGGTATAGGTTACGCACTATGCTCCACAATTGATGCGTACACACCTGCTGCATTATTGAAAAAAAATTAAAATTAAAATAAAAAAGGGGGACCCATGTGAGCATTCACTATCGCATGGGGTGAGGTTGAACGCTCGCTCACTCGCATGGGGTGAGGTTGAACGCTAGCTTGGCGAGCGTTCAGAGCCCAGAGGATGCTCCGGAATGCTCGCAAGGCCAACAGCCAAAATGATTAAAAAGTAATAATAAATGAAAGGCCTTCAACTCCTCTATATAATTAGACACAGGCAGCAAGAGAAAAAAAAAAAAAAAAGAGAGGATTCCTCTCTCTTTATTGGAGTCTATCTATGCTGATGTAATACTGGTTCTCTTCCGAAGAAATTAAAAGGGAAGGCAGAGGCAGATCTCTTAATTTTTATTTTAAATTTAATTTTTTATTCTTTGATATTTACTAATCTTTTTCTTTGGACTTTTGAAGAAGTCATTGGGTTGCACCTTCACGCGATCGTGCTGGTAGTGCGAGGTTCGGATCGAGCCGAATCATTGTACCTTAGGGACAGATCGCCAACAACCTGCACGAAGGGGTAAAAACTGATCCTTAGGGCAGTGTTTAACATGCTTTGATCCAGGCTTGATTCTCAACTTATTTTGATTTTTATTTCTTTATGCATTTATATTTTTAGAATAAATTTCTAGCAATTTCTATGAAGTAGTTTTAGCAAAGACAAAATATTTTCCAACGGTTTTTTTTTATATGATGATGCTTTTGAATATTACATCGATTATGATTATTTATCTGCATTTTGTGCAATTATCATTGCTTAATAGTTTGAATAAGACTTGTTCGTTATGGCTATGATGGTCTATTTCAGAAGCAAGAACATTACTGTTCAAAATGTATATATATTTAATTCTTTTATTTGAGGATAAGAATCTCATGCTAACCTGGCTGGTATATTATGTATTGTAGCATGCTCAGCTTAGACATGCCAATTTATGGCATGCTTTGGTGCACATGCTAGTGAGGCAATGATATGGTACTGCATATTATGGTATTTTCTTAGAATTTGTCAAGTTTGAAGAATTTGGCATTTCAATTAACCAAGAATTATCTAGGAGTGGAGTCCTAGATTCATCGAGGGGGATAAGGCTTAAGCCCATTATTTGGTCACCAGCAGTGAATACCCAACCTCTGTGGTTGGAGATCCCATGAAGGAGATCCAATGTGATATAAACGAAGCTGATTGAGTGATCGTGTGAAAGCACAATTTTTGAAAAAAAAATTCTCATCACATCCCTATGATGAGTGCTCTTATAAAGTGACAAAGTAAATTTGTGTAAGGTTGAGTCATACTCTCAATGGATCCGAGATAGGTTATCTACAGGATGTTAGTTACAAATACTCTTGGAGGATTCACCTATATGAGAATTGTCATATTAGGCCGTGACTAAAGGTTTAGGCTAACCTTAAAGAATTCTTATGAAAAATCAAGGAACTAAGCGCAAAGACTTTAATATGTGCTGACCGCGTAAACCCAATTAATCCATACTGTGTGTGTGATTAGTAGAAGTCTGAGTCAAGGACCTAGTTCAAGGTTTAATCCACTATGGTTTTTTTAGATGTATACAATCAACACTAAGTGGGGTTCAAGTCCACAGGACACCTTACCTATTGCGCAGTATAAGATGCACTAAAATTTATGTATATTACTTTTATTATTTTTTTATTTAAAACTTTTATAGAAGATTGCTGAAAAAAGTTTAAAATTAAAATAAAAAAAGGAAGACCCACGCGAGTGCATGGGGTGAGGCTGAATGCTCACCAAGCGAGCGTTCCGCTCGTGAGAGTGCGAGCATTTCGTGAACGCTCACGGAACTCTTGCAAGGCCAACAGCCAAAATGATTAAATAATAATAATAAATGAAAGGCCTTTAACTCCTCTATATAACCAGACATAGGCAGCTAGAGAGAAAAAAAAAAAAGAGAGGATTCCTCTCTGGCTTTATAGGAGTCTATCTATGCTACTGATGTAATATTGGCTCTCTTCCGAAGAAATTAAAAGGGAAAGCAGAGGTAGATCTTTTAATCTTTTATTTTAAATTTAATTTTTTATTCTTTGATGTTTACTAATCTTTTCCTTTGGGCATATAAAAGAGTCATTGAGTTGCACCTTCATACAATCGTGCTCATGATGGAAGGTTCGGATCAAGCCGAGTCATTGTACCTTGGGAACATATCGCCAACAATCTACATGAAGGGCAAAAACTGATTCTTAGGGCAGTGTTTAGCATGCCTCGATCCAAGCTTGATTCTTAATTTATTTTAATTTTTATTTTTTTATGTATTTATATTTTTAGAATAAATTTCTAATAATTTCTATGAAGTAGTTTTAGCAAAGACTAAAAATATTTTCCAACATGCACCCCATCACTTTTCCTTTAAATTGGCCTAATTCAAGCTTGGATCAGGCTTTGTAGGCTAAATTTAGGCTAAATTTTCTATGTCCACCTAGCATGGAGGTTGCCACTTTTCTTCAAGGAGGGTTTTAAAATTTAAACGCAGCTTGTCCTTCATGCATGAGTGTGAAGTGTGAACATGCTTACTTTTGGGAGGCCATGTATAGGCTTAAATCAGGGAAGGAAAAGATGATCAGATACTTTTATTTTTTCCTTTTATTTCCTTCCATTCCCCTGTTTTTCGTAATTCCAGTAACTACAATTTTTTCTAACTAATATTTGACGAAAGGAAGTCCAACAGAAGTTAGGAGCTTCTAGGCCACAAATTCTTTTGTTTAATGTCAAAATCTAGTGCTCATCGATCTGTCCTCTTGCTCGCTTTTCTTTTCACTCGTGTACAATTATAATTACCCGTTTCAATTTATTTTGCTATAATTCCAAAATAGCGTTCAACAAACATTAAGGTAGGGAAAGGACTTTAGTCATGCTGCAGGTTGGTGTGGATGTGCCACTCACACCATATTTTTCAAGGAAAAAAAAGGATAGGTTGTGGGATTTTAGATTCTCTCATCCTACTTTTAGTGTCTTGCTGCATTCTACTTTTATATAGCAAATGAAAACAAATATTTGTAATATATATATATATATATATATATATATATATATATAACTACAAAACAAAACCCTCACCTATCTAACAAAAGACACGTTATATAACAAAACCTAAAATACTTGGCCCAAATAAAGATCACCCAAACATATAGGAAAACATTTTGTACATCACATTCGGTGCAGCAAGTTCTACGTGGACTGCACTGTCCCTACTTATTGGTCCACATACATACCATATCCATTAAAAAATACCCGTTCCTCCACCGTCCCTCCTTATTGGTCCACATATACCCATTAAAAAATATTCGTTCCTCATACGATACCCATTAAAAAATATTAAGACAGCTTTACAATATTCCAAGAAAAAAATTATGATACTCCAGTTTTAAATCTACGACACTGTAGTTATAAAATTAAGACATCCATTCTTAAAGCAAAAAAAAATTACGATACTCGAGTTGTAAACTTACTACATCGTAATTATAAAATTATAAGTATGTACATAAATTTCAAAAAAAAAGCAAGTATGAATGCAGTCAAAATTTAAGATGATATCTAATTTTTAAACTTACGATACCATAATTATAAAATTAAGACATCCATTAAGAAAGTCAAAGAAAAAAATTACGACATCTCAATCGATATCCACTGAAAAAAAGCTGATGCACGTTAGATATTTTTTTTTTTTTGAAATTTATGAATGGGTGTCGATGTCGTAAATTTATAACTGAGATGTTGTAATTTTTTTTACTTTCTGAACAGTGTCTTAATTTTATAACTACGGAGGAACTCATAAGTTTAAAATTGGGGTGGATATCGTAAAGCTGACTTAACACCTTTTCTAATGATAAGAAGGGATGGTGCAGACTTGCTGCGATGTAATTTTTTTTTGATATATATATATATATTACAGCTTGCAGCGCTGCTACGTTGGTAAGGTTTAAATTGGGTGCCTTTTGGTTCAAGCGGTGTGGTCGAACGATATAATTAAGTCCATGAAGTACTGAATAATTTTGTTTTTGAAAAAAATAAAAGCAATGAAGTGTTATTATAATGCAGCCAACCACATGCATCTTATTTTATATGAAATCCAAAGGCGCAACATGCATCCAACTCCGTTTGCATAATATGATCTAATTAGTTGTAAATGGGGGGATGCTTTGCTCGTTCCAGAAGTAGTTATCCGGATCAACTTCAGCCTTCACACGTGCCAGTCTTTCAAAGTTGTCCAAGAAATACTTCTCTCCCCATTCACAGGCTTCAGAATAGCTAGTCTTACCCTCAACATTTCTTCCAAGATCTATATCTTTGTAGTTAAGGTAAGTTTCTCTTGGATTCTTGGAAACATAAGGAGCCAAGAAGTCATAGAACCTCCTCATCCAATCCAAATGTCTCCGGTTCACTGCCTCACTTTTCTCAGACCAACTCATGAAGTGCTGAATGTTGTACAGGTTCCCTTTCCTATGAGGAAAAGGAATGGTAGCCTCAGCTATCTCAACCATCCTCGCTCCCCAAGGGTCTAAAATCATCACCACAGGCTCATCAACTCCTGCTAATAAGAACTTCCAGATCTTCTTCAATCCCTTCTCCGGGATAGGCTCCTTCACGAAGTCGGACTTGGACTTGAAAGACCTGCTGGAATTTGGGTTCCTATCTAACAGTAAGGCTGGGTCCATCCTTGGGGCTCCTGCAAAGAAGAGAGTAGAGTTCACCCAGCTCATTTCAGTGCAGTCTTTGGCCCTCACACCTAGCTCGGGGAAGCTCTTGTCGAGTATGGCGAGCAGATCCTGGGCTCCGCCGAGGAATAGACACTCGAACGTAGCCCGGATCGTGCGGTTCCCCTTCTCCTTCTTCTTCTCCTTCTCCTTCTCGTCGATGGCGCTCACAAGAATCCTGATGAAAAGGTTCTCATCAAGTAACGGTGCTACGTGCTGCCACCTCTCCACCAACTTAGTCGCACCTTGTCTCCGAGTTCTATCGATCCGGAAGACGGTGACCGTGGGAGGGACGTAGACTATATTGATCTTGAACGAGAGGACCACACCGAAACTGGTTGCACCTCCTCCTCTTATGGCCCAGAAGAGGTGCTCGCCCATGGACTCTCGGTCCAAGAGCTTGCCTTTGGCGTCTACGATCAGGGCGTCGACGATGTTGTCGGCCGAGGTCCCGTGCTTCCTCATGATGGTCCCGATCCCACCTCCGCTCAACAGCCCGCCGACGCCTAATGTGACGCAGATGCTCGCCGGAAAACCAGCTGTTCGGTTCTTGGCCCCGACGTTGATGTGGTAGTACACCTCGCCGACCGTGGCACCGGCTCCAACCCATGCAGTGCCATCGGTTGCGTTAACCGTGACCGACGCAAAGTTTGCGAGGTCGAGGAGGACGAAGGGATCACCAGCCGAGACGTAGGATACTCCCTCGTAGTCGTGGCCGCCGCTCCGGGCCCTCAGGCGGAGGCCGTGGGCCTTGCCGCACCGGACCGCAGCTTGAACGTGGGAGGCCATCGTGGGTGTCAGGATGATGGCAGGCTTCGTGGCGTTGGGGGTGATGAACCTTACGTTTCTCACGGAGGAGATGAGGACGGCGACGTAGGAGGTGGTGCCCGGGAAGTGGAGGAGCTTGGAGGTGGAGTCACCAGAGCTAGTCCTGTGGAGGAAGCACTGGACGAAGGCTAATTCATGTGGATTGGTACTGGTGTTGGCGCCGGGGGTTGCGTCTACGTGCGAAGAGAGTACTGAGAGGAAGATGGAGAAGAGAATGGTAGTGATGGTGGCTAGTGTTGTGGATGCCATGCGGTTTTAATTCCCCCCTCGATCTCTTTCTGGCCTCTTTGGCTTTGGTTTCAGCTGGCACTTAATTACAGGGGAAAGGATGGAGATATTGGAAGGGATGAGTCTGAATTTATTGTTGCTTCTTCTCTCTCGTTTTTTCTCTCTTGAACATTATCTCTGGTACCTATTCTTCTCTCTTGACTTTCTGAAAGATAACAGGTGTAGTTTAGCTGATCTTGTCGCAGATTTTCTACGACAAAATCTGTACTAGACTCCGTATTGGTCGCAAGAAATGTTGGAAGAATTATTTCTGCGATAGAGAAAGTTCGTTGATTTGTGTAGAACAGGGGTCGTATGCGTTTTCTTTCCTAGTTAACTTTAATTTAAATTAAAAATAAATTAATTGATTAGACACGATAACGAACGTTCGAGCAAATGCTTGCCCAACGTACATTCGCAAAAACAATAATTCCGCGAGCGTTCGCAGCCCAGAAGGAATGCTTGCGTGGAATTCACGGGTAACGCCCATGAATGCTAGCTTGCGAGCATTCACTCCCGTTTTTTTATATATTTAAACTTTTTTCAACAAAATCTGCGACATAATCGGGTAAATTAGACTTGCCATCTTCACGAGTACTCAAGAAAGAAGAACAGTCTCTGCAGAGAATAGTCAAGAGAGGAAAATCGAGAGAGAAAAAGCAACAATTAATGCGTTCAAATACATAATTCTCAACTGAAAGCGAAAGAGGCCAGCAATATAAAGAAAAATTGTTTTGAATAGCCCTATAAATCACTTCATCTCATTTTATTTTTAATTTTTATTAGTTTTTTTTTAGTACCTGAAGGTTTCATTGAGTTGGTAGGAGAATCAGGTCAAACCGGATTGTTATACCTTGATCTGATCCTTAGAACAGTGTTAAACACGGTCCTGATTTGATTTATATCTTTTTTTATTTTTTACTTTATTTATGTATTTAAATTTCTATATTATATTTGTAGCAATTTTTAGGAAATTTTTTTTTGCAAGAACAAAATTATTTTCTAACAATTAAGAATCAAAATTTCCTTTTTTACTAGAAGTTGCTAGGGCTTTCATTATAAGTTATTTTTAAAAAAATCCCTAATTTTTGAATCAGTGCAGAAAGCTTATAAATTTTCTTTGAAAAAAAAAAAGAAATCTTTAATTTGAAATTTAAGATGCCATAAACTTACTTACCAAAGGCATAAAAAGTATTTGAATTGTTTATCAGACAAGTGTATAAACCAAATCAGTCAATCATGACAAGTGTGTTCCTTCTCTAATACACCTTATTTGATATTTTCTTCAAGGTAATCTTAAATTTTGCTAAGCTAAAATTCTACTTCATTCTGATTATTTATTTCAATTACACTAGTTCGTGATAGATGTAGATCTTTGAATTTGTAGCTTGTGTTCATTCTTGTAAAACTATGCATGTTGTGTGCATATAAAACCAAAAGTAGTATGCCCTTATTCTAAGTGAGGAAATATTTTATAGTTTATGTTAGTTATAATACCAGTAAGGAAATTCTATTATGGTCTTGGTATTTCATGTCATTAAAATATTTATATTTTTTTTCTGATGGAATGAACTATATTTTCTTCTATCATTGGTATGCTCATATTTTAGTGAAGTAATTAATATAAACTCTCACAATACACCTATCTTAAATCACAAGTGATAGAGGTGATTAACCATCTCTTGTGATAAAGTTTTTATTCCATAACTAGAGTGATGGAAAAAAAAAAAATCTTCAAGGCTAATTCACTTAAATTCACATCATCCTTTGGTTCCAAGGTTTCAAATTCCAATATTGGGCTTAGTATTGGTTTTTGACTGGAATGATATGATACTTGTCCAGGAGGCATCCTAGTAAAGTAATCATGCTATATGAAACTGATTATACCATCCCATCCTGATGTTTAAAATAAAATAAAATAAAAACTTGATTCATATTTGAGTGGCTTTGTCATGTGAAGAGAATTTTTAACACTATGAGCCAATATGTGAGCAACAAATTAAATCACCATACTACATCGAATTGATAAAATGCAATTCTGTAATTTTACATATAGAGAACTAGGAAAAGACTAGATTGAGCTTTTATATAAAGCTACTTCATTTAGAGGTGACTGTTCTTACATAAAGAATTGATAAGCATCTCTTAGATTTCTGCTTTTTTGTGATTATTTTATGCTTACAGCTTCAAAAATCATGTGCTTGTACATGTTGAATATATTAGTAAAGTAACTATAAAAGAATAAGTTCTTCAGACTTAGGCTTCCTGTTAAGTGTGCTTTTTTACGAATTAGTGAATACTAAGAAGGTTTGATGATAGTGACAAGTGAAATTTAGATTTTGGAGATGACCATCAACAATAAAAATATATGTCATTAACAAACTATGAATATTGGAATAGGGTTCCTAAAGCCCTAGCGACTGCTAATTGTATTGCTTGAATTTGATCAAGTCCTAATAAGCAGACAAATAGAAAATAATTTGTTAAACTTCTCTTTAGATATGACTTAATGTATAATTTAATAATTTAGGCAACATATTGTTTTCTGAGGGAATCTTCGAGGAGAGGTTTTCGAAGGATTTTTATTTTTGAACTCATTTACAAGAAAAAAAAATTTCTTGAAAAATACCTTGCAAAATTAATTTTGTAAAGGATTTTTTGAGAGAATTTTTTCATCAAAAAAATTTATAGGTAATATTTTTTGTTAAAAAATCCCTCACCAAATTAATTTTCAAGATATTTTTCAAGGGATCTTTTTTATCAAATTTTTTTTTACAAAGAACTCATTTATGATAGAAATATCCTTCAAAAAATTCATCGCAAAATTAATTAATGAGGGATTTTATGAGAAAATATTTTTTCAAAAATCTAATAGTTAATATTTTTTGTTAAAAAATACTGATAAATGCACAAATAATCATCATAAACCTATTAATTAATAAGTCAAAGTAGCTATTATTATTTAATATTTAAATATTTTAATAATATTTTAGGTAAAACCTCATCAACTTAAAGAGCTCAATTTTAGAAGTCCAACGATGCAAATGACACTCAAATCGGACTTAAAATGAGCTCATGTTTCGTTCGGTTGCCAAATCGAGAAAGAATTCAAATTTGGAAGGAAACCGTAACACGCAAAGAAACAGAGCATCTGATATGGACGATCATGATCTCTCCGCGTCTTCTCCGTGTTCATGGATCAAGCAAACAAATCATTCATATTCGTTCGGGCTTCGAATCAGATCTGAACAGTTAGGAAGCCGTATCTGGTATGAAAACAGAGAGCCATCATCTCTCCGTGATTTCTCTGCATTCTCTTCGCGTTCTCTCCACATATGAGCATCTATAAATAGCTCTGATTGGGCAGATAACGCTCTGGCTAGGCAGATGCCCCGAACAGAGAAAGAAGGAGAGGCATTCGTGAGGCAGGAAGACGTTCCCTCGGTTTAGAGTTCTGGTATTCAGGAAGCAAGGATTTTGGGGAGTAGTTCAGTTTGGAAGCAGATTCAAAGATGCCTTCTTGATGCTGTTGCCTTTTTGATGTCAGGGAATAAGATTTTTTTAGTTTTAATTTTTATGTATTTGGATGCTTTACAATAAATATTTATTTATGTTTAGTTCTTAGTGAATTCTTTTTAAGTAAAAATAATTCTTGACTGATTTATTCTTAAAAGGGATGGGCCGTCACTACAAGAAAATTTAAATATAGCGATGCCCAAATGTGTCGCTAATGCATCGCTAAATACCCTATAGCGACGCATTAGCGATGCAATTGCGGCGTCGCTACGATGGTCGTCACAATCTTAATTTGTCGCAATTGCGTCGCTTAACAGCGACTCTCTGCGACGTAATAAATACGGCGCAATATATTACGACGCAGTTAAATGCGTCACAATATTGCGACGCAACATACATGCATCGCTAATTTTAAAAATAATTTTTTAAAAATATTTATGATGAAAAACTTCGTCGCAATTGAGTCGCTAATTAATAAATTTATTTTTTAAAAAAATTAATTAGCGACGCATTAGCGACTTAAATTGCATCGCTAATATTTCTAAATTATTATTATTAAATATTACGATGCATTTAGTTGCGTAGCAATATTTAAAAATAATATATTTTAGATATATTGGCGACGTAATTTTAGTCGCTAATGCGTCGCTAATTAAATTTTTTTAAAAAATATTGCGATGCCAGGTCATTGCATCGTAATATTTAATAATAATATTTTAAAAATATTAGTGATGTAATTTTAGTCACTAATGCGTCGCTAATTAATTTTTTTTAAAAAATAAAATATTAAAAATTAAAACGGTTAATACAATTTTATTACATTTAAATATTGATCGAAACATTCTTCACTCATATTGATCCAAACAATAATCATTCAATTTCTAAAAATAATTAATATATTAAAATTTTGAAGTTTTCATGTACAAAATATAAAAAGTAAAAAAAAATACATCAAGAATCCGCGCGATCACGTGGAGGCTGGAAACCCTGCGATATGCGGCTAACCATATCCTGCAACTGACGCATCTGATCTCGCAGGTCTGCAAGCTCCTACTGATGGCCTCGCATACGCTGCTCGAACTCGTGCTCGAACTCCCGCCGAACCTCCTGACGAACGTCCTGCCGAACCTCCTCCATAATAGATCTTCGAATGTTGTCTAAATGCTCAGCAGGAATATCACCAGAATATCGCGAGCTGGAGGCATGATGGGGAAAATATGCAGAAGCTCTAGTGCTCAGACCATAGACCCTACGGTCTCGTGGCTGGGCACCAACAGCCTCCAAAAACACACGTCGACTCTCCTCTGCTGAGAGTTCGATGGGCGTCTCCCCATCAGTGGAGTCGACTTGCGATGCCTGGGAGCGAAGCTCCTTGACTCGTGTTTTTGAATTATAAAATCAATAATAAATGAATTAATAAATTTCTCTAAATAAAATTTTAGAAATGAAACAGATACTACATAAAGCTAATTTTTTACCGCAACCTTCCGTGATCGCGTATCGACCCAGGAACCATCCCTCCTGGTGTGTGTCGCCCTGAATAGACGAAACTCACCAGGATCTCTGCCCTCCTGCTCAGACTATAACAAAAAAAAAGATATTAATACAAATATTTATAAATAACTAAAATAGTAATTAAATTATTTATGTTTTCTTACCATATGCCGTCTGTGCTCCTGAATCGAAATGGAGTCTGAAGTATGGCGGGAGAGACCCGTGCCAGGACCGCCCTTCTCAGATCGGCGGTTCGTGCTGGCTGATGCGGACCTCCTGCGCCATCCATCGGACTGCCAGGCCTACTGCCACTCGTGCCAAATACCCTCTGGCATGTGCGCAGGATGCTGACCCGATGACCTCCAACGATAAAGCATGTCGGAGTATCGGCGTCCCGTAAGAGTCTCCCATGCTGCCCTAATGGCATCATGGCTGGCAGGGTCCCACGTAAACTTTTTCTGTATTAAAATAAATAGTTAGTTTTAGAATTTATTAAGATTAATAAATTTTATATCAGTGATAAATTATATTTAATAAGTTTACCCAAAACTCAGAAAAATAAAACTTCCTCGTGGCTGCAGATACGTGGCGCCAATCGTAGCCACTGGGATCTGCACGCCTCTGAAATACAGAGCTGATGTGGCTCGATACATGATGCGGCTCCATAAATCTGTTAAAAAATGCATGTTTATAAGTAATTGACTTAAAAACATAAACATATATTTTTAATTCGTATATACTTACAGTCCATGAGCATCTAGTCGAAGTACGGTGCGACCGATGGTGGAATAACTCTCGGAGGTATGTGACATCGGCTGAATGGTAATACCAATGCAGGATCACCGCCGACTGCTGGAGAGATCGAAGGTTGTGCGATGTATGGAGATCCAAACTCTCCATCTCCAAAGCTCATGTGATCTGATGCAGGAGGGCTACGTCCCTGCTCACTCCGTATGTCGTCGGTAGATCTACCTCTGCCCGTCATACTGAAAATACTAAAGATTCATGCAATTAAATTATGATTAATGATAAAATTTAACACTTATAAAATAAAGTTAAATTTAAAAAAAAAACCTCTATATTTAATCAGTGTCATTTGTTTCATGAAATGTTGGTTCAACATCCGATGCTGTATCGGACTGCGATTCAGTTTCATTATCATCGGAAGGAAACCGAACATTTACATCCGCAATTTCTTGGACATCACCATTTGGATCTCTAAGTGATGTTTCAGGAGCCCTTGTGTCATCCTCAATTGCATGCATTTCCATCTCATCCCTTGAAATGCAGGGCACTTGGCTAATTGACTTGATGAACTCTCCTCTAATACGATTGTTGAACGTGGGACGATTTTAGAAACAGCCCACCAATCTTGCTTGTCGTTGCGCAAACTTGGATATCCACAGTAAAACACTTGCTGAGCTTGGGATGCAAGGATGAATGGTTCATATTTCTGTAATCTTCGTCGATGGTTCACTTCAACCAAATTGTAGTCGTTATGAACCCTTTTGTCCATAGGAACTGTCGGATCGAACCAATCGCAACGAAATAATATGGTTCGTTTCATAGGCCAACTGGGATATTCAACTTCAACCACCTCTACTAACTTTCCGTAATAATTCTGCATATTTGCTCCAACACTTTCTCCTTTAACACACACGCCCAAGTTCTGCGTGCCTCTTGAAGCTGCTAATCATTCAATCTGAAATTTGTACCCATTAACAAAATAGCCAGTAGAGGTTGTTACGGTCTTCAATGGCCATTGCTATAGACATTTATTGAAAATATTATTGGTTATGGACCATGGACCGTTTACCTATAAATTAATAAGCTATTCACAACCAATTCGAAAAATAAAAGCCATTATTGAAATTGATTGAGTGATACTACTCACAAATTCATAAAACCAGTAAGCGAACTCTGTTTCTAACTTCTGCCCAATTGCAACCTGACTGATGTCGGGATTCATCTGTCGTTGTCTATCATAATACATCCTTATGGGATGATAATTTGGAGTAGTATCAATCTAGAATAATTTGGAGTAGCCCTATATGATTTGTTTTATCTCGTTTCATTTTTATTAATCTTTAGGGCATCTGAAGGTAATCATTGGGTTTGTACCTCCACACGATCGTGCTCGTAGTAGGAGGATCGGGTCGAGCCGGGTCGTTGTACCTTAGGAACAGATCGCCAACAACCTGCACGAAGGGGCGAAAATCTGATCCTTAGGGCAGTGTCTAACACGCCTCGGTCCTGGTTTGATCCATCTTATCTTTTGGTTTTACTTTATTTGTATATTTAAATTTTTATAACATATTGATAGCAAATTTTTAGAAGGGATTTTTTGTAAGATCAAAAATATTTTCCAACAGCTATGTTAGCAATTAAATATTATGGTATATTGTAATTTAAATTAGAAGTTTCAATTAAGCATTGAAGTATACACTTACTCAAAATATTGATCGACTTCTCTACAGTTCATTAGGATGTAATAATGTGCTGCATTATACTCCATATCGCTAAGATTTCTTGACTTCTGCCCTCCAAATGAACGGCCGATACCTTTAAAAATTGATATTCTACCGTCATTAGGTTCTCCTTCATCCATACATACGTCATCGTTACGACCAAGATTTTGGCTCCTCGTGTGGACGTGACCCTCAAAGTAATGCGAGGCAAAAGCTAAAACTTCTTCGACCAAGTGTGCATTGCATATAGAACCTTCAACCCTTGCCTTATTACGCATATTATTTTTTAACTTCTTAAGGTACCTATATGTAAAGTTAAGACAAAAAATTAACCAATTTTCTCGCAATAAAATAATATTTGAAATGTCAACATGTCTTAATGATGTATATATTTACCTCTCGAAAGGATACATCCAGCGATACTGCACGGGACCAGCTATGCTCACTTCGTATGGCAAGTGAACCGGTAAATGCTCCATTGAGTCAAAAAAAACTGGGAGGAAATATTTGCTCCAGCTTGCATAAAATAATTGGAATTTCCTGCTCAAGCCTTGCTATGGATGCAGAAGTAATGACTGCGGCATATAACTCCTTGAAGAACAAGCTGAGCTCCGTCAATGCCTTCTAGACATGTTGCGGAAGCAACTCACGAAAAGCTATAGGCAATAACTGTTGCATCAAAACATGGCAGTCGTGACTCTTCATGCCGAACAACTTGAGCTTATGCATGTCCACACACCTATCGATATTTGAGGCATAACCATCTGGAAATTTTAACCCTCTAAGCCAGTTACATAAAACTTTTCGTGAATTTCTGTCAAGAGTGTAACAGGCTTTAGGATAGGTCCCGTCGGCACTCTGCCTCAAATTACCTCTTTTGCAATACTGATTAAGTTCTTCTCTTGACTTTGCAGTGTCTTTGGTTTTTCCCGGGATGTTTAGCACTATGTTAAATATGTTATCAAAGAAATTTTTCTCGATATGCATAACATCCAAGTTGTGCCGGATGAGATTTGTGCTCCAATAAGGCAAATCCCAAAATATACTCCGCTTCTTCCAGTTATGTTCTTTACATATATGGCCATTTATTCTATCTGCATCCGGTTCCCAAGCATACCTCAACCCCAAATGCTCTATAGTATCAAATATATCCGTGCCGGACCTAACCGGTTCGGCGAATTTTGTGACTGCTTTGTTCTTCCGGAAGGCGATCAAGTTACGCTTGTAAGGATGATTTGGGGGCAAGAACTTCCTATGATTATCAAACCATAACTGCTTACCACTCTTCTACAATGTAAATGCATCCGAATCATATATGCAATGAGGGCATGCCAGACGTCCAGCAGTGCTCCAACCAGACAATATTGCATATGCCGGAAAGTCACTTATTGTCCACGTTAAAGCAGCTCTCATAATGAAATTCTGTTTCATAGAAATGTCGTAGGCTACGACTCCTGTTTCCCACAACGTTTTCAATTCGGCCATCAAGGGTTGCAGGAAGACATCAATCTTTTCCTTTGGATTTGATGGTCCTGGAACCAAAACTGTTAAAAACATTGCAGTATCTTTCATGCACTTCCATGGAGGAAGGTTATATACAGTCAGTATCACAGGCCAACATGAATACTGCTGCCCCGCTTGACCAAATGGTTGGAAGCCATCGGTACAAAGACCAAATCTCACATTCCTTATATCTTCAGCGAAATCAGGATGATTTTCATTGAAATGCTTCCAAGCTTTTGAATCTGATGGATGCCGCATTTCATCCTCTTTAGATTCATGTTCGGCATGCCATCTCATATCAGCAGCTGTAGCCTCAGATCTGTATAATCTCTGCAGGTATGGGGTAAGAGGAAAGTAATGCATCCTCTTGTAAGGCACACTTTTTCTCCTACTTGTACTGGCTCCCCCTTCGCTGTTTTTGTACCTCGATTGCCCACAAATCTTACACCATCTCAGCTCTGAGTCTTCACCCCAATATATCATACAATTGTTCAAGCAACAATCGATCTTATTAACTAGGAGCCCAAGCCCACGCAACAACTTCTTTGTTGAGTAAAAACTGTCTGCTGCAACATTATCATTTGGCAAAATTTCTTTGATTAACCCAGCTATAGAATTGAACACCTTTTCTGATAATCGATGTTCTGCCTTAATATTCAACAACCGAGCAGCCGTAGATAACTGGGAATGACCCTCACAACCAGGATACAATTCTTGATTTGCAGCACACAACATATCATAAAATTGTTGTGCATCTGGATTTGGTTCTTCCATAAATGTATTTTGATTGAATTCATTACCCGATGCATTCATCACCATTTCTTCATATGTGTTTAAATTCACAAATGGTTCATCTTCGGGAATTGACACTTGTTGGCTTGTAACAGGTACCAAAATTTCCTCCGGTTCACCATGATAGTACCAAACATCGTAATCAGGAACAAACCCCTTTTTACACAAATGCACCTTAATAGTTTCAACATCTCTGTAGGCTTTATTCTGACACCTGTGGAAGTTGCATGGGCACCTAATCCTAGGCCCATCCATCCATTTAGGTTGGCTACATGCAAATGCGATAAATTCTTCCAATCCATTCAGAAAATCTGGATTAAGCAAGCCATCTTTTATCCTTGCATACATTCACGAGCGAGTCCCGCTCATTTTTGACCGACTTATACAATTTCTGGTAAACCATTAAAGGAAACCATAATATAAAACTATTTTAGCATTAGTACATATATAACTAAATTATTTCTTTTACTCAACTAAGGTAAATAACAACTACTTATATCATTTATAACTAAACCAATTTTCTTTTACACAACTAAGGTCCCTACCCTGCAAGACCGGGCCACGGTTACGAAAATTGTTGTGCTAGCAAGGACCGAGGCACAGGTTCATGCCAGGCTAATGCTAGGGATTGGGTTCGGGCTGGGCCGCAATGTGGTCCGTTCAATCATCGGACTTCACAAGAATCAAGTGTCCTAAATTAATTCCACCTTCACTCCATGTCTAAAAGGTGAGGCCCTATCCCATTCAAGAATATTTTTTGTGATATGTTATTCTGCTATTAATTATCATCGATGGTTTATGTTGAAATTTCAGCAGTATTTCCCTATATGTTCTCCTAAATGTGTGGCATATATGCCACACTAGGAGAACGCATAAGCAAATACAAACCGCAATCTCAACCAACGATGATTAATAACAAACTAACATATCGCAAAAAATATTCTCAAACTATCCACCAGGACATTCGAGAATTTGCAAGACTAATTCTTACAAATTCTCAAATGGGTCTAAAGGTTATAGTGTTGCGATTAATAATATGGAAATCCGAAGACAATCAAACTTATGCTTGTTATTCATAAATTCTTGTCAATTATACATGATGACGCTCAATCACCTTTCCTGGACGTCGGGAATGGAGGCTCTTCTTCACCAGGTTACCTGCAGAAAAAGTCCCAGGACCGAAGAGGGTTCTTCGGTGGGACCCTTCGACGCCCAAGTTAGCAACTGAGGTCACAGCAGAGAAGGAGCTCGAGAGAGCTCTTGGAAAAGGGAGAGATCTCTGAGAATTAGGGCATCAAGTGTGTAAACTTGCATTACCTGGTTCTCGACGTGATTTACCCATTTATAGGGGTTGACGCTGGCACAATCACGTGGGTTTTCATGAAGTTAGAATGTCTATTGAGCCCTTGCGTGAATCCAGGCTGGTTGGTGGGCTAAGTCCCATCAGCCAACGGGGCTGTTGGGTAGTTGGGTCTAGTCCTATCAACAACGTTACCAGTAGGTTGTTGGATCCGGCGCTGTTAGGCGGCGCACGTCAGAGGTGGCACCCTGAACTGATAGGGCCATGCTGGGGCTGATCTGGCGGGAACTGGGACACCTTGACCCTCCCAAGGAAGTCAAGGCTGGACCCAGCTGGCCAGGGGCGAGCCGTCGGTCTTGGAGGCGTCGGTCTTGGAGGTGTCGGCCTTTGGGGCCATCGGTCTTGGAGCCGTCGGCCTTGGAGGTGTCGGCCTTTGGGGCCGTCGGTCTTGGAGCCATCGGCCTTTGGGGCCATCGGTCTTGGAGGTGTCGGCCTTTGGGGCCATCGGTCATGGAGCCGTCGGCCTTTGGGGCCGTCGGTCATGGAGCCGTCGGCCTTTGGGGCCGTCGATCTTGGAGGTGTCGGCCTTTGGGGCCATCGATCTTGGAGTCGTCGGCCTTTGGGACCGTCGGCCTTGGAGCCGTCGGCCTTTGGGACCGTCGGCCTTGGAGGTGCTGGTCTTGGAGGTGCCGGTCTTTGGGGCCATCGGTCTTAGAGTCGTCGGTCATGGAACCATCGGCCTTTGAGGTGTCGGCCTTTGGGCCATCGGTCTTGGAGCCGTCGGCCTTGGAGCCGTCGGCCTTTGGGGCCGTCGATCTTAGAGGTGTCGGCCTTTGGGGCCGTCGGTCTTAGAGCCGTCGGCCTTTGGGGCCATCGGTCTTAGAGTCGTTGGCCTTTTGGCCCGTCGGCCATGGAGCTGTCGGCCCTTGGAGCCGAGGTGGGCCGTTCAAAAAATTTTTTATTCTTCATGGGATCAACTGGCCCCATCAAATGCCCCCCACACTCCTTGAGCTTGCGCACCCCGCATCAGCTAAGCGAGAGGAGTGTAGAACTTTTACCTTGGCATCTGCTCTTTCATGTTAACTTCAACCATGATTCCTTCTAGGTGGGGAAACCCCTTTTCTTTTGCGCTGCCTTGTATGGACATCTGCGTGCCTTCTTTGGCTAGCTGAGGGCAGCTAGTAATCCTCCCCCAACGCGGAGTCTAGAAGTATTTTGAACCCCGGAGGATGACCTGAGAGCTAAGAGTCGTCAGGTTCCTTTTGAACCGCCTCGGGGGTGTGGGAACCGCTGCGAGGGGCGACTCAGTCGGGTACGGAGCCTTTAGGGTCTTAACCTACTCGGGGGCACCGCCGTGCCGGGGCCGAGTGGTGTCCCATGGGCCGCGATGCCAGTGAGCTCCTTTTAAACCATCTTGGGGGTTTGTGTGCCGCCCAAGTGGTGACTCAGCCGGGTACGGAGCCTTTAGGGTCTTAACCTACTCGGGGGCACCGCCGTACCGGGACCGAGTGGTGTCCCATGGGCCGTGATGCTAGTGAGCTCCTTTTGAACCATCTTGGGGGTTTGTGTGCCGCCCAAGTGGCGACTCAGCCGGATACGGAGCCTTTATGGTCTTAACCTACTCGGGAGCACCGCCGTGCCGGGGCCGAGTGGTGTCTCATGGGCCGCGATGCCAGTTAGCTCCTTTTGAACCATCTTGGGGGTTTGTGTGCTGCCCAAGTGGCAACTCAACCGGGTACGGAGCCTTTAGGGTCTTAACCTACTCGGGGGCACCGCCGTGCTGGGGCCGAGTGGTGTCCCGTGGGCCGCGATGTCAGTGAGCTCCTTTTGAACCATCTTGGGGGTTTGTGTGCCACCCAAGTGGCGACTCAGCCGGGTACAGAGCCTTTAGGGTCTTAACCTACTCGAGGGCACCGCCGTGCCGGGGCCGAGTGGTATCCCGTGGGCCGCAATGCTAGTGAGCTCCTTTTGAACCATCTTGGGGGTTTGTGTGCCGCCCAAGTGGCGACTCAATCGGGTACAGAGCCTTTAGGGTCTTAATCTACTCGGGGGCACCGCCATGCCGGGACCGAGTGGTGTCCCATGGGCCGCGATGCCAGTGAGCTCCTTTTGAACCATGTTGGGGGTTTGTGTGCCGCCCAAGTGGCGACTCAGCCAGGTACGGAGCCTTTAGGGTCTTAACCTACTCGGGGGCACCGCCGTGCCGAGGCCGAGTGGTGTCCCGTGGGCTGCGATGCCAGTGAGCTCCTTTTGAGAGACTTGGTCCTTGGATATAAGGGAAAACATGCTGCTGTACCAGAAAGGGCTTCCTTTATTGCTCAAGCTCCAGGGGAATACATCATTGATAATACTGGCGGAGGTTGTCCGCATTCCAGGTACGTGGAATGGGCTTCCCGTCAAGCTCTTCTAGTTTGTATGCCCCCCGATGGAACGCCTCGGTGACGCGGTAGGGACCTTCCCAGTTGGGGGATAGCTTGCCCCTCTCAGTAGGCTTGGATACCTCAGCCTTTCGTAGCACCAAGTCTCTGCGGCGAAAAACCTTGGGACGAACTTGGGCGTTGTAGTACTTGGCCGCTCGCTGACAAAAGGTCGCCATGCGCAGTCTCGCTCTGTCATGCACCTCGTCGATGAAGTCTAGGTTGGCCCGAATCAGTGCGGAGTTGCCTTCCTCACTGAAGGACTCCACACGTGGACTGGGCAATCCGATCTCGACGGGGATGACGGCCTCGGATCCGAAGGAGAGGCTGAAAGGAGTTTCACCCGTCGGGGCTCTGGGAGTTGTGTGGTAAGCCCATATCACACTGGGAAGCTCTTCTGCCCAGCGTCCCTTGGAACCGTCTAGGCGAGTCCTGAGCCCTCTGAGGATGGTGCGGTTCATGACCTCAGCCTCCTCGTTGGTCTGGGGATGGCCGACAGAGATGAATCAGTGGTGAATGCCTAGCTCCTCACAGAAGGCTTTGAATGCCTCGTTGTTGAATTGGCGACCATTGTCCGTGACGAGGGTGTGAGGCAAGCCAAAACGGCATATGATCGACTTCCAGAAGAAAGCTTTAACTTTTCTCTCAGTGATTTTGGCCAACGCCTCGACCTCGACCCACTTGGTGAAATAGTCGATGGCGACTAACAAGAATTTTCGCTATCCTGAAGCTAGGGGGAATGGTCCAAGGATGTCAATTCCCCATTGGGCAAAGGGCCACGGAGCCGAGAGTGGGCTCAGCGGGGTAGGCGGCTGATATTTGATGTGCGCGTGGCGCTGGAAGCCGTCACACCTTTGAACTAGCTTGGCCGCATCCTCCTTCATAGTGAGCCAGAAGTACCCCAGACGAAGAGCCTTCTGGGCTAAAGATCTGCCCCCTAGATGGTTCTCACAAATGCCTTCGTGGATTTCTCTGAGGATGTAGTCGGCATCGGCAGGGCCTACGCATTTAAGCAACGGGTAGGAGAATGACCTTCTGTATAGGCGCCCGTCGAGGAGGATGAACTTGGAGGCCCTCCATTTGAGCAATCTGGCTTCGTTGTGGTCGTCAGGGAGGGTGCCGTTGGTGAGGTAGCGGACATAGGCATCCATCCACGTAGGTTCCGGGGTGAGCGGGAGGACTTCCTTCCCGTCCTCTATGCTGGGCCTTTCTAGATATTCAATGTAGGCGTCCCTTGCCAAGCCGTCGGCGGAGGTTGCCAATCGAGAGAGGACGTCGGCCTTGGCGTTTTTACTTCGGAGGATGTAACTGATACTGAAGTAGGGCAATGAGGAAGTCAAGAGTTGAACCTTTTTCAGGTATTGCGCCATAACAGGGTTGCGCGCCTCGTACTCTCCATTAATTTTCTCGGAGACGAGTTTCGAGTTCGTGTAAGCTCTGAGGCACTTTGCTCCAATCTCCTGGGCTAGCCTTAATCCGGCCAGTAGGGCTTCGTACTCCACTTGGTTGTTGGTGGCTTCAAAAAGAAATCTCAGGACGCACTCGATTCTTTCGCCTTTTGGCCCGGCAAGAATGAGGCCAGCACCGCTCCCTTGAGAATTCGATGCGCCGTCCATATGGAGGATCAAGGTCTCTCCATCACCGCTCGGCTCGGGCCTGGGCTGCTCCCCAGAAACCTCTTTGAGATCTTCTTCCGCCCAAGTGCACTCGACCAGAAAATCGGCCAGGACTTGGGACTTCAAGGCCGGTCGTGCTTGGAAAGAGATGTCGAATTCTCCTAGCTTGATGGCCCATTTGGCGAGTCAACCCGAAGTATCCGGATAGGCCAGGATGGCTCAGAGAGGTTGGTCCGTGAGCACCACGATAGGATGGGCTTGGAAATATGGGCAAAGACACCGGGCAGAGACTATCAAGGCGAAAATGACTTTCTCTATTTTGGAATACCTAACCTCGGCATCGTGTAGGACCTTGCTCACATAGTAGACAGGCCTTTGGGTTCCGTCAGCGTCAAGGCGCACCAGGACTGAGCTGACGGCTTCTGAGGAGGCGGCTAAGCAAAGGAAGAGACCCTCCCCGTCTCTCGGCTTGGAGAGGAGCGGCGGGGAGGACAGGAATGCCTTTAAGCCGTCGAAAGCTTTCTGGCAATCGTCCATCCACGCAAAACTATTCACCTTCCGCAGGGCCTTGAAGAAAGGCAAGCACCTCTCCGCCGATCTGGAGAGGAAACAACTCAGAGCCGCTATCCTCCCCGTTAACCGTTGCACTTTCTTCTTATTGGACGGCAGCCTCATGCCGAGTATGGCACTGATCTTCTCTGGGTTCGCCTTGATTCCGTGCTGGGTCATCATAAAGCCCAGAAATTTGCCCATCGTGACCCCAAAAGCGCACTTTTTGGGGTTCAGCTTGACTTGGAAGCGACGGAGATTGTTAAAAGTTTCTTCCAGGTCGGAGATGTGGTCGGTGGCACGGGTGCTCTTTGTCAGCAAGTCGTCTACATTGACTTCCATGTTCCGGCTGAGCTGGTCCTGGAACACCTTGTTCATCAACCTTTGATAGGTCGCTCCTGCATTCTTGAGGCCGAAAGGCATCACCTTATAGCAGTAAATGCCTTTCTCTGTCATGAAGGAGGTGTGCTCCTCATCGCCGGGGTCCATCCTTATCTGATTATATCCGGAGAAGGCGTCCATGAAGCTGAGAAGCTCGTGACCAGAGGTGGAGTCGACCAGCTGATCAATTCTCGGCAAGGGAAAGCTGTCCTTTAGGCACGCCTTATTGAGGTTGGTGAAGTCTATACAGATCCTTCAGCTCCCGTTTGTCTTGCGCACCATGACCACGTTGGCTAGCCAGCTTGGGTAGTGCGCCTCCCGAATGTGGCCGGCGCTGATCAGCTTGTTGACTTCTTCATCAATTGCCTTTTTTCGGTCGGGGGCAAAGCTCCTCTTCTTTTGATGGATTGGGTGGTGCCGCGGGTCGATGTTGAGCTTGTGGGTGATGACCTCCGGAGGGATGCCGGGCATGTCAGATGCTGACCAGGCGAAGACGTCCGAGTTAGCCTACAGGAAAGCTAAGAGGCGCTCCCGGTCTTCCAGGGGAAGGAGTCCGCTCACACGAACGGTCCTTGCTGGGTCATCTTCAAGAGGGAAAGTCAGGAGGTGCTCGGCGGGCTCTCCTCCTTTGGCGGAATCTCTAGGATCGAATGCTTCCAGGGCCGGGTCGGCCTCCAAAGGGCTTGACGCCGTATGATAGCAAGGTAAGACCGGGCTTATTTCTCCGCGCATCTCTCCAACTCCCGCGCCAGTGGGGAACTGCACTGGTAGACGCCGGGTGGAGATAACCGCGTCCAAAAGATTCAGGTCGGGACGCCCAAAAATGGCGTTGTATGCCAAAGGGACCCTCACGACCATGAATTTCATGATCGCGGTGCTTTGGCATGGTGGGGTTCCGGCCGTCACAGGCAAGGATATTTCGCCCTCAACCCTCACAGAATCTCTAGTAAATCCGACCAGCGGGGTTGCCACGGGCTGAAGGGAGTCAAAAGATAATCCCATCCGAACAAAAGCGTCGTAAGTAAAGATGTTAGCTAAGCTGCCACTATCAACTAATATCCTTTTTACAGGGTATTTGGCGATCGTCATAGCGACGACTACGCCTTCATTGTTTACATTTTTCATGATAGCAGTCTCCCCCCAGGGCATTACATTATTTGGCGCCGCCTCCCCCCTTGGCCGCTTGGACGTAGAGGCTGATCCCCAGGATACCATCCAAACAGTCTGCTCCGTGGGAGTGTTGTCGACGGTGGCTTGAGCTGGTGGAGGCCCTATGATGGCCGGCAGCGGCTGTGGCATCTTCTGGATGTACTTATTGAGGTAGCCCCGCTGGATGAGCTCCTCGATGGCCCGCTTCAAGTTGTAGCAACTATCGGTGTCGTGGCTATAGTCCCGGTGGAATCGACAATAGCGGCTTCTGTCGTGGGATGCACCTTTCTTCATGGGGGGAGGACGTTAGAGGTAAGGCTCGCTCTCGATCTCCATCAGGATGTGGGATCGAGGGGCAAGGAGAGGAGTGAGCCTACTCTCATCGGGGACAGGGCTTCGGCGCCTATTATCAGACCGGCGAGGTGGGTCGGATCGGCGATGTCGGGGAGGTCCGCTCGGCTCAGGGCGAGCAGATTTGTGGCTGAAGCTCTTTGAAGACTCTCGGCGGGTGAGGTCGGCTTCATCCGCCCGGATGTACTTCTGGGCCCGGAGGAGGAGGTCGGAGTAAGAGCCCGGGGGCTTCTTATCCAGGGAGAAGGTGAAGCGGGATAGAAGGAGTCCCCGCTTCAGCGCCAGGATGGCCACCGCATTGTCGAGATGGTAGACCTCGAGGGCGGCGGTTTTAAATCGGGACACGAAGTCCCGCAGTGACTCTCCTTCCTTCTAGCAGACGGAGAAGAGGCTGTCCGCCACCTTTGGGATCCGGCGGCAGGCGTCAAAGTGGGCCAAAAATACCCTCTCTAGCTCTCGAAAGGAGTCTATGCTGTGGGGGGACAGGCGCAAATGCCATGCACGGGCGGCCTTCCGCAGAGTTGCGGGGAAGGCCTTGCAGAGAAGGGCGTCTAAGGCACCCTGGACTTGCATCATAGCCTTGTAACTCTCAAGGTGATCGAGGGGGTCGGTCGTACCATCGTACGGGTCCACCTGGGGGAAGCGGAACCTGGAGGGAACCGGTTCCTCCAGTATGCGGCGAGTGTAAGGAGGACGAGTGTCGAACTCTTCCTCCGGCTGATGGTTGATCTTCTTGGCGAGCTCATCGAGGCGCCTGTTGTACTCCTCCAGGCGTTCCTCCGCCTGGCGGCTGATCGTCGGGGCCCTCCGAGATGGCTCGGAGGAAGAAGAAGAAGAGGAGGCAGAAAGAGATGGAGACGGAAGTCGGGACTTCCGCCTGGGTTCCTTGTGATGATGTGGCTTGGGAGGAAACTCCTTGGGGCTGTGGTCAGGGGACCGTGGCCGCTTGGAGGGCTCGCGTCGAGGCTACCTAAGGGAAACTTGACGTCGGCCGGTCCCTCGCCGACCGGCCTTCCACCGAGGAGAACCTCCCCTCCCCGACTGCTGACTGGTGGGGGGAGCAGTCTGGTGCTGGGTGGCCATGGACTGCTGCTGGAGCCTGTGGACTATGGCGGTGAGATTCTGGACTTGCTGGGAGAGGGTTACCAGCTGCTCCGCTGTTTGGACAGCAGCGTCCAGCGACGGGCAGGCAACCGGAGGGTCGGCAGTAGGGGGATTGGCCTCCTGCTGTCTAGTTGGCGGGGGAAACCCCGCTGGACAGCTGATGGAGGCGTCCTAAGCTCGCGTCACCACCATGGCTTATAGAAGAAGAGAGGGGACGAAAGATGTAGCTCAGGAAGAACGTTCACTACTTTTTCTTATCCCCCCTTCCTGGCGCACCAATCTGATGACGCTCAATCACCTCTCTTGGACGTCGGGAATGGAGGCTCTTCTTCACCAGGTTACCTGCAGAAAAGTCCCAGGACTGGAGAGGGTTCTCCGGTGGAACCCTCCGATGCCCAAGTTAGCAACTGAGGTCACAGCAGAGAAGGAGCTCAAGAGAGCTCTTGGAAAAGGGAGAGATCTCAGCAGGGAGAGATCTCTGAGAATTAGGGCATCAAGTGTGTAAACTTGCGTTACCTGGTTCTCGACGTGATTTACCCTTTTATAGGGGTTGATGCTGGCACGATCACGTGGGTTTTCGTGAAGTCAGAATGTCTGCTGAGCCCTTGCGTGAATCCGAGCTAGTTGGTAGGCTAAGTCCCATCAGCCAGCGGGGCTGTTGGGTAGTTGGGTCTAGTCCCATCAACAACGTTACCAGTAGGTTGTTGGATCCGGCGCTGTCAGGCGGCGCACATCAGAGGTGGCACCCTGAACTGATAGGGCCATGCTGGGGCTGATCTGGCGGGAACTGGGACACCTTGACCCTCCCGGAGGAGTCAAGGCTGGACCCGACTGGCCAGGGGCGAGCCGTCGGTCTTGGAGGCGTCGGTCTTGGAGGTGTCGGTCTTTGGGGGCATCGGTCTTGGAGGTGTCGGCCTTTGGGGCCGTTGGTCTTGGAGCCGTCGGCCTTGGAGGTGTCGGCCTTTAGGGCCGTCGGTCTTGGAGCCATCGGCCTTTGGGGCCGTCGATCTTGGAGGTGTCAGCCTTTGGGGCCATCGGTCTTGGAGCCATTGGCCTTTGGGGTCGTCGGTCTTGGAGCCGTCGGCCTTTGGGGCCGTCGGTCATGGAGCCGTCGGTCTTGGAGGTGTCGACCTTTGGGACTGTCGGTCTTGGAGCCGTCGGCCTTTGGGACCGTCGGCCTTGAAGGTGCCGGTCTTTGGGGCCGTCGGTCTTGGAGCCGTCAGTCATGGAGCCGTCGACCTTTGAGGTGTCGGCCTTTGGGGCCGTCGGTCTTGGAGCCGTCGGCCTTGGAGCCATCAGCCTTTGGAGCCATCGGTCTTGGAGCCGTCGACCTTTGGGGCCGTTGGTCTTGGAGGTGTCGGCCTTTGGGGCCGTCGGTCTTGGAGCCGTCGGCCTTTGGGGCCGTCGGCCATGGTGCCGTCGGCCCTTGGAGCCGAGGTGGGCCGTTCAAAAATTTTTTTATTCTCTATGGGATCAACTGGCCCCATCAATACATATATAGGAATAATGTTCTATATATATAGTCACTGACTTCTTAAGATTATTATGTCGAATATAAATGTTTATGAAGACTAAAATATAAATCATTGAAACTACTAATTTGTTGCTGAAAATTAAATAAAACTACAACAAGACTTTCATTCTAGCATTACATAATTTAATGCATCATTCAATTTGAAGCAGAATGTAAATAATCAAGACATAACAATTGTAAATAACTACAAATGCACAAAATTATTGCAAAAACAGCTATAAAGGAATAAAATAGGCTTGGCAGCTTATTGAACCAACATGATGTATCATGCCAATTCTCAAAAGCCACATGTGAGAAATAGTCATGAAAATGAAAGGCACAACTCCTAATAATAAAATCTTGATAGTGATTATAATATAAAAATTATGATTAATATCCTATTAGAGTGGAACCGGAATTAAATCACGTGATCTAGCCTAAATGAAACCCTAATTGTATCATGAGTAACAATTATAGTGTTAGGCTTGCTTTTAATTTAAGAAATCGGGTTGTTGGATAATAATATTTTTTTAAATTAAATAATAATGATCATTAATAATCTAAATCATTTAATAAGATGTAACTTTTTTTTTAACGGTGGCCTGGCCACCGTGGCCAGGCCATCGCCGGCCACGGTAGCGGCCGTGGCCATCGTCTCAGGGGTGGGGGAGAAACACCACCCCAACCATTTTTTTTTTAACGGTGGCCTGGCCACCGTGGCCAGGCCACCGCTGGCCATGGCAGCGGCCGTGGCCATCATCTCCGGCCACAGCCACGACCTGAGATGACGGCCACGACCGCCACCGTGGCCGGCGCCTCAGGGATGGGGGAAAAACCCCACCCAACCATTTTTTTAACGGTGGCCTGGCCACCATGGCCAGGCCACCGCCGGCCATGGCAGCGGCCATGGCCGTCGTCTCTGGCCGCGGCCTGAGACGACAGCCACGGCCGCCGCCGTGGCCGGTGCCTCAGGGGTGGGGGAAAAACCCCACCCCAACCATTTTTTTTTAATGGTGGCCTAGCCACCATAGCCAGGCCACGGCAGCGGCCATGGCCGTCATCTCCGGCCACGGCCGCGGCCATGGCCGTCGTCTCCGGCCACGGCCGCGGCCGAGGCCTGAGACGACGGCCACAGCCGGCGCCATGGCCGGCGCCTCAGGGGTGGGGGAAAAACCCCACCCTAAGCAAATTTTTTTTTTAACGGTGGCCTGGCCACCGTGGCCAGGCCACCGCCGGCCACGGTCGCTGCCGTGGCCATGGCCTCAGTGAAACAGGAGGGGGGGTTGGGGGAGGGGAGGGGGGGAGGGGGGCTTACCTCGGTCTGTAGGGGACGCCGGCGGTGGGGGGGAGGCTACCGCTGGTGGTTCCTAGCGCCGGGGGAGAGGGCGGGGGCAACGGAGGAGGGACGGCGGTGGTTAGGGTTAGAGGAGGAAGAAGAAGAGGACCGGGGGGGCTGAGCGCGATTGAGTTATATATTAGGGATTAGCGACGCATTTTTGCATCGCTATCCCTCGCTATTTTTTTAAAAAAAATTATTTTGGATTAGCGATAAAATTTGCATCACTAATACGTCACAAATTTGGATTTTTTTTATTTTTTGCAAAAATTAGCGACGCAAATAATTGCGTCGCTAATGAGTCGCTAATTTGGCGGTAATTTCCAGCGGAAAATTTTTTATTTTCTAGCAAAATGCCTCGCTATTGCGTCGCAATATTTTTATTTGTTAATTTTATTTCATAAATTTTATTTTTTGAAAATAATTACGATGCAAAAGTTTGCGTTGCAATGTTTTATTTCTATTTTTAAAAAAACATTTATTTGTTTTAAAAATATTGCGACGCAATTCATGCATCGCAATTATAAAAATTAATTTTTCTTAATTTTTTGATTTATTGCGTCGCTAATGTATCGCTATTTAACATAATTTATTTTTTAAAAACATTGCGCCGCTTTAATTGCATCGCAATAATTTTATTTGATAAATATATTTAATTTAAAATAAATCTTCTAAAAAATAATTACGACGCAAATGTTTGTATCGCAATAATTTATTTTTAATTTTTTTACAACATTTATTTTTTTAAAACTATTGTGACGCAATACGTGCGTCGCAATAAAAAATAATTTATTTAAATTTCTTTGTTTGTTGCATCGCTAATGCGTCGCTATTTAACATAATTTTTTTTAAAACAATTGCAACGCTACGACTTGCGTCGCAATAATTTATTTTTATATTTTTTAAAATATTTATTTGTTTTAAAAATATTGCGATGAAATACATGTGTCGTAATTTTAAAAATTAATGTTTCTTAATTTTCTGGTTTATTACATCGCTAATGCGTCGCTATTTGACATAATTTATTTTTAGAAACATTGCGACGCCCTGACTTACGTTGCAATAATTTTATTTGATAAATATATTTGATAAAAAATAATTTTTTTAAAAATAATTACGACGCAAATGATTGCGTCACAATATTTTATTTTTAATTTTTTTTACAAAATATTTTTTAAACTATTGCGACGCAATACGTGGGTCGCAATATAAAAAATTAATTTATTTAAATTTCCTTGTTTATTACAATGCTAATGCGTCGCTATTTAACATAATTTATTTTTTTAAAACAATTGCGACGCTACGACTTGCATCGCAATATTTTTATTTGATAATTATTTTTAATAATTATAATTAATAAAAATTATTTTTTATAAAAATAGTTGCAACGCAAAGGGTTGCGTCGCAATGTTTTATTTTTAAATTTATTTTTTGCGATCTATCCAAACCCTGATCCCGATCGGCCACGACCGATCTCGGACCGTTATGATCGGTCCGATCGGTGACGATCCGATGATTGCGATCGATCCAAGCCCTGATCCCGATCGGCCACGATCGATCTCAGACCGTGGTGATCGGTCCGATGGCTGACGATCCGATGGTTGTGATCGATCCAAGCCCTGAACCCAATCGGCCACGATCGATCTCGGATCGTGGCGATCGGTCCAATCGCCGACGATCCGACGGTTGCGATCGATCCAAGCCGTGATCCCGATCGGCCATGATCGATCTTGGACCGTTGCGATCGGTCCGATCGTCGATGATCCGACGGTTGCGATCGATCCAAGCCCTGATCCCGATCGGCCATGACTGATCTTAGACCATGGTGATCGGTCTGATCGCCGATGATCCGACGGTTGCGATCGATCCAAGCCATGATCCCGATCGGCCACGACCGATCTTAGACCATGGCGATCGATCCAATCACCGATGATCCGACGGTTGCGATCGATCCAAGCCATGATCCCGATCGGCCACGATCGATCTTAGACCATGGCGATCGATCCGATCGCCGATGATCCGACGGTAGCGATCGATCCAAGCCATGATCCCGATCGGCCACGACAGATCTCAGACCGTGGCGATCGGTCCGATCGGCGATGATCCAATGGTTGCGATCGATCCAAACCCTGATTCCGATCGGCCACGACTGATCTCGGACTGTTGCGATCGGTCTGATCATCGACGATCCGACGGTTGCGATCGATCCAAGCCCTGATCCCGATCGGCCACGACCGATCTCGGACCGTTGCGATCGGTCCGACCGGTGATGATCTGACGATTGCGATCGATCCAAGCTCTCATCCCGATTGGCCACGACCGATCTCGGACCATTGCGATCGGTCCGATCGGCGACGATCCGACGGTTCCGATCAATCCAAGCCCTGATCCCGATCGGCCACGACCGATCTCGGACCGTGGTGATCGGTCTGATTGCCAGCGATCCGATGGTTGCGATCGATCCAAGCCCTAATCCCGATCGGCCATGACCGATCTTGGACCGTTGCGATCGGTCCGATCGGCGATGATCCGACGGTTGCGATCCATCCAAGCCCTGATCCCGATCGGCCACGACCAATCTCGGACCATTGCGATCGGTCCAATCGCCGATGATCCGACGGTTGCGATCGATCCAAGCCCTGATCCCAATCGGCCACGACCGATCTAGGACCGTGGCGATCGGTCCGATTGATGACGATCTGACAATTGCGATTGATCCAAGCCCTAATCCCGATAGGCCACGACCGATCTCGGACCGTGGCGATCGCTCCGATCGTCGATGATCCGACGATTGCGATCGATCCAAGCCGTGATCCTGATCGGCCACGACCAATCTCGGACCGTGGCGATCGGTCCGATCGCCGATGATGCGACGGTTGCGATCGATCCAAGCCCTGATCCCAATCGGCCACGACCAATGTCGGACCGTGGCGATAAGTCCGATCGCCGATGATCCGACGGTTGCAATCGATCCAAGCCGTGATCCCGGTCGGCCACGATCGATCTCGGACCGTGGCAATCGGTCTGATCGTCGATGATCCGACGGTTGCGACAGATCCAAGCCCTGATCCCGATTGGCCACGACCGATCTCAAACCGTGGCGATCAGTCTGATCGGCGATGATCCGACGGTTGCGATCGATCCAAGCCCTGATCCCAATCGGCCACGACCGATCTCGGACCGTGGCGATCGGTCCGATCGCTGACGATCCGATGGTTACGATCGATCCAGGCAGTGATCCCTATCGGCCACGACCGATCTCGGACCATGGCGATCGGTCCGATCACCGACGATCCGATGGTTGTGATCGATCCAAGCCATGATCCCGATTGGCCATGACCGATCTCGTACCATGGCGATCGGTCTGATCGGCGACGATCCGATGGTTGCGATCGATCCAAGCCCTGATTCCGATCGTCCACGACCGATCTCGGACCGTTGCGATCGATCCAAGCCCTGATCCCGATCTGCCACGATCGATCTTGGTCCGTTGCGATCGGTCCGATCGGTGATGATCCGACGGTTGCGATCGATCCAAGACCTGATCCCGATCAGCCACGACCGATCTCGGACCATTGCGATTGGTCCGATCGCCGATGATCCGATGGTTGCGATCGATCCAAGCCCTGATCTCGATCGGCCATGACTGATCTTGGACCGTGGCGATTGGTCCGATCGGTGACGATCCGACGGTTGCGATCGATCCAAGCCCTGATCCTGATCGGCCACGACCGATCTCGGACCATTGCGATCGGTCTGATCGCCGACGATCCGATGGTTGCGATGGATCCAAGCCCTGATCCCAATCGGCCACAACCGATCTCGAACCGTGGCGATCGGTCCGATCGCCGATGATCCGACGGTTGCGATCGATCCAAGCCGTGATCCCGATCGGCCACGACCGATCTCGGACTGTGGCAATCGGTCCGATCGCCGATGATCCGATGGTTGCGATCGATCCAAGCCGTGATCCTGATCGGCCATGACCGATCTCATACCGTGGCGATCGGTCCAACGGTTGCGATCGATCCAAGCCTTTATCCCGATCGGCCATGACCGATCTTGGACCGTTGCGATCAGTCAGATCGGTGATGATCCGACGGTTGCGATCGATCCAAGCCCTGATCCTGATCGGCCACAACCGATCTTGGACCGTTGCGATCGGTTCGATCGCTGATGATCCGACGGTTGCGATCGATCCAAGCCCTGATCCCAATCGGCCACGACCGATCTTGGACCGTGGCGATCGGTCCGATTGACGACGATCCGACAGTTGCGATCGATCCAAGCCCTGATCCCGATAGGCCACGACCGATCTCGGACCGTGGCGATCGCTCCGATCATCGACGATCCGACGATTGCGATCGATCCAAGCCGTGATCCCGATCGGCCACGACCAATCTCGGACCATGGCGATCGGTCCGATCGCCGACGATGCGACGGTTGCGATCGATCCAAGCCCTGATCCCAATCGGCCACGACCAATGTCGGACCGTGGCGATAGGTCCGATCGCCGACGATCCGACGGTTGCAATCGATCCAAGCTGTGATCCCGATCGGCCACGACTGATCTCAGACCGTGGCAATCGGTCCGATCACCGACGATCCGATGGTTGCGACAGATCCAAGCCCTGATCCCAATTGGCCACGACCGATCTCAGAACGTGGTGATCGATCCGATCGGCGACGATCCGACGGTTGTGATCTATCCAAGCCCTGATCCCGATCGGCCACGATCGATCTCGGACCGTTGTGATCGGTCCGATTGCCGACGATCCGACGGTTCCGATCGATCCAAGCCCTGATCCCGATCGGCCACGATCGATCTCAGACAATGGCGATCGGTTCGATCATCGATGATCCAATAGTTGCGATCGATCCAGGCCATGATCCCGATCGACCATGACCGATCTCGGACCGTGGCGATCGGTCCGATCGCCGACGATCCGATGGTTGTGATCGATCCAAGCCCTGATCTCGATTGGCCACGACCGATCTCGTACCATGGCGATCGGTCTGATCGGTGACGATCCGATGGTTGCGATCGATCCAAGCCCTGATCCCGATCGGCCACGATCGATCTCGGACCGTTGTGATCAATCCAAGCCCTGATCCCGATCGACCACGACCGATCTCAGTCCGTTGCGATCGGTCCGATCGGTGATGATCCGACGGTTGCGATCGATCCAAGCCCTAATCCCGATCAGCCACGACCGATCTCGAACCGTTGCGATTGGTCCGATCGCCGATGATCCGATGGTTGCTATCGATCCAAGCCCTGATCTCGATTGGCCACAACTGATCTCGGACCATGGCAATCGGTCCGATCGGTGACAATCCGACGGTTGCGATCGATCCAAGTCCTGATCCTGGTCGGCCACGACCGATCTCGGGCCATTGCGATCGGTCTCATCGCTGACGATCCGACGGTTGCGATGGATCCAAGCCCTGATCCCAATCGGCCACAACCGATCTCGGACCATGGCGATCGGTCCGATCGCCGACGATCCGACGGTTTTGATCGATCCAAGCCGTGATCCCGATCGGCCACAACTGATCTCGGACGGTGGCGATCGGTCCAATCGCCGACGATCCGATGGTTGCGATCGATCCAAGCCGTGATCCTGATCGGCCACGACCGATCTCATACCGTGGCGATCGGTCCAACGGTTGCGATCGATCCAAGCCTTGATCCCGATCGGCCACGACCGATCTTGGACCGTTGCGATCGGTCAGATCGGTGATGATCCGACGGTTGCGATCGATCCAAGCCCTGATCCTGATCGGCCACGACCGATCTCGGACCGTTGCAATCGGTTCGATCGCCGATGATCCGATGGTTGCGATCGATCCAAGCCCTGATCCCGATCGGCCACGATCGATCTCGAACCGTTGCGATCGGTCCAATCGTCGATGATCCGACGGTTGCGATCGATCCAAGCCCTGATCCCGATCGGCCACGACCGATCTTGGACCGTGGTGATCGGTCCGATTGCCGACGATCCGACGGTTGCGATCGATCCAAGCCCTGATCCCGATCGACCACGACCGATCTCGGACCATGATAATCGGTTCAACGGCCGACAGTCCGATGGTTGCGATCGATCCAAGCCCTGATCCCGATCGGCCATCATCGATCTCAGACCGTTGGGATCGGTCCGATCGCCGATAATCTGATGGTTGCGATCGATCCAAGCCCTGATCCCGATCGGCCACAACCGATCTCGGACCGTTGCGATTGGTCCGATCGCCGACGGTCCGACGGTTGCGATCGATCCAAGCCCTGATCCCGATCGGCCAAAACCAATCTTGGACCATGGCGATCGGTCCGATCGCCGACGATCCAACGGTTGCGATCGATCCAAGTCGTGATCCCAATCGGCCACGATCGATCTCAGACCGTTGCGATCAATCCGATTGGCGACGATCCGATGGTTGCGATCGATCCAAGCCATGATCGATCTCGATCGGCGATGAACGATCTCAGACCGTCGCGATCGATCCGATCAACGACGATCCGACGGTTGCGATCGATCGAAGATCGATCCCAGTCGACGATGACCGATCCGATGCATGTACCATAATTAATTTTTTTAAAACAATTGCGATGCATTTCGTTGCGTCGCAATGCTTTATTTTTATTTTTTTATCTTTTGTTTATATTTTTATAAAATTTAATTTTTTAAAAACATTGCGACATAATACTTGCGTCACTAAATTAAAAATTATTTTTATTAATTTACTGTTTTATTGCATCGTTATTGCATCGCTATTTAACATAATTAATTTTTTTAAAAACATTGCGACGCACTCAGTTGCGTCGCAATATTTTTATTTCATAATTAGTTTTAATATTTTATAAAATTTAATTTTTTAAAAAACATTGCGATGCAATACTTGCATCGCTAAATTAAAAATTATTTTTATTAATTTACTATTTTATTGTGTCGCTATTGCGTCACTATTTAACATAATTAATTTTTTAAAAAACATTGCGATGCACTGAGTTGCGTCGCAATATTTTTATTTCCTAATTATATTTTATAAATATTAATTTTATTTAAAATTATTGTGACGCAATTAGTGCATCGCTAAATTAAAAATAATTTTTTTAATTTTTTGGTTTATTGCGTCGCTATTTAATATATTTAATTTTTTAAAAAACATTGCGAGGCACTGAGTTGCGTCGCAATATTTTATATTTCATAATTCTATTTTATAAAAACTAAATTTAAAAATATTGCGACGCATTACTTGCGTCGCTAAATTAAAAAATTAATTTTTTTAATTTTCTGGTTTATTGAGTCGCTAATGCGTCGCTAATTGCGTCGCAATGTTTTGTTATCGTGGAGGCGTCGCAATGTGGTCGCAATTTAGCGACGCAACGATGCATTGCTAAATTTGCGTGGCTATTTCAGTATTTTCTTGTAGTGCATGATCTACGGATACGGATCGTGCTCTCATAAGATAGATCATATCTTAATTATTTTCATTATCTATTTATTTAAATTCCAAATTGTATAGTTTTAATTCAAAATAACCACTAAAGTCCCTGTGGATTCGATCCCTTACTATCGCTATCTAGTGAAATTAAGGTGTTTTAATTGTTGCGCTACGACACGCATCAAATACCTCACAAAATCTTATGGAAATTAATTTTGCAAGGCATTTTCAAAGAAATTTTTTTTCATCAAAAGAGATTTTTTTTTTATTATTTTTACAAATAACCCATTTATTATAGAAATATTCCTCAAAAAAACCCTCACAAAATTATCAAAAAATCCCTCACAAAATCCCTCAAAAAATAATTTTTGTGATGGATATTTTGAGGGATTTTCATCAAAAAAAATTACTAAGGACTCATTAATGAAAAATAAAACCCTTGAAAAATCTCTCATAAAATTAATTTTTGAGAGATTTTTCGAAGTTTTCTTTTTATCAACTTTTTTTACAAAGAACATATTTATTGTATAAATATCCCTCGAAACATCCCTCAAAAATTAATTTTATAACGGATTTTTCAAGGGATTTGTTTTTCATTAATGAGAACTTAGTAAAATTTTTTATTTAAAAAATCCCTTAAAATTCTTTACAGAATTAATTTTCTAGGGATTTTGAGAGGGATTTTTTGATGATTTTGCAACGAATTGTTTGTGTTGACCAACTATTAATTTTGATGATTAATAAAGGAATTGAGTATATTTATTTGTTTACTATTGAATTTGACAAGTATTTCAGGACTCAAAAATATTTGATCAATTTAAATAAATTAAGAAACGTATTTTGAATCAATTGCAAAACATCTATTTCAAAGTTTCAGAACCTGGAGTCGACACCTAGAATTCCTGAAGCCGACCCCATGGCCATTCAAATTTTCTTCTGATTTTTGATACGGTCTGGAGCCGACACCTAGAGTTTCATAGTTGACACCTAGAGTTTCGGAGTCGACACTTACAGTGTCTGGAGCCGACTCCGATGCGGGGATAGAACGTTGATTTTTTGAGCATCTTGGAGCCGACACCTGACGATGGCGAGCCGACACAACTTTTTTGGAGCCGACTCCTCGACGAACTCAGAACTTTCTATTTTTGAAAAAATGACTTGGAGCCAACACCTGAAAAGTTGGAGCCGACTCCAACCTATCTGGGACGAATATTTAAATTGCCAGATCAGCTCTAACGATAATATTTCCTTTTTACCTAATTTCTAATGGATATATTTTGTTTCTAGGTACATTCCAACGGCTAGTTTTCTTCCCAAAATGGATTAAAAGAAATCTATAAAAAGGTGAAAATACCCGTTTGAAAAGAGAGGACGAAAAATAGAGAAATTTCAAATCAAAAATCCGAGAAAGCCTGAGCCTGAATCTCAAGAGAAAAGCACTCAAATTCAAATCCTTCCACTCCACAAAGCTCAAAGAAGAATCTAAGGCATTCAATCTTAAAAAATCGAAGGATTCTCAAAGGGGAAGAAGAAACTCTATTTTGAAGATTTTTCAACTTCTCATCCGCAACATTTGCAACGAATCAAAGCTGAGGCCTGATTCAACATCTCCAAAGAGAAGAGGAAAAGAAGAAAAGAAGAAAAGCTCAACTCCAATCTACTTCAAACAGGCTTTTCTAAACTTATTTGTTCATTCATTTGAATATCTGCTCATTTGAGGAGCTTTGTATTATTGAAAAAAAAAATCTTTTCATTCTTGCTTGTGCTGGTTCAATCTGGGGGATTGAACTAGTGGAGGTTGTATACCTCGGGTCAAGTGTTGGCCCAGATGGCAACCCAAGAGGGGGGGGTGAATTGGGTTCTTAAAATTAAGACTTTTTAACTTTAATTGATTAGTTAGCAAGATGTGCAAGTGAGAGGCTAATTAATACACAAGCAAATAAAGAGAGATAGAGATAGAGAAAATAAGGCACGGCAAACACAAGATAATTTTATAGTGGTTCGGCGCAACCAGCACCTACGTCCACTCCCAAGATTCACTTGGGTCCACACTATAATCTCTCTAGATTACAGCCGAGTTGTTTTCCAAGCTCACAACTCAAACTTGTTGTTTTCACGGGCGTACAATGAACCCAGCTGGTTTTAACTCGGGCTTACCAGCACAAAACCCTACACGTTGATTTTCTTTGGGCTCACAACTAACCCAACACAAGCACTCCGGCTTGTAACGAGGTATACCAACCTCCACTGATTCAATCCACTGATTGAATCAGCAAACAAATAGAATAGAAGTGTTTGAACAATAATGTGCTCCCCTTGAGCAAATATACAAATGAAGTACAAAATAATAAAAGGTTAGAAAAGCCTGATAGTATTGCAGATGGTAGAGGCTTGGGCTTTCTTCCTTCTTCTCTTTAACTCCTCTTAAAACGTTGAATCACGCCTCAGCAAAATTCTTGACCGTTGAAGACTATGGAGTTGAGATGAAGCTTTTTCTCCTTTTGAAAATCCTCCGATTTGACCTTTGAAATACTTGTGGATTTTCTTTTGACTTTCGTGGATTGATGAGAAGGAGTAGACGAAACTTCCTCTTGGATTTCTCTCCTTTTGAATCACTCTCCTTTGGGCTAAATGATTTTTCCAATATGCTCTGTTTTTCCCTCTTTTCAAATGATACTCTTTTCTCTCTTTTGGATTTTTTCTGGGTTGTTTTGATTTGAAAAGAGCTCCTCTATTTATAGAATCTACAAAATATATCCGTTAGAGACAAGGAAAAATAGCCGTTATTCAAAAATCTTACCGTTGGGGCTGATGTGTCATCGTTAAAAATCGCGCCCAGATTTCGCGGAGTCGACTCGAGCTTTGTGGGAGTCGGCTCGAGGTCGATTACCAAAAATAGAAACATTTTAAGCAATGAAGGATCGACTCGCGAAAACAGAAGTGTCGGCTCGCGAAAGTTGGGAGTCGACTCAAGGAAAATGGGGAGTCGACTCGAGAAGTGNTCGGCTCGAAGTCGATTACCAAAAATAGAAACATTTTAAGCATTGAAGGGTCGACTCGCAAAAACAGAAGTGTCGGCTCGCGAAAGTTGGGAGTCGACTCGAGGAAAATGGGGAGTCGACTCGAGAAGTGCTAAAAAAATATGGGTTCTGTTGTTTGAGCAGAGTCGGCTCGCACAGACAGGAGTCGGCTCGCAAGAAGTCAGGGGTCGACTCTTGAAAAGCCAAGGGTCGACTCGAGAAAATCAGGCAATCTGGGGAGTCGACTCGAAAACCCTTGAGTCGGCTCGGGACCGATACAAAAATCAGAAAAATATTCTGATTGACTTTAAAACTTGTCCCAATTAAATTTAAAATATAAATTTGACTTGAATACATTAAATATGACATTTATCATGGATTCAAGACATGTTTCAAGAGTTCATCGATTGAATTATAATGTATAAAAAATTCCTTTTTGAAATCCTTTTAAGCATACAACTTGAAACTCCTTTTTCTAATAGATTCAAAACTCATTTGATATAACCATTGATAGTTCATTCTTTTCACATTGAATAAGCTCAAGGTTTTTGATAAATAAACACATTATTTTCTTTAAGGTACTCATGGCTTTTGAAAATCATCAAAATCAATAAAGTTGGGGCAATTATGTTTCAATAATTTCTCAACAGTTTACCTTGTTATCCAATTGTCAGATCCCTGGCTATAAGGAACTCCTGTCCGAGGAGAACCTGATAGAGGCCGAGTTGGCCCGGCAACCGGTGAGCCTGAATCGCTTTGTCTCATTTTTCTATTTACTGCATGTCGCCGCTAATGCCAATCATCTTTCCTTGTGTAGCCATGAAGTTCACCGCCAACGAGTTCGAGGCTCTCGCAAGGCAGAAGAGGCCGGCGACCGGAGAGTCGTTCAGGCCGCGAAGAGGCTCCGGAGAAGGGAGCCGGCCAGGCCGGCCACACCCCCCACAGCCCCGACGCCCGTGGAGAAACCGGCCGAGAGGAAGCCGATGGTGAGGGTGGCCCAAAGGCCAGCCGGGGCCGAAGTTGAAGGGGGAGAGATCCCGGCCACCGCCGAAACACCGGTGGTGGTTTTGGATGACGAAGCCCCTGCCGCCGCTGACGTGCCCGAGGCGGGGCAGGTCACCGTTGCTGTTGGCCCCCCGGCCGCTGTAGAGCCGGGAGAGAGAGCGCTCCTTCATTCGCCGGCAAGGGGGAGGGGATCGCCAGGGAGGCCCGAGACGGGAAGGAGGCGGTCGAGGAGCAGGGGGATGAGCCAAGGAGCTCATCCCACCAATCATCTTGGCGCCCAGACCGTCCTCAGGTGGAGGGTCCGCAGGAGGGACAGACGCGCCTGGTCCCTACTATCAGCAGAATGGCGGATGCCGCCCATGCCTCCCGTCTCTTGTCGGGAGTCCGGGCCACCGATTTTGAGGAGGAGATGCGGGGGATGAGCCACTCCGCACTTATGGACATGATTTTGGTCTCCATAGTCCAGGTAACCCTTTGGATCTTCTTTCTTTTCCCAATACTTCTCTCTCTGTGGCTAACGCGCTTATCCTGTTGCAGATGGCCAACGGCACCCTTGGGCTTTGCGAGGCGCTAGCCCAATCCTCCGGCACACTGGCGAGGGCTCTAGCGCGGGCCGACAAATACCGGAAGGAGTGCATGGCGCACGCCGACAGCCTTGCTCAACTTCGCCGGGAGACCGCGGCCCGCGAGGAGGGCTACGCCGGCCGCCTTCAGGAGATGGAGAGCCGAGCCGCCGCGTCCGAGGCTAGAATGGAATTGGCCTTGGAAAGGTCGAAGGCCGCCGTGGCGCAGATCAAGGAGCTTACTGGGCGGCTCCAAAGCGCCATGGAGGAGGCCCGGGCCGCCGGGGAGAGGGCTGCTGCCGCAAAGAAAGCGGCAGCGGAAGCTGTTTTGGAGAAAGCCGGTGCGGTGGCCTGCGCTGATGAGGCCAGCGCCCGTGCCGCAGAAGCCGAGGCCAAGGCTTGGGAGGCTGAGAACAAGGCGCAGCGGGTCGAGGCCGAGGCCAGGTAGGCCGTCTCCAAGTTCAAGGCTTTGCTAGAGTTTAGGCAGGAGGTCCTCGAAGCCAGCCTTGACGCTTATCTTCAAGGCTTCGAGATGAGAAAAGTTCGAGTAGCCGCGGCCCTCGAGATTGGCATCGCCGATCTTGAAGACATCTGGGCCGGGGGTCCCGATGAGGAGCCGGCCGGGCAGAAGGACGAGGGGAAGCCTGACTCCGACGGGCCTTGAATTGTATTTTCTTTTTCTTTATGTAACTGGCCTTGGGCCCAATTTTGTATTTTTCTTTGGCTATCAATGAAGAAATTTTTGTCCAAGCTTCTTACTTTTGTACCTTTCTTCCATAATTAATGGAAAAGTCCTTTATTCCAAATCTCTTTGCGTCTTGATCCGCTTGCTTCTTTTGCTTTTGAGAGAAACGCTTTACTGTGCCAAATCAGACATGCCGGCGACGTTGTAACTGAATATTGCATCTTTCAAATTGTTCTTTTGAACCTTGAGCGTTGCGCATGCCGGCCGTGCCGAGACCGAACCGCAATTCCAGACTTAGCCAACACTTGAACACATCACCGAGATGTAAACAGGCTGCGTAGGAATCTTCCTGAAGGCCTAGGAAAATTGGCAGATGACTTACTGCCGGGATTAATTATGGAGGTGTCGAGGCCGACCAGAAATGGTCAGAACAGATTTGGCCGTTGTAAGGGCACCAAAGGTAAGTGAAGTTGACCAGGGGAGGTCTATGTCGACTTGCTCAGAATTGAAAACGCCTGAACCGGTTAGGGCTGATTAGGAAAGGCCACGACCGTGCCGTATCGAGCTGTTTGGAGAGATACCACCATGCCGAGGCTGAGGAGGGTGGCACCGGTGGTTGCCTTGAACCGCTTCAGTGGTATGTAAACCGCCTGAAGGGCGACTTAGCTGGGTACGGGGCTGTTAGGGTCTTAACCGACTCGGGGGCACCGCCGTGCCGGGGCCAAGTGGTGTCCCGTTAGCCACGATGCAAGTGAGTTCCTTTTCAACCACTTTAGGGTTTGTGTGCCACCTGAAGGGCGACTCAGCCAGGTACGGAGCTGTTAGGGTCTTAACCGACTCGGGGGGCACCGTCGTGCCGAGGCCGAGTGGTGTCCTGTTAGTCGTGATGCCAGTGAGTTCCTTTTCAACCACTTCAGGGGTTTGTATGCCACCTGAAGGGTGACTCAGCCGGATATGGAGCTGTTAGGGTCTTAACCGACTCGGGGGGCACCGCCATGCTGGGGCCGAGTGGTGTCCCGTTAGCCGCGATGCCAGTGAGCTCTTTTTCAACCACTTCAGGGGTTTGTGTGCCACCTGAAGGATGACTCAGCTGGGTATAGAGCTATTAGGGTCTTAACCGACTCGGGGGCACCGCCGTGCTGGGGCCGAGTGGTGTCCCGTTAGCCGCGATGCCAGTGAGCTCTTTTTCAACCACTTCAGGGGTTTGTGTGCCATCTGAAAGGTGACTCAGCCGGGTACGGAGCTGTTAGGGTCTTAACCGACTCGGGGGGCACCGCTGTGCCGGGGCGAGTGGTGTCCCATTAGCCGCGATGCCAGCGAGCTCCTTTTGAGAGACCTGGCCCTTGGACGCAAGGGAGAACAGGCTGCTGTGTCAGAAAGGACCTCCTTTATTACTTCATGCTCCAGAGGAATACATCATTGATAATATTGGTGGAGGTTATCCGCATTCCAGGTACGTGGAATGGGCTTCCCGTTGAGTTCCTCTAATTTGTATGCCCCTCTGTGAAGTGTTTCGGTGATGCGGTAAGGACCCTCCCAGTTAGGGGATAGCTTGCCCCCCTCCGTAGGCTTTGAAACCTCAGCTTTTCTCAGAACCAAGTCTCCGCGGTGGAAAACCTTGGGACGAACCTGAGCGTTGTAGTACTTGGCTGCTCGCTGATGGAAGGTCGCCATGCGCAGCCTTTGCCGATCATGCACCTCATCTATGAAGTCCAAGTTAGCCCATATCAGTGCAGAGTTGTTTTCCTCGTTGAAGGACTCCACGCATGGGCTGGGCAAACCGATCTCAACGGGGATGACGACTTTAGATCCGAAGGCAAGGTTGAAAGGAGTCTCACCCGTCGGGGCTCTAGGGGTTGTGTGGTAGGCCCAGATCACACTGGGGAGTTCTTCCACCCATTGACCTTTGGACCCATCCAGCCGAGTTCTAAGTCCTCTAAGGATGGTGCGATTCATGGCCTCGGCTTCTCCGTTGGTTTGAGGATGGCCGACAGAAGTGAATCGGTGATGAATGCCTAACTCGCCACAAAAGACTTTGAATGCTTCATTGTTGAATTGGCGGCCATTATCCGTGACGAGGGTGTGGGGCAGGCCAAAATGGCATATGATCGACTTCCAGAAGAAGGCTTTGACTTTACTTTCGGTGATCTTGGCTAGTGCCTCGACCTCAACCCACTTGGTGAAGTAATCGATGGTGACTAGCAAGAATCTCTGCTGCCCTGAAGCTGGGGGGAATGGCCCAAGAATGTCCATTCCCCACTGGGCGAAAGGCCATGGGGCCGAGAGCGGACTCATTGGGGCAGACGGTTGATGTTGGATGTGAGCGTGGCGCTGGCAACCATCGCACTTCTGAACCAATCTAGCTGTGTCTTCCTTCATCGTGAGCCATAAGTATCCCTGACGGAGGGCTTTTTGAGCTAGAGATCTGCCCCCCAGGTGATTTCCATAGATGCCTTCGTGGATCTCTCTGAGGATGTAGTTAGCGTCGATGGGCCCTACACATTTGAGTAGGGGGTAGGAGAATGACCTTCTGTAAAGACACCTGTCCAGGAGGATGAATTTGGAGGCTCTCCACTTGAGCAGCCTAGCTTCATCGCGATCATCGGGGAGAGTGCCGTCGGTGAGATAATGGACGTAGGCGTCCTTCATGTGGGCTCTTGGGCAGCGGGAGGACTTCCTCACTGTCCTCTATGTTGGGTCTTTCCAAATATTCAATATAAGCATCTCTCGCCAAGCCATCGGTGGAGGTGGCCAGACGAGAAAGGGCCTCGGCCTTGGCATTTTCGCTGCGGGGAATGTAACTGATATTGAAGTGAGGTAGTGGGGAAGTTAGGAGCCGAACCTTGCCCAAATATTGTGCCATAATGGGGTCGCGCGCTTCATATTCCTCATGGATTTGTCCAGAGACAAGTTGTGAGTCAGTGAAGGCTCTAAGATGCCTTACTCCCAACTCTTGGGCTAGCCTCAACCCAGCCAGCAGGGCCTCGTACTCGGCTTGGTTGTTGGTAGCTTTGAATAGGAACCGCAGGGCACACTCCGTCCTTTCTCCACCCAGCTCGGCAAGAATAAGGCCGGCGCCGCTTCCTAGTGAATTTGATGCGCCATCTACATGAAGAAACCAGGATTCTCCATCATCATCTGGCTCAGGTTCGCACTGCTCCATGGGAGCCTCTTTGGGATCTTCCTCCGCCCAAGTGCACTCGACCAGAAAATCGGCTAAGACCTAAGACTTCAGCGCCGGCCAAGCCTGAAAAGAAAGGTTGAACTCCCCCAGCTTGATGGCCCACTTGGCCAGTCGGCCTGAAGTGTCCGGGCGAGCCAGAATGGCCTGAAGGGGTAGATCCGTGAGCACCACAATAGGATGGGCTTGAAAGTACGAACGGAGGCGTCGGGCGAAGACTATCAGGACGAAAATAACTTTCTCTGTTTTGGAATACCTGACCTCTACGTCATGAAGGACCTTACTCACATAATAGATGGGTCTCTGAGTTCCATCGGCATCGAGGAGCACCAGGACTGAGCTAACGGCTTCTGACGAAGCAGCTAAGTAGAGGAAGAGACTTTCTCCATCTCTTAGCTTGGACAGAAGTGGCGGAGAAGACAGGAATGTCTTCAACTCGTCGAAGGCTTTCTGGCAGTCATCCGTCCATTCGAGGTTATTCATTTTCCACAGGGCCTTGAAGAAAGGCAGGCATCTCTCAGCCGATTTGGAGAGGAAACGACTTAGAGCCGCTATCCTCCCCGTCAATCGTTGCACTTCCTTTTTGCTGGATGGTGGCCTCATGTTGAGTATGACGCTGATCTTCTCTGAGTTTGCCTCGATCCCTCGCTGGGTCACCATGAAGCCCAGGAACTTGCCCGCCGTGACCCCGAAAGCACACTTCTTGGGGTTCAGCTTGACTTGGAAGCGACGATGGTTATTGAAGGTCTCCTCTAGGTCGGAGATGTGATCGGAGGCACGAATGCTTTTTGTCAGCATATCGTCTACATAGACTTCCATGTTCCGGCCTAGCTGATCCCGGAATACTTTGTTCATCAACCTTTGGTAGGTTGCTCCCGCGTTCTTAAGGCCGAAAGGCATCACCTTGTAGCAATAAATGCCCTTCTCTGTTATAAAGGAGGTGTGTTCCTCATCGCTAGGGTCCATCCTTATCTGATTATATCCCGAGAAGGCGTCCATGAAACTGAGGAGTTCGTGCCCAGAGGTGGAATCCACCAGCTGATCAATTCTGGGCAGGGGGAAGCTGTCTTTCGGACACGCCTTGTTGAGGTCAGTGAAGTCTATGCAAACCCTCTAGCTCCCATTTGCCTTACGTACCATGACCACGTTGGCCAGCCAATCAGGGTAGTGCTCTTCCCGGATGTGGCCGGTACTAAGTAGCTTGTTAACTTTCTCGTCAATGGCCTTTTGTCAGTCAGGGGCAAAGCTTCTCTTCTTTTGGCGGATCGGGCGGTGCCATGGATCAATGTTGAGCCTGTGGGTGATCACTTTCGGAGGGATGCCGGGCATATCAGACGCTGACCAGGCAAAAATGTTCGAGTTAGCCCTTAGAAAACCCAAGAGGCGCTCCCGGTCCTCCAGGGGAAGGAGTCCTCCGATACGGACGGTCTTCGCCGGGTCCTTCCCAAGGGGGAAGGTTAGAAGGTGCTCAGCTGGTTCTCCTCCCTTACTAGAGCCTCTGGGGTCGGACGCCTCTAGAGCTGGCTCAACTTCTAGGGGACTTGATGCCGCGTGATAACAGGGTAGAACCGGGCTGGTCTCGCCGCGCATCTCTCCAACTCCCTCGTTAGTGGGGAACTGCACTAGCAGGCACCGGGTGGAAATGACTGCATCCAAAAGGTTCAGATCTGGGCGCCCGAGAATGGCATTGTACGCCAAGGGGACCCTCACGACCAAGAATTTTATGATCATAGTGCTTTGGCATGGCGGTGTTTCGGCTGTCACAGGCAGAGGTATTTCACCTTCGACCCTTACGGAGTCCCCGGTAAATCCGACTAATGAGGCCGCCACGGGCTGGAGAGAGTCCAAAGATAATACCATCCGAACAAAAGCATCATAAGTAAGGATGTCAGCTGAGCTGCCACTATCAACTAATATCCTTTTTACAGGGTGCCTGGCGATCGTCATAGAGATGACTACGCCTTCATTGTTTACATTTTCCACTATGGCAGGTCCCCCCAGGAATTACATTATTCGACGCCTCCTCCCCCTCGGCCGTTTAGGTGCGGAAGCCGACCCCCAGGACACCATTTCGACCGTCCATTCAGTGGGGGCATTGTCGACCGGGGCTTGGATAGGCGGGGGCCCCATGAGGGCCGGCAGCAGCTGTGGCGCCTTTTGGACATATTTGCCGAGGTAGACCCGGTGAATGAGCTCCTCGATGGCCTTCTTCAGGCTGTAGCAGCTATCGGTATCATGGCCGTAATCCCGGTGGAACCGGCAGTAGCGGCTCTTGTCGTGGGGAGGGCCTTTCTTCATGGGAGGAGGACGTTGGAGATAAGTCTCACCCTCGATCTCCATCAGAATGTGGGATCGAGGGGCTAGAAGGGGTGTGAGCTTACTCTCGTCGGGGACGGGGCTCCGATGCCTGTTGTCGGATCGGCGAGGCGGGTCAGCTCGCCGGTGTCGAGGGGGCCCGTTGGGCTCGGGGCAAGCAGGCTTGTGGCTGGCGCTTCTTGAAGATTCCCGGCGGGTGAAGTCGGCCTCATCCGCGTGGATGTACTTTTGAGCTCGGAGGAGGAGATCAGAATAAGATCTTGGGGGCTTCTTATCCAGAGAGAAGGTGAAGCGGGATGGGAGGAGTCCCCGCTTCAACGCCAACGTCGCCACCGCGTCGTCGAGATGGTAGACCTCGAGGGTGGCGGCCTTGAACCGGGACACAAAGTCCCGCAGTGACTCTCCCTCCTTCTGACGGACGGAGAAAAGACTGTCGGCTACCCTTGGGATTCGCCGGCAGGCATCGAAGTGTGCCAGAAAGGCTTTCTCCAGCTCCCGGAAGGAGTCGATGCTGTGAGGGGGCAGGCGTGAGTGCCATGCACGGGCGGCCTTCCGTAGAGTAGTGGGGAAGGCCTTGCAGAGAAGGGCATCTCAGGTGCCCTGGACTTGCATCATTGCTTTGTAGCTCTCGAGATGATCGAGAGGTTCGGTCGTACCGTCATACGGGTCCACCTGGGGGAAACGAAACCTAGAGGGGACAGGCTCCTCTAATATCCGGCGGGTGTAAGGAGGATGAGTGTCAAACTCTTCCTCTGGCTGATGATTGATTTTCTTGGCGAGCTCATCGAGCCGCTTGTTGTACTCCTCCAGGCGTTCCTCCACCTGGTGGCTGATCGTCGGGGCCCTCCGAGATAGCTTGGAGGAAGAAGAAGAAGAGGCAGAAGGAGATGGAGACGGGAGGCGGGACTTCCGCCTGGGCTCCTCCTGATGATGCGGCTCGGGAGGAGATTTATTGGGGCCGTTGTCAGGGGACCGTGGCCACTTGGGGGGCTCACGTCGGGGCTTCCTAGGGGAAGCCGGACGTCGGCCGGTCTCTCACCGACCGGCCTCTCGTCAAGGAGAACCTCCCCTCGCCGACTGTTGACTAGCGGGGGGAGCGGTCTGATGTTGGGTGGCCACTGACTGTTGTTGCTGGAGCTTGTGGATCATGGCGGTGAGATTTTGGACCTGACAGGAAAGGGTCGCCAGCCGCTCCGCTGTTTGATCAGCGGCCTCTGGTGGCGGGCAGGTAATTGGGGGGTCGGTCACAGGGGGATTGACCTCCTGCTGCCTAGCTGGCGGGGGAAGCCCCGCTGGACAACTGATGGAGGCATCCTGAGCTCATGTCACCACCATGGTTTCTAGAAGAGAAGGGGGGGAGAGAGTCTTGCCTTCTGCGCCGTAGCGCCGGGGGAATGTTCGCTACTTTTCTTACGCCTCCCCCTACCTGGCGTGCCAATTTGATGACACCCAACCACCGATCCTAGACGTCGGGAACGGAGTACTTTTCGAACCTTTCCTTCATCAGGTTGCCTGCAAAAAAGTCCCAAGACCGGAGAGGATTCTCCAGTGGGACCCTCTGACGCTCAAGTCAGCGATCGAGGTCACAGCTGAAGAGGGGCTCGAACGAGCCCTTTTTGGTGTCGAAAAAGAGGTCTCAGAGAGGAGGGATCCCTTTCTGAGCGCTAAGACAGCGATTTTTGGGAGTTATCGCACATACCTGTTTAGAGTGTGGATTCACCTTTTTATAGGGGTTGACATGATCACGTGGGATTCCGTGAGGAAGGAATGTCTGCGGGTTCTTAGAAGTTGTATGGATCTGGGCTGATTGGTGGGTCCTGTCCTATCGGAGAGGGAGAAAATGGTGGTTGGTGGGTTAGGTCCCATCAATCAGTGAGGCTGCTGAGCTGTTAGATCTAGTCCCATCAACAACGTGGCCAGTGGGTAGGTGGATCTGGCATTGTCAGGCAGCGCGAGTCAGAGAGATGGTTTCTTGAACGGCTGGGGCCATACTGGGGAGAACTGAGACATATCGACCCCCCCGGGGGAGTCGAGGCTGAGCCCGGCTGACCAGGGGTGGCCGGGGCCGACCTCCCCGGCTAGGAAGTACCGAGGCGGGGTTGGCCAAGGATGGCCTAGGCCGACTCGGTGGGCTCGAACGCCGGGGCCGAGAGGGGCCGGCCAGGGATGGTCGGGGCCGACTCGGCGAGCTCGAAGATGCCGGGGCCGAGAGGGGCCGGCCAGGGATGGTCGGGGCCGACTCGGCGGGCCTGGAGACACCGGGGTCGAGAGGGGCCGGCCAGGGATGGTCGGGGCCGACTCGGCGGGCCTGGAGACGTCGGGGCCAAGAGGGGCCGGCCAGGGATGGCCGGGGCCGACTCGGCAGGCCTGGAGACACGGGGCCAAGAGGGGCCGGCCAGGGATGGCCGGGGCCGACTCGGCGGGCCTGGAGACGCCGGAGCCGAGGGGGGCCGGCCAGGGATGGCCGGGGCCGACTCGACGGGTCTGGAGACGCCGGGGCCGAGGGGGGCCGGCCAGGGATGGCCGGGGCCAACTCGGTGGGCCTGGAGACGCTGGGGCCGAGGGGGCCGGCCAGGGATGGCCGGGGCCAACTCGGTGGGCCTGGAGACACCGGGGCCGAGGGGGTCGGCCAGGGATGGCCGGGGCCGACTCGACGAGATGGTCGGGGTGCCAAAATGCTCTGATTTTGTTAAGATTGCCCCTGAGGCCACACATGGCTACACCAGCCACATCATATATATATATATATATATATATATATATATAAGCTTGTGCCGCTTGTTCAACCTCGATACCAACCTCGATACCAAAGCTTACTTCTGACGTTAGTGCACCATTCTCACCATTATGTCACGATAAACATGCATGACTAAATGTGCGATGAAGTTTCAATCCATGCATGCCATTCAAAACCATGCAAGAAGAATGGCTTGCGATCGATCGTCGAGCGCTCCAGAAGCATCGATCCAGGTCTTTCTGGGTGACGACGCTCATCCTTTGGTGCACCAAACTTTTCCATGCAAGCATTTGAGCCAACCATCCATGTTGACCATAGTTGTCAGAACCGGACCAAACCGGCTGGTTGGACCGGTTGAACCGGGATCCGAAGACCAAGCCGGTCCGGTTTCAATATAAAACCGAATGTATAAGTGACCTAGAATAACCCGATCAACCCATCCGATTTATCGATAAACCGATCAATCCAATCCGAACCAGTTTGGATCACGGGTTTTATTATCATATTAATCTTAAATTTTTTATTAAAAATTAATTTTTATTAATATAATATATTTTTATATTAATATAATTGATCAATAATTAAACCAGTGATCCAATGGTTGAACTAGTGACCCAAAGATTTGAACCCTTGGTTGGGTTAATGTTCAAGTCGGGTACGACAACTATGACGTTGACCCCTTCGCATATTCTTTTCTTCCGCGTTGCTTTTGGTAGTGGCCCATCGTCGAAGGCACGCACCATCCACCAACAAAGGAGCTGCTACATACACCACAAAAATTACTCCTTACATTTTAAAATTTTAAATATTTTTAATTTATCCTTCACGATCACAAAATTTCTTCCTATACCCTCTTAAATTTTAAAAAAATTAAAATTATCTTCACATTCTATTCTTTTTTTTCTCTCTACATCCTAAATTTTTCTTCACACTCATTTACTTTCCAATCAAGAAACTTTCCTTTCTTTCCAGCAAAAAGCAGCTAGAGAAGAAAGCGTTGCCTTCGGTCAATAAAGTTAAATTTTTATTTTTTATCTGATAAAAAATAAAGCCAATTTATAGATAAAGTTAAATTTGTATTTAATTTGTATTTAATTTGATTTTAAATAAAAAAATTGAATAAAGAATGCCATGTAAAAAAAAAAGAAAGTATAAAATCATGGATATAAGATAAAAAAATAAAAAAAAGAAGGAAGGTCATCGGAAATCAAATTCGTTCTAGATTAAATACGCCAACGCTGGAACCGAACCTTAGAAACAATGATGGAATGCATGGATAAGATTTTTTTTTTTTAAAAAAGGAAGGCCATCGAAATCAAACCTGTTTTAGGTTAAATACACTAATGCTAGGAACAATAATGGAATGTTTGGCATGTCAGACTGATATATATATATATATATTGAGGGGGAATAAGGGGTTGAGGAAACTGAAATGGCGAAGAAAAAGGGATGAGGTGTTAAAGAGAAATTTCAGTGAATGTAAAAGTCATTACATAATAAAATAAATTGGGTATTTTATTTTTTTAAGGTGCGGGTGCATAGAGTAATTTCTGTGGTGTATATAGAAATTCTCACCAACAAATCATACGTATACACTTTGAAAAAAAAAACACCATTCTGGGCAGGCTGTTACGCGAGTGCTGGAAACTGTGACCTCCCTCAGAAACTGCAAGGGTGCCAGGGTCGTGCTTTATATTATATTCGCACCTCACAAGCACCAAAAGAGTGGTCAAAACCCTGAGATTCCCGTGAGTGGATCTCCAAGAAAATGCACGGGTTTTTGAAAGCCCAAACCAACGGCCGTGAGTCCTGTGGATTATATTCTACTAGCAGTGTGCTTTAAATCAAAACAGTTAAAATGCTAAAATTAGTTTGATTCACTGCTGCATTTCAATAAACGCTTCATTCTTTTGATGGGAGTGTTCATGATAAATCCGTCCGATCATATTATGTCATTCAAAGATCTGATGAAGCTATGCTGTTTGCTGATAGATTTAGTCTCCTGAATTCTTCAATGCTGCTTGCGGAGCTTTACGCTGCTTGGGCTGGGGTTTTCTGTGCTATTCGCAGCCTCGGCGCCCATCGTATTATTCTTAAGGGGATGCCTTCGGTGGCTTCGTCAGGGTCATTGTAACCAACTGCCAATCAATCCTTTGGTCTCAGATATTCGATCTCTCCTTTAGGGATTCATAGCATCCAGATCTATCATACCTACAGGGAAGCCAACTCAGCGGCTGATTGGATTACCGTTAGGGTGGCCGACCATTCTGGATTCTGGCATTTGCAGCCCGAAAATCATTATCCTCCTATCCTTATCCAACTTTTGTATTCTGATAGATTGGACTTGAGTCATCCTAAATTAGTGTGATCATCCGACTAAAAAAAAAAAAAATATATAAAAAATAAACGCTTCGTTCCTCTAATAGCAATTTTAGATCCTTCACCCTAACTAACTTATCATGCAATAATGACTTAAGATTAAGAGGATTTGATGAGCAAATTCTTTATAAAAAGGGTTAATAATCCAAACCCATCGAAGAACCGAATGAACTAGTTTATCTTTTATCGTTCTTCTTCTTCATGACCTTCTTCGTTGCCTTACGAGCCTTTGTTGGAGCTACTGAACCTTTGCTGGAGTCAAGCCGGATATGGTGCCGGAGAAAGGAAGACGACGGTAAGTAATACATTGAAATCCTTTCTCTTAAATCCAAACCTCCATTGTGATTTAAGTAGGGTTAATCTGGCTGATAAGATTGTTAATTGGAGCAATTGAAGGATGGAGAAGGTTTGTTCGAGTTGAGAGGAGCCCATAATACCATCGTCGTCGCTGCCGGCAATATATATATATATATATATGGGGTTCCAGTAGTTGTCATGTCATTCGTTGGCGCCTTAGGACCTCGTAGGTAGGGGTGCAACTCGGGCTCATAAAACTCAAATTTTTTTCAACCCTAATTCTAATCTTATTTGTAAAATGTCAATCATAATCTTAACCCTATTCGTAAAACCTCAATCCTAACCCTATTTTTAAAAATCGGGTTCGGGTTAAGTTTCGGGTTGAAATTTGGGTTGATGAAAAAAAAAAAGACAATCTGAAACAAACAAGCTTAACATTGCACAAATAAGCTTCACATTGTACAAACAAGCTGAAGTTTGAAACAAACAAACTTCACATTTCAAATTGCATGTCTAAAAATATACATCTTTTACATAAGACTAAATAAAAAAAAGTACATTCTTAAACCAAAACATATTCAAAGTAATTCAGATGTTGCATAATATTTTAATAGCCACCATATGCATTGATAGATGAAGTCACCTTTATCCATCGGAAGTAGAAAATATTGAGACCTAGAAGACCACATAAGTCTGGTATGAGAGATCTTTTTCAAGTAGCGAGACTACATTCGCCATCTAAAGCTCTCTGATTTTTTACTCATCACCTCTTTCCTAGATGTTTTAGTTTCTGCTCATCACCTCTTCCCATATGCTTTCATAAAATTTTGGCAAACTTCATATTAGAAGTTACAAATGTCTCAAAGAAGATAATTAAAAAAAATAAAGATACTAGTTTGGCACAACAACATTACATGATAAAATGCAATGGTTAAAGATATATTGCTCATTTTAAAAGGTAATAAAGGTTCTGATGGAATGTTCATACCAAGAATCATCACTTCCACAGCACCATTGTCAGCTCTACATATCTTTAAATTTAACAAACAAGGCTAAATCATCACTTCTACAACACCAATGGGCCTGCCGCTTGCGGGTTTGGGTTTTCTCAGTTTCAGGTTGCAGTCGGCTCAAGTTGCAAATCGGTCCGGGTTCAATCTGGATCCTTCGGGTTCGGATTAAGCAAACTAGAGTTTGAGTATTACTACAAATTGGGTTGGCAGACCGAATTCGGATCGAACCGGAACCTGGCCCAAGTTATATCCCTACTCGCAGAAGATTACGAGGTTGCGCAGTGAGACATCATCGATGATCGGCAGAATGAATCGGTAGCTGGTTTAAGCGATTGGATAGTGTTGTCACCGAAATCCGCTCCTCAACTCGGGCGCGTCCGGTCTCCTGATCGAGCTCCCTCCTGGGCGGACCTGCAAGGAAGCCTACACGTGGGGGGCGCTGGGGGTGGCCCTCCACGGAAGACCCTCCGACGCTCAAGTCAGTAAGGGACCGATGGGCAACAAGATGAGAGGAGAAGGCTCTCGCTGGAGAGTTCCTCCAGAGAGCTATGGGCAGAGCAACAATGGCGAAAAAGAGAGCTAAGAGCGGTAGAGTGAGCAAGTGTGCAGAGAGAGAGAAGAAGGGGAATAGCGTCCAAGAATGCCCGTACCTCAGGGGGTCTGGAACTGCAGTATTTATAGAGGATCACCTGATAGTTAGGGAGGAGCGTCGTGGCCCCAAAGGCCGTTGGGATTCAAACCCAGTTTGTTACGAGTCTGGTAGGATCCATATCCGGTTAGTTAGTGGATCGATGGCTGGGAGGCGGGGAGAGCTGGCCGATGGCTCGAGACCCAGGCCACTATTGCAGGTCATAGGCCATATCTTGGTATGATTCATTGTTTGGAATCTTATTCTGTTATAGTGAATTTGAACTCTCCCGCGCTAGATTCCACAGAGGTGTTCTGAACACCGTGGTTCAGTCATTATGGCTGGCTGAGGCTCGGCGGAGGTAGGTGCCGAGGCACAAGGGGCCAACTTGGATCAGGCAGGGCCGGCCGGGATGGAACGCCGGTCTTGGAGGTCTTGGCCTTTGGGGGCGACGGTCTTCAAGGTACCGGCCTTGGAGATTGTAGCCAAAGGCCAGCGCTGGAGGCCGGAGCCAAAGGGCAGCGCTGGGGGCCGACGCTAGAGGTCGGCGCCGGAGACCGTAGCCAAAGGCTGGAGGCCGCAGCCAAAGGCTGACGCTGGAGGCCGACGCTGGAGGCGTCGGCCTTTGGGTCCAACGGACGATGGTCGATAGCTCGGCTGGGGCCGAGAGATGGGATAGGTCGGTACCTCGAGGACCCTGGTTCGGTGAGGGGCTGGAGCATCTCAATTCATCGACCTATCGTTGGCGGGCATCGCTCGATCGAACGGGAATCAGGGCCGACCTTAGCCGCGTGCACGATTAATGACGCATGATAATTTTACCCCCCAACACATGCCCTCCACTCCCTAGTTCGAAGCGCAGGTTCGGGCATAGGGAGTATAAGTCCAGGTGGCACGCTTTGGATGGGACGATCCGGTTTAGACAGCCTGCGCAATGATGCCCTAATTAATGCAGTGAGGTCATCATGCCTTTGTGGGTAAGGCTCCTCCAGGGGTGATGGTTGGGGGAATGCCATGTAGCAAATCCCGATTCACGCGGCGTTTGTCGAGGCGGTTCCGGACGCCTTGGGCGAAGCGCCCCATCTTCTCAAGATGGCTTCCTTAGGGGGAAGCAAAGCGATAGCAGCGCTGCATCTATTTGCAATATCCTCTCATTCTGTTTCCTGGAGAGTCCCGTTTTCCGCCCCCGTTTTTCGTTTTTCCTGGTGCTTTTTCCGGCTAGGAGGATGATGAGCCCCGACGACGTAGCTTCGGAGATCGTTGCTGAGGATGTGGGAAAGATTCGCCAGAGGTATGGTATACCCCCAGACATCGTTTTACGATTGCCGGGACCTGTGCACAGGGTCTCGCGAGATCTGGAGCATGGAGTCTTCATTTACAAGGACAGTTTGAAAGCAAGCCTCTGGTTTCCTCTTCATCCCTTGGTGAAGGAAATCATGACACATTACAACATCTGTCCGGCGATGGTGGCCCCAAATAGTTGGCGGAGTATTATCGGATTTATCTCAATGTGCCATTAGATTCAGGTTATCGCCACTCTCCCTCTTTTCCGCGCCTTCTATCATCTAATACCCGGGAGGAAATCGGAGTGGCCTTACATCGGACCCCGAAGGTCCTTCAAAATGATTGTGGATAAGCCGTCATCCATAAAGGGATGGAAGAGTCGATTCATCATCGCCGAGGGAACGTTGGTTCCGACTTCCCTCGGAGATGGGGAAATTTCGTTCGGGATGCGGAAACGCATCTGGTTTTGTCCGAGCGGAAGGAGAAAGATTTGAATGTCCTCCGCAACGGCCAGGTGTTCTCGGCCAATGATTTGCTATCGGAGGGTGCTCTTTTCGCAGCCGGGCTTAGCCCTTTGGACCTGCAAGGTAAGTCCTCCCTTTTCTCTTTTCCGCTGTTTTTTATCCAAGCGAACGTGTTTGGATTTAATTGCATACTTTCCGCTCTCGCAGCCAAGAGGTTTGCGTTGTCAAGCCTTGTCAAGAGGAAGAAGGGCAAGCGCCCAAGGGAGAGCAGCGGCGCGGAGAGAATTAGGCCCGAGAAGAGGGCTCATACTTCCGTAAGATGCTCGCCAGATGCCGGAGTGATCACGACGGGAGCGTCGGAAGCAAGGGAGGATTTGAGGAGGACAGCTGAGATCCCTTGTCCCCCTGTGGTGGAACTATCGGATAGCTCGGATGAGATTACATTGGCTCATTCGGCCCCTTTGAAAGATGAGCCGACAATGGATTCGGCGGAAGTCATCGTTTCTGGGGGGCTCTCCCCGACCGCGGGTTTACTCCCAACCTCGGTAGGAGAGCAAGAGGGAGCGGCCGCAGTCGGTGATGTTCGGGGCGAGCTCCCTCTTGTGGGGACTTTTGCGGGAGAGTCCGGGGGTAGCGACGTTGGGTCGCCCACAACAGTTCGAGAAGCAAGCCGGATAGAGGTTTCGGCAGAGCCTGCAGAGGAGATGCAGGTGACTATGACCGAAGGAGACGGGTCGGGAGAGGGAGCGTAGCGAGACGAGAGTCCCGCAATGGAGACTCCTTCGAAAAGAGTTTTGGGAAGGCTGGCGCTTGGGTTGGCCGAATTGTCTGAGGAAGCCCAAGCCAGAATTCTGATAGAAGAGGCTGGGAGGTTGAAGGCTTCTCAGTCGGAGGTCGCCCGGGTTGACTCCTCGGGTGGAGACGGCCAGCCCAGCAGCTCAAACATGGACGTTGAAGAGGCGTTCTCCGCTTTGATGAGGTCGGCCCTGTACCCGGGTGCGGATCCCTCGGTGGACAAGTTTGCGGACTTGGAGTTGGTCGATGTCGCGTTCGGGCAGCAGGGTGTGGCCGAAAGTATCCATCTTCTTCCCGACATCGACAACCCGACCCTCATGAAGATGACACGGGCCTACGCCTCTCAGGTGAGTCACCATTCTTGGGTGGCAGATGCTTTCCAACTGACTTGATTGCATGTTCTTACTCGTTCTTTATCCTGCATAGTGTTTTGCTTTCTCGGGCGATGTGCTGGCGTTTGAGTTTGGCGACTGGGGTCGGCGTTCAGGCCAAGAGAGCCAGCGCTGAACTCCGATCGCGAGCAGAGGCATCCGAGAAGTTCGAGGAACTCCTGGCCGCTAGCAACGAAAGCTTGGCGGGGATGAGGGCATCGTATCAGGCCGCTCTGGCTGAAGCGTCTAAGCAAAAGCGCAAAGTGGAGGAGTTGCAGGGGCTCCTAGCGAAGAGCGACGACGCATGCTTGGAGTTGGCTCGAGTTAGGTCAAAGCATTCTAAGGAAGTGGCGGCGATGCAGAAAGAACATAATGAGAGTCTGGGCCGGCTGGGGAAGGAGGCCGCCGATGAGAGAAGTCGCCTGGCCAGAATGCTCGATGAAGTAGAGGAGAAGCTGCAGCGGCGCGATCGCAATATCGCCGACTTGAGAGCCAACGCTAAATGGCACAAGGGGATGATAGCCCGGCTGAGTGATGAGCTATCCCAAGCCCGAGGAGAGGTCGAAGATAAGCAGTCAAGAGTTAATGCTCTCCAAGAAAGGGTCGAGCTGGTCAGAGCCGACAAAGCGAGGGCCAGGGGTGAGGTTGAGGAGCTTACCAAAAGGTTGGCCCGACAAAAGGAGGAGGTACGATCCTATTCCTTTTTTTTAGTTTCCTTTGTTGGTTCCTCGCGGCGCCGACTGATCCTGGTTTCGCAGATGGCAAAATTGGGGCTAGACAATCGGGCCTTGCAAGGTGAGCTTGCATCTAGCCAAGATAGGAGTTTCGAACTCGAGGCGCGGGCCGGCAAGTTCGAGGAGCAAATTGTTCTTCTGCGGGCCCAGGTCACGGAAACTGAGGGGCAAGTTGCCCTATCGCGGAGCCAAATGGCCGAGGCTGAGATGCGACTCGCCATGCTCAAGGGCGAACATGATGTAATTTGTTCTGACGCCTTCCAACTCGGAGTGGAAGAATGCAGAGACAAGATATCCGGCGAGCATCCAAAATGGGATCTCTCTTTCTTGGATGCTTAAGCTCTTGATGCCTGTGACTCCGGGGGTGAAGAGGAGGATGAGTACATCGACGCTTCAGACACCGATCTTGGTACCGCCTCGGGTATCAGCGAGGCCGTAGCTTCTGGAGGACACTCGCAGACTGTCGCCAAGGAGGTGAAGACATTCGAGAAGGGCGAAACAAGTCGTGCCTCTGCAGGCGCAATTGAGGGTTCTCCCGGAACTGATACAGCTCCTGGCTCTTGAAAGTTACTTCTACGTCTTGCTTCCCGAGATGTAACTTTGTCTGAAGTTTTTAATGAATGAACTTTCCGCTTTCAATTGAATGCCTTTCTTGGGCGGTCCTTTGCTTCAAACTTCACCTTAATCGCAAGTGACTTATGGCTTGTTGGCGCCGTTTGGTCGCTTTCATCATAGGATTGAGGGAACGCATTGGTTGGGGCCAAGGCGGGGCAATAGCCTTGACTGGTGAACCGAGAGACGATCTAGTTCGGTTCATGTTTGAGCGATGCAATAGATTAACTAAAACTTAAGAAATGAGGCAGGTCGATTAAGGCCGATGGATGAGGTAGGTCGGCTAGGGCCGACGGATGAAGTAGGTCGGCTAGGGCCGATAGGCAAAGTAGGTCGGCTAGGGCCGACAGGTGAGGCAGGTCGGCTAGGGCCGACGGACGAAGCAGGTCAGCTAGGGCCGACGAGCAAAGTAGGTCGGCTAGGGCCGACGGACGGAATAGGTCGGCTAGGGCCGACGGATGAAAGTGGTTACCAAAGCGGCGATATGTGGCAGGATTTTGTGTTGGTGGCTCGAGGGCCGATGGCCTGAGCAGGTAGATTTCTTGCTTGGATCGGTTTAAATACCGATGGGGGGTCCGATTATCGTCGGCCATTTCATTCGACAACCTTTGCTAGCTTGATACGAGCTTGCGCCGACAAAATGGCTTCCAAGGATGGCGGAAGGTCAACCGGAGCACCAGCCGACGATGCCAACACTCGCTGGGGGGCTCGTAGGAGCCGTACTCAGACCGTCGTCGACGGGGAGGTCCTGGCCTCCTTGTTTGCAAGTCGTCAATGACTCCAGGAGGCGACCGAACAATACGTGATTGCCTCAACTAGGGAGATTATGCCTCTCCGTGTGATTAATGATCGCCTAGAGAGGCGCATGGCGTCTCTCCAACAGCAGGTGGGTAGCCCTGCGGCGGATCAAGGAGAACAGTTGGCAGTTTTGGGAGAGAACGATGAGCCCCTGTGAGGGCTGATGTATTTTTCGTTTCTTTTGTCACTCCCTTTTTCGGTGAATGAAAGAGTAGTTTGCGTAGTCCTCGCGTTCATTTTCATTTTCGAGATGTTCACCTTCGTTGTGCAAGTCCCTTGAGCGATTAACTTCCTTGGGGAGTAATCGACGAGCAGTCGGTTTTCGTTTGCTACCCTGCCAGTACTCTACCGTTCCGCAGGCAAATCGGTTTTTATTTCACCGGAGTTGATAATACGGCTCTATGGGGAGCAAAAAGATGTTCCGACGCTTTCCGGAAGGCTTTTATGGTGTTAGTCTTTTTCTATGCAGGTCGTTTTAGCGTACGGCGCACACACCCGTTCACCATTGGAGGATGTCACTTTCGTAGGACAATCTCCTGGATCTGTCGGTTTCCGTAAGGTCAGTGGGTGATTCTCTGTGTTTAACAACCATGATTCGGGATCAAAAAAATCTTTGCGTGCGTCATGGTACAGGCGATGGGCTCGGCGTGCAATGGGGCGCTGCTTTCATCCTGGGAGGCCACGTAGAGGCACGGGTTAAGCGTTTTGAATCTCGAGGCTTCTGGCTTTGATAGCTGCCCCCGGTTCATTTCTGCCTATAAAAAGGGGGAAGAGGGGTCATGTTAAGCCATCCTCTAAGCTCCCTTCCCTATTGGAGTTTCCACAATGCCCATATCTTTGGCGTTTCGAGTGGGAGGACCGGACTTTTCTTTCCTAAGTCATCCTCCCCTGGATAGCTGGGGTGACAAAGGAGCCGCTGGAGGTTGGCTCGCCCTGAGGGGATGAATCCCGGAGATCATATGGAGAGCACACAGGAGGGCCGCAGAGATCACACGGAGAGCGCACATATGTGCTTCCCGTGTGTCCTTTGTGGTTCGCTACGGGGGGCTTACGGTAGGAAGTGTATCGACACCCCCGTAGCACGCACGGACCCTCCCTCCTCCACTGACCTGGATTCTTATCCCTTCTCTGAGGGAAATCCTTACCACGAGGAGGAAATATGGGAGCAACGGGGTCTGATGGTCCCCGAGCTTCTCGGTCGGGTGGCGGCCTGCGATCCAGCATCCCACCCTAGGGGAGCTGGTTGGTTTGCCCGGGTCCTCAGAATCAGCATCCACAGGCCATGCCTCCTTTTGGACCTCTTGGTTCGTTCGAGGGGGGCCGTGGAGGGTCAGCTTCGTCAACCATCCAGGCAAGCTGACCGTTTCGTGGTTTGTCTGATTTATCGGTCCGAACACCGGAGCATCATGGTTGCCCATATCTGCTTTGGAGCAGTTGCCCGAGCTTTATGCTCATTTTTACTTTAAGCATTTTGATGCCCTTGTAATGCCCTCAGGTAGTTATAATCGGTTTCGGTGGCGATGAAATAAAGAGAGTTTTGTTCTATTTTTCAATTTTTGTCTCTTTTATGCCAGGTTGTTGTTGTCGGCCATGGGGCATAGGAACATTCGATCGTTTTTAGACGAGGATCCCATGCCATCCGAGCTAGTTGGGGCTTGTGAGCTGCCTGAATCCGAACGTAACCTGGGGAATACTTAGGTTGGCCGGGGCTTGTGAGCTACCCAAATCCGAGCTAAGCTTGAAAATTGTTTAGGTCGGCCGGGGCTTGTGAGCTATCCGAATCCGAACGTCGGTTTAGGAGAATACTTAGGTCGGCCAGAGCTTGCAGCTGCCCGAATCCGAGCTAAGCTTTGAAAACATTTTAGGTCGGCCGGGGCTTGTGAGCAGCCTGAATCCCAACATCAGTTTAGGAGAATACTTAGGTCGGCTGGGGCTTGCGAGCTGCCCGAATCCGAGCTAAGCTTTGAAAACATTTTAGGTCGGCCGGGGCTTGTGAGCGGCCCGAATCCGAACATCGGTTTAGGCGAATACTTAGGTCGGCCGGGGCTTGCGAGCTACCCGAATCCGAGCTAAGCTTTGAAAACATTTTAGGTCGCCGGGGCTTGTGAGCGGCCCGAATCCGAACATCGGTTTAGGCGAATACTTAGGTCGGCCGGGGCTTGCGAGCTGCCGAATCCGAGCTAAGCTTTGAAAACATTTTAGGTCGGCCGGGGCTTGTGATCGGCCCGAATCCGAACATCGGTTTAGGAGAATACTTAGGTCGGCCGGGGCTTGCGAGTTGCCCGAATCCGAGCTAAGCTTTGAAAATATTTTAGGTCGGTCGGGGCTTGTGAGCGGCCCGAATCCGAACATCGGTTTAGGCGAATACTTAGGTCGGCCGGGGCTTGCGAGCTGCCCGAATCCGAGCTAAGCTTTGAAAATATTTTAGGTCGGCCGGGCTTGTGAGCGGCCCGAATCCGAACATCGGTTTAGGAATACTTAGGTCGGTCGGGGCTTGCGAGCTGCCCAAATCCGAGCTAAGCTTTGAAAACATTTTAGGTCGGCCGGGGTTTGTGAGCGGCCCGAATCCGAACATAACCTGGGGGAATACTTAGGTCGGCCGGGGCTTGTGAGCTGCCCGAATCCGAGCTAAGTTATGAGATTGTTTAGGCCGGCCGTAACACGCTATTTCGATTTTTAGCTCGGCCCAGTGGACGAACGGGGTTCTGACGCAGATATATCGGTTGTAGCCGAGAATGGGTCGGATGTTTCTATTTCTCATCATGACCTTTCAAAAGGGTTGATCGTATTGCAGATAAAGAAATAAAACACCAAAGTTATGAATGGGGTAGGTTAAAGGGGCGTACCCTACTGGTAGTATATGCGGAGGTTGTCCGAGTTCCATGTCCGGGGGACGGACTTCCCATCCAAATCCTGGAGTTTGTAAGTACCAGGTCCAACAACTTCCGCTACTTGGTATGGGCCTTCCCAATTTGGTGATAGCTTCCCTTGCTCCAGCGGTTTGGAGACGGATGCTTTCCAGAGGACAAGGTCGCCAAGAAAGAAGGATTTTCCTTTGACTCTGGAGGCGTGGTAGCGGGACACCCTCTGCTGATAGGCGGCAATCCTGATCCGAGCCTTCTCTCTAATCTCTTCCACTAGGTCGAGGTTGGTGCGAAGCTGCTCGTTGCTGGCCTCCTCCGAGTAACTCTCCACCCGCAAAGAGGGGAGTCCTATCTCCACCGGGATAACGGCTTCTGTGCCGAAAGCCATCCGAAAGGGGGTCTCGCCTGTGGGCACTCTCGGGGTGGTGCGGTAGGCCCACAAGACATGGTGCAATTCATCTGCCCACCTGCCACGAGCTCTGGAAAGCCGAGCTTTGATTCCTTGGAGCAGAGTTCGGTTAGTTACCTCGGCCGCCCCATTGGCCTGCGGGTGCCCCACCGAGGTTAGGTGATGGGTGATGCCAAGCTCTTCGCAGAACTCCCTAAACTTTGAATTATCAAACTGCTTGCCGTTGTCAGTGATAATGGTATGCGGGAGGCCGAAACGGCAGATGATGGACCTCCACACGAAGTCTCTCGCTCGAGCTTCGGTTATTTGAGCCACTGCCTCGGCCTCGACCCACTTGGTGAAGTAATCGATTGCGACGAACAAGAACTTCCGCTATCCCATGGCAGGGGGAAAGGGGCCCAGAATATCCATCCCCCACTTAGCAAAGGGCCAAGCGGAGGAGATGGGAACCAGACTGCTGGAGGGGAGCCTCTGGATATTGGAGTGCTTCTGGCAGGGGTCACAGGTTCGAACGAGATCATCGGCATCCTTTTGCATGGTCGGCCAGTAGTACCCTTGGCGCAGCACCTTGTGGCATAGGGACCGGCTCCCCAAATGACTCCGCAAATTCCTTCGTGCACCTCCCGGAGGGCATAGTCGGCCTCAGACGGGCGAAGGCATCTGAGCAGTGGCGCGGAGAAAGATCGCTTGTAAAGATGGTCATCAATCAGTACATAGCTGGTGGCTTGCAACTTCAGCTTTCTGGCTTCCTTTCGGTCGGCTGGGAGCGATCCTTCTTTGAGATATTTCTGGATCGGGTCGAACCAAGATGGCTCAGCCTCGATTTGCATTACCCGATCAATGTCGGCGATGCTGGGCTTCTCCAAGGTCTCCAAATGGAATTTATGTTCGGCATCCATCGTTTCCACAGTTGCCAGCCGAGATAACAGGTCGGCACGAGCATTTTCGGCCCTAGGGATCCGAACAACCTCAAATTCAGAAAAGTGAGAGAGTAAGTTCCGCACCTCTTGGAGATATGGATCATGTTTGGCTCCCGGGCCTCGAACTCTCCCTGCACATGTCCGGCGATCAGCTGAGAGTCGGTGAAGGCGGTTAGCCTTTCCACCTTCAGGTCGCGGGCGATCCGAAGCCCGACGAGTAGAGCTTCGTACTCGGCCTCGTTGTTGGAAGCTGAGAAGGAGAATCTGATGTATTCGAAAGTTGCTCCTTCGGGGCTGGTTAGAACCAGACCTGCCCCGGAGCCACCAGAGTTTGAGGATCCGTCAACATGGAGCAGCCACCGGGTGCTTGGTTTTGGATGCCCTGATGAATCCGGAGCGGAGCCGTCTTCTGGGATGGTGCATTCAAGAAGGAAGTTGGCTAGGGCCTGCGCTTTGATGGCCGGGCGGGGTTGATATTGGATGTCATGCTCGCTTAGCTCGACAGCCCATTTGGCCATCCTTCCTGACGTCTCGGGACGATGGACCACTGCTTTAATGGGTTGGTCGGTGAGGATCATCACGGAATGCGCCTGAAATACGGCCGCAATCTCCGAACCGACGTTATCAGGGCCAGCACCAGTTTTTCGACTCGGGTGTATCTTGTTTCAGCATCCCGGAGCAGTTTACTAACATAGTAGATCGGCCTCTGGGTCTTACTTTCCTCTCTTGTCAGGACCGAGCTAATTGCGCCTTCAGAAACCGCCAGGTACATATACAGCATTTCTCCTGGATTGGGCTGCTGAGGAGAGGCGGCGAGCCGAGACACCTTTTGAGGTCTTCGAAAGACTTCTGGCACTCCGGGGTCCACTGAAAGTTCTTGGCAGACCGGAGTGCTTTGAAGAAGGGGAGGCCCCTTTCGGCCGACCGGGCTACGAAGCGGTTGAGGGCCGCGATCCTACCCGTCAGGCGTTGAACCTCCTTGATGGATGAGGGCGGCGCCATTTGTTGAAGGGCTTGAATCTTCTGCGGGTTGGCTTCAATACCTCGTTGAGAGACCATAAAGCCCAGAAATTTCCCTGAGGTGACGCCGAAGGCGCACTTGGCTGGATTGAGCTTCATTCGGTACCTTCGGAGCATCGCAAAGCTCTCTGAGAGGTCTTCAATGTGCTGGGAAACCTTCTTGCTTTTAACCAGCATATCGTCAACGTAGACCTCCATGTTCCTGCCTATCTGCTCCTTGAAAATCTTGTTGACCAGCCTCTGATATGTGGCACCTGCATTTTTAAGACCGAAGGGCATAACCCGGTAACAGTAAGTACCTCGGTCAGTTATGAAGGCCATTTTTTCCTCATCTTCGGGGGCCATCCTGATCTGGTTGTAGCCTGAGTAAGCGTCCATGAATGACAGCATCTGGTGGCCAGAGGTGGCATCCACGAGCTGGTCGATCCGAGGGAGAGGGAAATTATCTTTCGGGCAGGCTTGTTTAGGTCGGTGAAGTCGATACAGATCCACCACTTGCCGTTTGATTTTTTCACCATAACGACATTAGACAACCAGCTTGGGTAATTTACCTCCCGAACAAAGTCCGCCTTGATGAGTTTGTCGACCTCCTCTTTAATTGCTCTCTGTCGGTCGGGAGCAAACTTCTTTTCTTCTGCTTGATAGGTCGGAACATTCGTCCATGTTAAGGCGGTGGACAAGGATGTCAGGGCTGATCCCGGGCATATCCGAGGCTGACCAGGCAAAGACGTCGGCATTCCTCCGAAGGAAATTGATCAACTGTAGCCGAACTTCTTCTTTCAGCAACGATCCGACTCTTATCGTTCGGTCAGACCGAGCTTCATCCAGTGGAACTTCTTCCAGTTCCTCGGCGGCTCTCCTCTTTGCTCGGCAAAGTCCTCCGAGCGTCCAGCCCATCGATCTCGGGCATTTTGGACTGAAGGCTAGCGACATAACACTGCCGAGCTATGGTTTGGTTCCCTTGGACAACACCGACTCCTCGCTCGGTGGGAAACTTCATGGATAGGTGCGGGATGGAGACGATGGCTTTGAGGGATACCAAGCCTGGCCTCCCGAATATTGCGTTGTAGGGTGACCGAAGCTTGGTCACCAGGAAGTCCATATGAACAGTGGCTGCATCGGGCCAGGTCCCCGCCCAAACTGTCAGGGTACGATTCCTTCCGGGACAACTACATCGCCCGTGAACCCCATGAGGGTGGAATCCACGGATCGGAGGTTCTCTACGAGGAGCTTCATTTTTATAAACACATCGAGGTAAAAACGTTAACAGAGCTTCCACTATCGACCAAAATTTGGTTTACATCGTAATTGTTCAGATTCAGAGATACAACCAAAGCATCATCATGTGGGAACTGTATTCCCTGGAAGTCATCATCAGAAAAGGAGAGTTCGCCAGGCCGTGCTTTCTTTGCTGCTGGGCCTTCTTCTTTGTCCTCCCCGCCTGAGGATCGCGGACCGCCTCGATGACATTAATGTGACCAGCAACTGGCGGATTGGGAGGAGGGAGAGGTTGTTGCTGGGCTCGGGTCGGCGATCGCCCCCGTTCCTTGGTTCGGGAGCTCCTCTGAAGCGATCCAGTCTGCCCCGCTGAATGAGCCTTTCGATCTCATTTCTGAGCTGCAGCACTCCTCAGTGTCGTGACCGTGGTCGCGGTGGTAGCGGCAGTATTTAGTGGGGTCCCTGCGGGCTGCATTTCCTCGGAGAGGGGGAGGTCGGGGAAGCTGGCGTTCGATCTCCATGAGAATCTCTGCTCTCGGGGTAGTGAGCAGAGTGAAGCGATGGAATCCTCGAGGTGGGCTTTGGGAACGGTCCCTTAGTGGTGGCTGCGAGACTCTCTGCGTCGGGGTGGACTCGGTCGGCCGGTAGGTTGGTGCCTGTCGGGGCGCCCGGGTTCTTTCTTCCTTGCTGGCTCGGCTCGAGCGGCTCTCCGAGACTCCTTGACCCTGGCATATTGTCGGCCAGGGCCATCATGTCAGAGAGGGTCGAAGGGTAGTTGACCTCCATTGCTAGGTAAAAGTCTCTCCTTCGAAACTCCTCCGGCTAAGGCGGACATAGCCACTTCATGATTGAGGTGATCCACCTCCAGCATGGCCTTATTAAAACGACCAAGATAACTTCTTAAGGACTCCCCCTCTTTCTGCTTAACCTCAGAGAGGGAGTCGGATCTCCGTTGCAGGCGGCGGCTGCTGACGAACTGGCTGATGAAAAGATGGCTCAGTTCATCGAAGGAATCAACGGACCTTGGTTTTAAGGCGTTGAACCAAGTCCGGCAGATCCCGAAGGGTAGAAGGGAAAGCGCGATAGAGAACCACGTCTGATGCTCCATGGAACATCATTATCGATCTGAAGCTGCTGAGATGGTCGTCCAGATCGGAGGAGCCATGATAGGGCTCGATGGCGGGCAGCTTCACATGGGAGGGAATAACTTCCTCCATGATCCCCTTAGAGAAGGGGACACCCGGTCCGCCCTAGGCTGGGGTGGCTGGGCTTGCTTTGCGGCATCCAGCTCTTGTCGCATTTCCCGGAGCTGTTGGCGGATCTCTTCGTTGAAGATAGCAGAGGGGGCGGGGGAGGAGGACACTGAGATGGTATGGAGTCATGGCGATAATATCAGAGAGAGGATCAAGCTCGCTGAGGCCCGGGGAAGTTTTTGCCGCGGGCTTGCTGGGGAGCCGCTTCGGCTTCCTTGGGACGGCGAGGAGGGTCCGCGATTCCGTGCGGACCGGAAGAAGAGATCGCCGGATGCATGGGGGCCGTCTCGTCCTCTGGGGAGCGATGGATAGGGGCGGCCGGATGGGGGACCTCTGGGCGCCCGGCCGCCCTGGATCAGGGCGGCTAGAGCCTGCACCTGCTGGACCAGTAGAGTGAACTGGTCCTGGGACACCGGGGCCGCCGATGGCGAAGGGGTTCAATAGGCGGCGGTGGAGGCGCTGCATTGTTCACTGGATCAGGCCTTTGAGAAGCGGCCTGATCTCGGACATCGGACACTGCCTTCTTCCGTTGGCCATGGGAGGATTTCTCTTACAGACCAAGAACCTTATCTCCTGGGTTACAAGTTTTTAGGGACTTGAGACCCCTTCCTCTAGCGCCAATCTGTTGTCGCCGAAATACGCTCCTCGACTCGGGCGCGTCCGGTCTCCTGATCGAGCTCCCTCCTGGGCGGACCTGCAAGGAAGCCTACACGCGGGGGCACTGGGGGTGGCCCTCCGCGGAAGACCTCCGACGCTCAAGTCAGTAAGGGACCGACGGGCAACAAGATGAGAGGAGAAGGCTCTCGCTGGAAAGTTCCTCCAGAGAGCTCTGGGCAGAGCAACAATGGCGAAAAAGAGAGCTAAGAGCAGTAGAGTGAGCAAGTGTGTAGAGAGAGAGAGAAGGGGAATAGCGTCCGAGAATGCCCGTACCTCAGGGGGTCTGGAACTGCAGTATTTATAGAGGATCATCTGATAGTTAGGGAGGAGCGTCGTGGGCCCGAAGGCCATTGGGATTCGAACCCTGTTTGTAACGAGTCTGGTAGGATCCGTATTCTGTTAGTTAGTGGATCGACGGCTGGGAGGCGGGGAGAGCTGGCCGATGGCTCGAGACCCAGGCCACTATTGTAGGTCATAGGCCATATCTTGGTATGATTCCTTGTTTGGAATCTTATTCTGTTATAGTGAATTTGAACTCTCCCGCGCCAATTCGCAGAGGTGTTCTGAACGCCGTGGTTCAGTCATCATGGCTGGCTGAGGCTCGGCGGAGGTAGGTGCCGAGGCACAAGGGGCCAACTTGGATCAGGCGGGCCGGCCGGGATGGAAAGCCGGTCTTGGAGGTGTCGGCCTTTGGGGGCGACGGTCTTTGAGGTACCGGCCTTGGAGATTGTAGCCAAAGGCCAGCGCTGGAGGCCGGAGCCAAAGGGCAGCGCTGGGGGCCGACGCTGGAGGCCGGCGCTGGAGACCGGCGTTGGAGGCCGGCGCTGGAGGCCGACGCTGGAGGCCGACGTCGGAGGCCGATGCTGGAGGCTGGCGCTGGATGCCGCAGCCAAAGGCTGGCGCTGGAGGCGTCGGCTTTGGGGCTGACGGACGATGGTCGATAGCTCGGCTGGGGCCGAGAGATGGGATAGGTCGGTACCTTGAGGACCCCTGGTTTGGTGAGGGGTTGGGCATCTCAATTCATCGACCTATCGTTGGCGGGCGTCGCTCGATCGAACAGGATCAGGGCTGACCTTAGCCGCATGCCGATTAATGATGCATGACAATTTTACCCCCCAACATAACTTCTAAACTTGATCGCGGGTCGAATATGGGATCCAATGCAGCTATGGTCGGAGGTGACATCGGCTAAACCTAGCCGCCTTTCCATGGCCGTTGATGGGAAAGAGGAGATCAGCCATGGTTGATCGAGTAGAGCCATGAAGATCGGAAGGATTTCCCATTGAAGTGAAGAAGATAGTGATGTATTCTTTGGATCATGGGCAAACCCAATCTATTCGGCCCAAGACCATGTTTGAATTGGTTTAGTTTATTAAGTTCAAATCAGGTTAAGGTGGGTTGAAGTAATTAGACTCAACCCGTTTGAACTTGATCGAACCAAAACATAATTTAACAAATTGGATCTTGACCCATTAGGATTGGACTTGAAATCTTAATGGGCTGAATTTTGTTGGGTTCAAGAAGATCAGGCCCAAGGTTAGAGAAGGTTCAAAATCTGAAATATTAATGGGCTGGGCTTGAGTTTTGGACTCGAACCAATTTGGCTTAGAGTTGGTTCAAATAAGCTTAGTTTTAAGTCGGTTAAACCAATGAGTTTAATTGGATTTGATTAATTTAATTCGGTGAGCCAAGGTTTACTTGGGTTTGATCAAACTGAATTACTTCAGTGAAAGATCAATTCATAATTATTGATTGGGTTTGATTAAATTAATTTGAATTGGCTTAAGAAGTTTTATTTGACCTAAGTCTTATTGATTATATCAAGTCTATTTTGAATTAGTATGTTGAGACTTAACTATTATAATTAGTGCTTGTATGTATCGCTAAGTTAGGTTGTTAGGCAAGGATTACTAATATGAAGTTTGTTAATATGTATCGTTGGCATATTAATGTGCATGAGAGTTACTTAATTCAATGCTATGGATGGTCGAGATTGGGGATCTAATGTTTACTGTTGATGCATGGTATTGTTCTGTTGAGATTAGCTTAGACCGATGGCATTAGATGAGGGTTGAAAGCCAAAAGCCTGTAGAACCGGTCATAAACTATTAACTGAGTTTAATACGCTGAGCTTTAGTATGAGAACTAATCTGTGCATGTGTGCATTGTCTGATTAGGTTGTTAAATACAAACCATTGACATAAGGTTATCAGTATATATTAAGTATACATATGATTATAGTATGGATATAAATATATTGGTGATTTTGGTATCGATATGGCTTATATTGGTATTTTTTTAATTTAATAGTTTTGCAGCTTGTTTTATAAATATATTATATTACTTGCTGTAAAATTTTATTTTGTTGTACAATTTATTCTAGATTTTTCTTGATATATTCATGATAATATGTATAGAATTTCTACTTAGTTTTTAACTCGGCACCCCCCTCCCTCCCCATCTACTAGATCTGGACTTAGGTGTTGGCACTAGGAGTGAGATTACTATACAGTTTTTCTTATATCATTTGATATTGTAGGTACATGATATGTATTTAGAAATTAACATTTAGATTTTCATGTATTAATATAATAACTCTGTGATAGCATTTTGAGATATATGAGGTTTAGCTTCCAGTAGATATTTTTATGATATTATTTATGTTGAGATTTAGATGGCATTGCGTGCTCTTAGGTTCCACTTTTAAGAGTATGGATGCCTGGTGTTGCAATATTTCTATGAGGCATGATGGGTTTTATCGAAAATTTCGAAAGCCTGCGAACAAGTAGCCTGTATTAGATGGCAAGAACTCATGATCCTTGTTGAACCTGGATTGGATCCCAATAGGCACAAGATATCACCCACTGTCCATCTCATTTTTGTAAGCCTAACTCATGTCTCAAGTTTGGTGAGTTGCGTTTGAATTGGTTTGGACATAGGTTGGCCATTAGTCCAAGCTTATAACTTTAATCTAGTTTTGAGAACCTAGATTTGGCCATTATGATTCAGACTAACATAGACGATTAAGCTTAGCCCAATTTAGATTAGCCAGCCTAACTTGCAGAACAAAGAAAACAGCCCAAATTAGGAATGCGCGGTACGCCGAATCTTTCCACATAAAAGCATTTACTTGTTTTGGTATTTTATTTAGATGATGAGTTGATGACATGATAGTCATATTGAAGACCTCTTCCTTCTGTTTTTTTTATTTCAATGAAATATGGGCTGCTGGATTCCAGTCTTGTTTTGTTTGTCCTCTGCCTCTCTTTTTTAATGATTAAGTTTTGTTATTGACTACGGACAATGCGTCAGTTGAATGGTTTTTCTAATCTTCTTTGACTCTCTGGATTGGCACGCGTGGGATTTGAACGACATCCCACAGCACGCAGGACCCAACAAAGCCTCATCACCCCTAAACAAAGGGAAGGAATTCGATCAATCTAGATTCTGGAATCAGTTCTAAATCACGTTTATGAATTTAACATGCCCTTTGATGTTGTTGATCGGGCCACGTTAGAACTAACGGGGAGCATCTGATAAAACTTTTGGCCTCGGACTTCAGATTCCCTTGGCTTCGAGCCATCTGACATCGTCACGTGGCCTACTAATCATTTGCAATCATCACATGGCTCACTAATCATCTGCAACCGTTCGGTCACTATCCATTACGGTACATGTCTGACATGACTAGGTTCATCTATCATCTTGGCACCGCATCTCATAGGGGACTGATGGGATGAGACATCTCTTACATGTTGAGATAAATAATAAAGAAAAAATTGTCTATCATGGAGGATAAAGATCGTCTTTCCATCGCCTTTCTTCATTTTATACTATTAGAAAAAGGAGATGTTGAGATTTAAAAAAAATAATTAATGATATTAAAAACTAATAAAGAAGATGAAGTAAGAAAAAAATTGTTAAATTTATCGGTATCCAAAGTAAAAATCATGAGTAGAAATAAGGATATTTTATAAATAAAAAAATAGCATGTTATCAACTTGCCTATCTATCATGTGCTAAGTCTTTCCATTCATTTCATTCCGTTTAATCATAATAAGAAAATATGGATAAGTTTGATTAATGAAAAAGTTAGCTAATCTTGGCATGAAACTTATCCTTTCAAAAATGAAGCCAAAACATGAGTAAAATAGGTAAGATATACCTATATTAGGCTCATAATATATGTAATAATACGAAGAATATCCGTTTGTAAAAAATAATAATACGAAGAATGTGGGATACTATAAATATGTTCTATATATATATATATATATATATATATATGATTGAGTTTAAATTTGAATTAATCAAAGGTTGGGTTTGGTGGTAATATGAATTGCCTAATAATATTAATTACTGTATTTGGTATACATAGGTAAATTACTATGTTTAGTATAATAATATTATTGATCATATTATTATATATTTGATTTAAAAATAGTATTTATACATAATAATTTTTTTAAAAAATATATTTAAATAATATTCAAAGCGATCGGTGAGGATGCCAATACCATTGATCAAAAGAAGTTTTACGACGTCTAGAGACGACCATGAGTAGGTGAAAGAGGTATGGTACCTTCAATGCATAGGTTCTAGCGTGTTAATTTTATCAAAATAATTTATCAGATTATTATATCTATTTTAATGCGAATAATCATTCTTTTTTTTAAAGATAATTTGAATTATCTTTTATGAGATAATCTATATTTTTATTGCTATAAAATAAATATTGTTCAAAATATGTAATAAATATAGTTATTTTTTAAAATTATTAATAATTTATTCGAATTATCGACAATCAAACGCTCCCTAAGCGTCTAAATAATATATTATTTGTTACTCGGTTTTGGACGAGGCCCTGGGTGAGACCATATGCATGGAACTGAAAAAATAAATTCTAAACGAATCCTTCTTTCTAGATTGGGGGCGTTCAAGAAGGGCAGGCCGCGGGCGGATCCAGCAGCGTCTATGCCGAATATTCCCTTCTCCCGCGTCGCCTCAGTTTCTTATGCTTCTCTCGGAACCGCGTCTAGAAGATGCTCTTCCACCGGCCGTAGAATAAGACTGTATTTAAAATAAAAAAATAAAAAAATTATTCTTAAATATTTTTTTTTATTCTTAAAAATTATAAATATGAAAGGCAGTAAAAAAAATTAAGCAGAAAAAAATAATTTATAATTAACGCTTCTTTTTCGAACCGTGTTTAGAAGTGGCTCTTACCTTCTAAGGCCATGTTTGAATTAAAAAATAAAAATTAAATATAACTAATTTTTTTATTCTTAAAAATTATAATTATTCAAGTAAAAAAATTAAGAATAACTGATTATTCTCTCGTGTTTGAAATAAAAATAAAAAGTGATATTTTCATTCAGAAGATATCTTTTTTTTATTTTCAAAAACTATAATAAAATAGCTGAATATAAAGTTAAGCAGATTAACCATGGATTATTTCTTCAGAATAGCTGGTTATCTCTCGTAAAAAAAAGTTATCGTATGAATTTACTTTTTTTGTATTTGATATAATCAATGGGATAGCCAAGGAATAAATTCTATCTCGTCCATTTATCTAAAAATAATAATTTTTTTATCAAACACTATGTTAGTTATTAAATAAAATTGTTATTAAAACAATTAATTACTTTCCCAGCTACCCTTTGGATAAACTTTATAAACGTCCAGGATTAAGAAAAAGAAAACAGAAAACCCACCGACAGTAAGAATCCCCTGTTTCTCCCATCACAATGCGCGTATACGTCGCGTAATATTCCTCAGCATCTCTTCTCTCAATTTATATATAAACGTCCCCAAGCCATAGCATCGCTATTCCAAGAGGAATTGCAAAAGTTTCTTCCAGTTCGGTTTCGATTCAATGGCGGGGATCATCGTGGTGTTCGACTTCGACAAGACGATCATAGACGTCGACAGCGACAATTGGGTCGTCGACGAACTCGGCGCCACCGAGCTCTTCAAGCGCCTCCTCCCGACCATGCCGTGGAATTCCCTCATGGTTTCTGCTTCGTTATCCCACCGATTGCTCTCTTCTTTGTTACGTAATATATATATATTCAACTAAGTTCTAATTAATTATATATTCATGCAACTCTTTCAGGATAGGATGATGAGGGAGCTACATGCACAGGGGAAGACAATGGAGGATATTGCCGACTGCCTGAAGAGGGCTCCATTGGACCCTCACGTCATCGCGGCCATCAAGTCGGCTTATGCTTATGGGTATGATTTTTTTTTTTTCTTCTTTCGCCATGGCTGATGGCTGCCACCTTTCCATTGATTAGGCTTTTGTTGTATTGATGGGTTGTTCTTCTTTGATTTAGGTGTGAGCTGAGGGTGGTGAGTGATGCCAACATCTTCTTCATAGAGACAATTCTCAAACACCATGGACTTCTTGAGTATTTCTCAGAGATTAATACCAATCCAAGCCACGCGGATGAGGAGGGGAGGCTTAGGATCTTCCCTTACCATGATTTCACTGCCTGTTTCCATGGCTGCAGCCTCTGCCCTCCAAACATGTGCAAGGTAATTATTGTTTACGAAATCTTTAATTATTTATGCAATATGATGTTATGAGCCATCACATGCATGATGCAAAGTGGAATCCTATGGTTGATAATAGAAAATATTATCCCACCATGAAGGCACAGAGTAAAGGGCAGTAACTACTCTTCAATCCATAAATTCATCAATGTTTTTTAAAATCCATAATTGTTTTAGCAACCATGTGAGGGTAGTGACTCTATCTTGCTACAGAGAAGAAAGAGTAATGACTTGGTAGAACAAGTTGGTTTGAACTTTGAAGGTCTCAAGAGAGACCTCTGGACCTCTTTTTCAAGCAAAAAAATTATAGAATATGTTCTAGTGAATATAACAAATAAATTTTAAATCAAGATTTTAAATCTTCATGGAAACAGGTATTCATTATTGTCTCTATAGATACCTGCTCTTTCCCTTCCTTTTTTTTTTTTCCTTTCCTATTATTCTTCTTTCTTGGTTTCTTTATTTCTTTATCTCATTCTTTTCTTTTCTCTTTTTTCCTTTCTTCATCATTTTTTTTTTCTTTCTTGTTCTTCCTCTTATTCTTTCTATCCTCTTTATAAGTATTTAATCCATATGGGATTTAAATATTTCTTTAAACCATTATGTGAGCAATGGTTGCAATGGAAAAAGTCTTGCAGTTGCTATATCCCTTTTTTCAGTCTTGATTCTCTTATCACTTCAGCTCTCAATCCAATCCTTGGTTTGGCCAAATACAGGGCAAGATCATCGAACGAATCCAAGCTGAAGCCTTTGCAGAGGGAAAGAAGCGATTCATCTACCTGGGTGACGGGATGGGAGACTACTGCCCTTCTCTGAAGCTAAGTGAAGAAGACTATGTGATGCCAAGGAAGAATTACCCTCTGTGGCAGCTCATTTGTGACAATCTCTGCAGCTCAAGGCTGAGGTCCATGAATGGAGCAATGGTGAGGAGCTTGAAAGAACCCTTCTGCAGCTCATCAACAGGTCCATCAATGTGGATCGCAACAGTGCTGCTCAATTATTCTTAGTGGATTTCAAGTCAGAGACAATTCCAGTGTCACCTAACAAAGGCCTCCCCTGGCTCTCAGGGTCCCTCAAGAGCCATGCCTGACTTGACCCTCAAATACTTGGCACAAGTGATCAATTTATTTGAATGATGGTCAAGGACCATTTTTCCCACCACCTTTTTTTCTCTCTGTTTCGTTTTTTTGCTTTTTTGGTCCTCCGTCACTTCTTGACCTGATAATTTGACAGAGGGAAGAGATGTAGATAAATTTTGCTGATGTTTATGTGGTACAATTTTCATGTAAAATTCTCTGGGTTTGCACTCTGCTTCATAAACTCTGGAATTTATTTAGGACTGCATGAAATAAACCATGACAACAGAGGTTTCTAGCATGTTGAGTGCCTTAATATTTGGTGCTCAGTTGAGGGAGGTTCCTGCAAGGCATGTCTGGTTTGCCAATTCCATTGTGTTGTTTGTATCAACAGACTATTCAAAAGGATGATTTTAAGTTTGCTTTCCACTCGATGTTTATGTATTTATTTGCTAGAAACTGTGCATAAGTGGAGTTAAAGCTTGGAATGTAGGAAAAAATGATCACAGAATACTTACTCGAAGTTATTGGATTATGTATCGAAAAATCCATTTTTCCTGAATTTAAAAGTACTAAGAAATATTTTTTATCATAATAGTCAAACAAAATACAATTTTTTTTATCAATAATAGTCGAACAAAATCTTGTATTGATGGAAAATAAACCTATTGATTCCACTAAAGTATTAGATTAAACTTAGTGCTTGTTTGATATTTTTAGAAAAAAAGTTTTTTTTAAAAAGGATTATAAAAAATACTATTTTTCTTATGGTAAATATATATTTCTTCTTAAATTAAATATAAAAAAATAAGAAAAGAAAATTTTTCATCTTATCCCTTCCACCGCCACCACCACCCCCCTCCCAAACAAAACAAGAGGTATCATTATGAAAGGTTCAATGTATATATTTTAACGATAGATATATTATCACAATCTACATGACTATCTTTGTATTCTTAAAAAAAAAAAATAAACTACCAAAAAACATAGACACCATGGTACCACTTATTTTGAATTTCAAATAATGAAAGACTCAAAAAAAAAAATTTATTATTTAATTTTAGTATTAATGTTTATAATCACTTCATAATATCAGTAAATCATGAATATTATAGCAAATTATTACTGAAACAATTATTGAACCGAAATTAATCATTGTTTTTCCACAAATAAATCAATATCACTTACAACAGCATTATTTGCTGAAATCATTACTATTTATCTTTAAAAAATATAAAATAAATATTTTCCTTAGTATTAATTTTTCCTAATAATATCATTATAATACGTTAAACAAAGATGGAGTTAAACAGTGACTTTGAATTAAACTCTCGAATAATATAATATAATAGAGGAGATCGAGATTGAGATATGGCTCCTTATAACAGAAGTCCTCATAACAGTCGTCCATTGTGGATAGGGATAGCACTGTCCTTTTCTTGATTAAAGCCTCAATTAGAAGCACCAGAATTTATCTGAATGGAAAAAAAAAAAAAGGGAACACCAGAAATAAGACTGAAGCCCTTTGTGGTTCAAGAAAGGTTGGCAGGCTTCGTCATACCTAGAGCTAGGCAAGTGGGTGGGAGAATCGGAAGCTCCCAGCCGAATATCCCATCCGCTTACCCCCAGAATAAGGCGTGCTATCCACGCTTGTCCACTAGGATCCAGTATTCGCGGAATATCCCAGACGATGCCCCCCGCCCGACGCTTCTACGAAGTGGGAATAGACGGGGCTGGTGGGGGACCAGAGCCAGGAATAGGATTCCACAACCTACTCCACAAATCCATCGCCAAGTCACGTAATATTCCTTTGGCATCTCTCGCTTCCAAACCCCTATAAATACCTTCCAAAAGACCCCCATGTTCCTCGTAGTCTCACAGGCAGGAGAGTCCAAAGGCTTATTCTCTGCGTCTCTTATATAGGGAATAAGCACAAGAAGCAACCAAATTTTATTCAATGGCAGGGACCGTCGTGGTGTTCGACTTCGACAAGACGATCATAGACTGCGACAGCGACAACTGGGTCGTCGACCAGCTCGGGGCCACCGAGCTCTTCGAGCTACTCCTCCCAACCATGCTGGAATTTTCTCCTAGTTTCACTATAAAAAAAATAAAATATTACGATGCTCAAATGCATCGTAATTACGTCGCTAAATATGCTATTACGATGCAATAGCGATGCAATGACGGCGTCGCTCAGATATTCATCGTAATATCCATTTGTCGCAATTGCGTCGCAATATTGCGACGCTCTACGACGCAACATTGCGTCGCAACATTGCGTCGCAATATTGTGACGCATCCAAATGCGTCGCTAAATTTAAAATTAATTTTTAATATTTAAAATTATTATTAAATATTGCGACGCACTAAATTGCGTTGCAATATTGCGACGCATCTAGCTGCGTCACAATATTTAATAATAATATTTTTGGTATAATAGCGACACAATTTGAGTCGCTAATGCGTCGCAAATAAAAAATTTTTTAAAATATTACGACGCAAGGTAATTGCGTCGCAATATTTATTAAAAATATTTTAGATATAATAGCGACGCAATTTTAGTCGCTAATGCGTCGCTATTAAATTTATTTTTAAATTATTACGATGCCAGGTCATTATGTCGTAATATTTAATAATAATATTTTAAAAATATTAGCGATGCAATTTCAATCGCTAATGCGTCGTAAATTAAATTTTTAAAAAAATATAAAAGATTAAAAATTAAAACGGTTAATACAATTTCGTTAAATCTAAATATTGATAGAAACATTTTTGACTCAATCCAAACAATAATAAATTTTCAAAAATAATTCATATATTAAAATTTTAAAGTTTTTACAACATAAAAAAAGAAAAAAAAAATACATCAAGAATCTGAACGATCACGTGGAGGCTGTGGAGGCTGAAGACTCTGCGACAAGCGGCTAACCATATCCCGAAAATAATGCATCTCATCTCGCATGTCTGCAATCTCCTGATCCCGGCCTCGCATACGATCCTCAAAATCCTGCTCGACCTCCTGGCGAACCTCCTCTGCAATAGATCTGCGAAGGTCGTGTAACCGCTCGGGAGGAAGATCACCAGAAGCTCACGAGCTGGAGGCCTGATAGGAAAAATATGTAGAAGCTCTAGTGCCTAGACCATAGACCCTGCGGTCTCGTGGCTGGGCACCAATAGCCTTCAAAAACATACGCCGACTCTCCTCTGCTGAGAGTTCGATGGGCGTCTCCCCATCAGTAGAGTCAACCTGCGATGCCTGGGAGCGAAGCTCCTCGACTCGTGTCTTGAAATTATGAAATCAACAATAAATGAGTTAATAAATTTCTCGAAATAAAATTTTAGAAATTAAACAGATACTACATAAATCTAATTTCTTACCGCAACCTCCTGGTGTGTGTTGCCCTGAATAGACGAAACTCACAAGGATCTCCGCCCTCCTGCTAAGACTATAACAAAAAAAAAGATATTAATACAAATATTTGTAAATAACTAAAATAGTAATTAAAATATTTATGTTTTCTTACCATACGCCGTCTGTGCTCCTGAATCGAAATGGAGCCCGAAGTATGGCGGGAGAGACCCATGCCAGGACCGCCCTTCTCAGATCGACGGTTCGTGCTGGCTGATGCGGACCTCCTGCGCCAGCCATCGGACACCCAGGCCTGCTGCCACTTGTGCCAAATACCCTCTGGCACGTGCGCAGGACGCTGACCCGATGACCTCCAATGATGAAGCATATCGGAGTATCGGCGTCGCGT